>WTXG01000030.1:0-320755 GCA_022496185.1 Multifurca ochricompacta | reverse complement strand
CTTAACACCCTTTTTACATCGTAGTGAAGTAACACTATGGTCTCGTTGTGGTGTTCGTCCCTTTCTTCACTTCTGACTCCTCCTCATGACTCGACCTGACTTTTTTTGTTCTCTTTTGTGCCTTTTCTCCTACAGCACTTTCAACACCATAAGTTTGTCGCTATCGTGGATTGCAACTCGAGTAGTTGCGAGCTCAGTACGTACCATCCCAAGGGATGTTACAATAGAATCTGTGAAAGGTATCGTAGAGCCGTCAAATCTTTCCTTTCCTGCTTGGCGCGCGACTTAACTTGAACCCATTTTCCGAACAGAAATATGGTCCCGATATACAAACAATAATCGACACTGTTGACGATGACTGTCATACATGTCGTGTTGCCGCTGTCCCTTCCTCTCAACGCTGATTTCTTCCACCTCCGTCTCCGTGATTATTGATTCACTTGTCTGGCCTTCTACCTATGACTTTGCCCACCGAGTTACCTAGAATGAGGATACCCCCCACTCCCTTTCTTATCCATCATCGGACCCAACACAAATACAAAAGATTTTTCGATGACCTCAACAACTCCATCACACGGCGCTACTCTTGGCGCCTGCCCCCTGCTGTTCATCTCATTTATTTTTTTTGCCACGTTGTCACATTTATATGCCCCAATGCTCGCAGACACACAGCACCCCGTCCATGTTGTATCTAGTCAGCTCTTTTGGCGCGTTATTGTACTACTATCCTTCCCTCCCCTGGCCTGCATTGCAGCTGTATATAATGACCCGTCGACGTTCCTCTCACTCGCATTGCAGCATTTTCTTTTTCTCCTTTTTTCCTTCTTCTCTCCTCCTCGATTACCATATCTCATTACTTTTCACTCTTCTTTCTCCCATGTCTTGTAGTAGTTGTATCGAAAAAAGAAATGACAAAAAGGTACACGCCGCGCGTGTGTTTCATGAAACCTTTCTTTCCGTCCCACCCCTTCGCTCTTTGCACGTGTGCGTTTTCTCTCTCTGAAAAATCTGGCAGAAACAGTTATTCATCATCATCATGTCGTGTCGATATTTCCTCCACTGTTCCGTGCCTTCCTTTCCCTTCTCCGTGGACCCTTCCGCTACTAAACGCACCGCGCCCCACCCCTTTCCCCTGACGCGCTCAACTTTTCGGCATGAGGGAACCCGACAGGACGAATAATATATAATACCCAACCAAACCCACAAACCGGTTCATTGTTTCATTATGAACGTCTCTTATTCTCTCTCTCCTTCCCTTCCTTCCCTTTGTACGGATCCAATCCGCAGTGAGTGCGAGGCAAAGTATTCCCTGGATGGCGAGAGAGAGAGAAGAGAGAAGAGAGCGCGCCCTTTTGAGATAACTAGATCGAATGTAAATGTATCGTGCTTGAATTCAAGGAAATCGATGCTTATTGGTTCCGTTTGACCTTTGCGCTCGATGTCGTCAAGAAGTTCTTTAGCACACAAAAAGAAAGATAGAGAGAGAAATGCCGTTTGATTTCTGCTTCTAGTGGCTCACTGGCTGGTCTACTACAAGCATTGTATGTACCTTTAAATACTTGCAGGGAGACCTAGTTATGAAGCAGAAAGAGGGTGAATTAGGATTAAAAGGAGACAAGTGAGATGATGCCAGGCAATAAAGGCAGAGATGATGTAGACGGAGAGGTAGAAACCTGGCAATTAAGACGGGGAGGTAGTGAAACTGGTGTAAGGAATGGACGGGCATGCGGCCCGGAATGCAAATGATAAGATAAGATATACGAAACTAGATTCTAAGTGCTCTAAATTCAGGAGAGACGATAGCTGGCTGTTTCATACTCAACGCTCGAGCCATCCTTACAACGGCAATAACAATTGTCAAGACAGCTTTCAATCATATTCACATCAAAAACATCAACTCTCATTGGGCCACACACCTGGCGCATTGCTTTACCATTTCATGCCCATTTGCAACACGCACAACATTTTATCTGAAAACAAACTTCCATTCGACGACGCTTGGACAACATACACTAAGTAAACGATCTCTAAAGCGAATGTTATAAGAAAGAAAGTTGCTGTCTTCAAATTCCCGAGAAATCAAATTTGACCACGTCCATCCTGGTGTTCAAACATTTTGAGACACACTTCAGAACCTAGTAAAGAGAATAGTCCTTTCCTCTTAGAAAGCCACAAAAATACAGAAGGGAGCAAGGAAACTCACGGAAGAGGGATCAGCTTGATCGTAAGCGGTCCGTAAACTTTCCCGAATACCGTTGCCGACAAGTCCACATAAATCCAACCAGCGGAATAATAAACCTGGCGTCTCCATGCAGAATCGAGACGCCAAAAGTCACTTTCACTCCGTCTTGGAGATTTCCCTTGACCTGAGCCAACTGGAACGACCCAATGATCGGGACCTTGACAGAGAATGCGGCATCGATTTCGAGCGTGCTCTTGATGACGTAGCCTTTCAGCTGAAATGAAAGCCAATCAGCGGGTCGCGTCAACAATTCGGAAGTGTAAGAATATGACTGACAACCCAGGTAACTCCCCAGAGTGGGAGTTCGATGTCAAAGTCAATCCGGTCGCTATCGCCGTCGGAGTATACAGGAGGACCGGCTATGGCGTAGACGTGGATGGTTTCGCCGTGACTTCGTGCTCGTACGAGTTGTGATGGCCTACGAGCCATTGCTTGAGACCTATAAATCTTCATGAGTAAATCAGAATTACAGGGATCGATTCGGCACACACCAATGTTGGAAGATTTGTCAAGGTCAGTAGGAGTGTGAGTGTGAGCGTGAGTGTAAGTCATATTGAATTGGAATAATACTCTGGAATTGTAAGGGTGTGGAGTGGGATGGAGAATAATTCTCGGATCACCTACCACTATATTTATACATTTCAGAATAGTGTGTGTGTCTGCTAATACGTTCGAATTAGCAAGGAGTCGGATTCGTTTACGTGGTTAGATGGTCTCGGAATTGTTCCGGAAACTAGAACTAGTTCAAGTTGCGCATAACTTGCCTCTGGTGAAGGTATCCTAGCTCTTGAAGGATAATATTTCTAGTACCTGTTAACTAGGCCATAAGATCAGGGGACTGTATGGCGCGTCTATCTCATTCTGGTGCCTTGGATCATAAGTAATACATGATGCCTGATTATGTAGGCTTGGTTGTAGAACGGGCGATATGTCCGCGTGGGCATTCAGAAATTCCAGGTCGTGAGGTCTCCGAGTGGCACGTCAGAAAGCTACCCCGTGGGAATGAAAGGCCGGTTACTTCGATACAACAACGGAGAGTTGGCAGAAGTGACGCTTTCGACTGGTGAGAGAACTAGATTTCAAATCAGCAGAGTGACTGAGGAATGCCTCTGCCTCTGAATTTGGGAGCAATTCTGAGAGTTTCTCAAGATCGAGGAGTGCTCGAAACATCAGCAAGGACTGACAAGAACCAGGAACGAAGGACAGGCTTTGAGACAGCTGAGATAGGGGCGGCACGAGACAGGCTTGAGACAGGCTTGGCATGCTAGACACGACCTGTATGTACCTGCTTACATAACTAGACTCGGACTCGTTGAAGAGTGGTACCAGGTGTGGTTCTTATTCCTTTCTTATTGCATTCGTCCACACACCGCCCTCAATCGCTGCCTGTCTCAAGCCTGTCCTTCGTTCCTGGTTCTTGGCAGTCCTTGCTGATGTTTCGAGCACTCCTCGATCTTGAGAAACTCTCAGAATTGCTCCCAAATTCAGAGGGCAGAGGCATTCCTCAGTCACTCTGCTGATTTGAAATCCAGTTCTCTCACCAGTCGAAAGCGTCACTTCTGCCAACTCTCCGTTGTTGTTATCGAAGTAACCGGCCTTTCATTCCCACAGGGGTAGCTTTCTGACGTGCCACTCGGAGACCTCACGACCTGGAATTTCTGAATGCCCACGCGGACATATCGCCCGTTCTACAACCAAGCCTACATAATCAGGCATCATGTATTACTTATGATCCAAGGCACCAGAATGAGATAGACGCGCCATACAGTCCCCTGATCTTATGGCCTAGTTAACAGGTACTAGAAATATTATCCTTCAAGAGCTAGGATACCTTCACCAGAGGCAAGTTATGCGCAACTTGAACTAGTTCTAGTTTCCGGAACAATTCCGAGACCATCTAACCACGTAAACGAATCCGACTCCTTGCTAATTCGAACGTATTAGCAGACACACACACTATTCTGAAATGTATAAATATAGTGGTAGGTGATCCGAGAATTATTCTCCATCCCACTCCACACCCTTACAATTCCAGAGTATTATTCCAATTCAATATGACTTACACTCACGCTCACACTCACACTCCTACTGACCTTGACAAATCTTCCAACATTGGTGTGTGCCGAATCGATCCCTGTAATTCTGATTTACTCATGAAGATTTATAGGTCTCAAGCAATGGCTCGTAGGCCATCACAACTCGTACGAGCACGAAGTCACAGGCGAAACCATCCACGTCTACGCCATAGCCGGTCCTCCTGTATACTCCGACGGCGATAGCGACCGGATTGACTTTGACATCGAACTCCCACTCTGGGGAGTTACCTGGGTTGTCAGTCATATTCTTACACTTCCGAATTGTTGACGCGACCCGCTGATTGGCTTTCATTTCAGCTGAAAGGCTACGTCATCAAGAGCACGCTCGAAATCGATGCCGCATTCTCTGTCAAGGTCCCGATCATTGGGTCGTTCCAGTTGGCTCAGGTCAAGGGAAATCTCCAAGACGGAGTGAAAGTGACTTTTGGCGTCTCGATTCTGCATGGAGACGCCAGGTTTTATTATTCCGCTGGTTGGATTTATGTGGACTTGTCGGCAACGGTATTCGGGAAAGTTTACGGACCGCTTACGATCAAGCTGATCCCTCTTCCGTGAGTTTCCTTGCTCCCTCTGTATTTTTGTGGCTTTCTAAGAGGAAAGGACTATTCTCTTTACTAGGTTCTGAAGTGTGTCTCAAAATGTTTGAACACCAGGATGGACGTGGTCAAATTTGATTTCTCGGGAATTTGAAGACAGCAACTTTCTTTCTTATAACATTCGCTTTAGAGATCGTTTACTTAGTGTATGTTGTCCAAGCGTCGTCGAATGGAAGTTGTTGTCAGATAACATATTGTGCATGCGAGCATCAAATGGTAAAGCAATGTGCCAAGGAGCCAGGTGCGCAGCCCGATGAAAGGTGTTGATGTTTTTGAAGTGAACATGATTGAAACTGGCCTTGGCAATTATTAGCTGCAAACAATTCTCGGATGCAAACTGCTTGCAACACTCGACAAGGGAGGCGCAAGGAAAGGAAAAAAATAATTGTTATCTTACTTTTTACCTATTAGCTATCGCTACCATTCTAGGTAGTTTCGCTTATCTAACCTCAGCAGGGGCAAGCGTCACACTTGGCAGTGTTTTACACCGGAATTCCTACCATCCCAGGTAGAGAGCCCAACACTTACCAAAACGATGCCCACTGAGATCCAAGCTTTCTGATCTCCTTCAACCCCTCGAGAGTCCTTTTTTATCTCAGAGAAAGCTGGTGACGTGAATAGGATACCCTTGAACCTATCACGTGTGAATGAATGACTCTGTTGGAACGACGACGACCGTCCAGCAGAAATCTTGCGTTACGCATGGCAGAGGAGCAGAGGCGTTATGAAGTGGCGCGAGTAGGGACCACTCCTGGGCTCCCTCACCAACGGACATCGAAGGTCACTCTTCCAGTCTCCCACCATGCGTTTGATACGTGTGTGATGGCGCGCACCTACTACAAGGGAAGCTGACAGACGCGCCGCAACAAAGCGAGGAATGTACATACAGTCACTTTGACACGAACGGGTAGGGGTAGACTCGTGGGCTACAGGTCATAATGCCTGGACGACCTTATCCATGCTGGCGAGTATCCTCGACTACGGAAGGAAGTGGTCGAAGAGGATGTCGTAGATATAACAGTCGAAAGTGTACACCATCCACTCGTTTCCTCATAGCAGAAGAAACGAACGTGAGTAGTGCTGAGACAGCGATGACTGAGTACGACTTGCAACTTGGTAAGACAGATATGACATGGGGTTTGCCATGAAATTAGCAGGGGGTCTAAAGTCATTCGATGTAGTGTCGTCTTCTCGGTACTCACGATTGAGCCTTGCACTATTAGTAGTCGTCTGGTCAATTCTATAACCCGGGCTATATCCTTTTGCTTCGGATGACAACTCAACGCCATCAGGTGAACGCGACGTCGTAAAGACGGTGAGCATACAAGGGCGAGACATAATGAACTCATTATCCACAGACAGGGTACCTGTCTTTTACGTGGCGAGATACAGTCTAATGCCTTTGTACCCTTAAGGGAAATTTCCTCACTTGCATAAGCAGAGACTAAGGAATGTGGTTGATAAAAAAATCACCTTGTTCTCGTTACGGCAAGAGACGTTCAGAGTTGTCGTCTATTAGCACTGCCCTGCGCCGGCCCCCGTTGGCATTTAACCATAAGTGAGCGCGTACGCCTAACCCAGGCTCTTACGAGCGCTTAATGGAACACTGCCATGACCAATGTACTCCTCAAGACGTCTCTCAGAATAGCGGGGAAATGGTCCCTTTTATTTTCTGAAATGAAAACGAAAGGTGCTGAACGTTCGGATGGACCTTAAGCTCTGCGTGTGATATATCGCGAAGGCACAGATTCTGAGTCCGAGTTATTCATGCATCCGCGCGAGAAAAGAAGCGCTGTAACGTAATTCCCGGATGTGCGTGCCGCGCAAAGTGCTCGGCGGTTATTTTCGTGGCAAAAGACTAGGATAAGCATGCCTACTGAAGTGCAGTTGTGGCTTGCGTTGACATTATTCGGTGTTGTGAAATCTCGCTATACCATACCCAAGCAAAGCCGCAACGTGCAGTGCCTCGCTTTGAAGCATCCTTGGGCGAAGGAATTGTGGCAAGATGGCATAGCATGGACAAGCGAGGGATGCTTAAGGGATCATGGGCGCGGGGCTGACTTCTTCAGGAGCACCGACAAGTCCAGGAGGCTACGGTAGGGCCATCTGTGGATGCTTTTACGCTCGCTATAGGCCCAGGCGGCGGTCTCCTCCACAATCTGTGGCATTGGAGGAAGAGGAGGATAAAACCCACGATGGCGTGGTTGTTCCATATCATTATACTCCGTCTTACATTTACTTCCTCAGAATCACGATGCCGAGCAACGACAAATCGTGTAATAGTCAGAAACAACACCAGCAACCCAGGGTCCCATATCAACAGTCACAAAGGTAACAGCTCTTCCCTCCCGCATGATACTGGCTGTGAACGATAGCTCATCCAGCCATAGCCATACGCAATCCACAGGTCTCTACGGAGAACAGCTCTGGGATGCCATGAATAGATCAGTCGGCAGCCAAAACCCGAAGGCAATAGACCCAAGACTAGTTCAGCAGGTAGTTGGTTCGATTCCAGGTGTAGCCCAAGTTAGCGCGACTGGAAACCAGCGGCAGCAAATAGCGCAAGGTAACTGTGGAAGCTATGCTTCCACTGCTAGACTGTAGCTGACATCTTCTAGGGAGTGGAGGGCAGTACAAGCAGCTTACAGCAACAAGGTCGTCCCAAACGACGCAGAGGAGCGATTCTGCAGTTAATAATCAAACGGGCCAGACCCCAAACGCAGGGCTGCAATCGCAGCCGCAGTACAAATTCCGCCCACCGATAATAGCGGGTGGATCTCAGGGGCAGATGAGTAACCCACCCTCACAACTTTCCCAATTTAGTGGTGGGTCTCCATCCCAGTATGGATCAGGAGCGAAGGTGAGCTCTTGAGAACTGTAGCGGGGTTCATGTTGACTCATGCCAACTGCTAGCAAACCAGCGTTTTTCGCACGGATCCGTTTCAAACCCCGTATAGTGGAAGTGAGAAGCCACACCGCGGCCTAGGAAAGCCTTCTAAGCGCCCCAGCTGAGTAGTGATGGCAAGGTGAGAGACCATTGGAGAGGAATGACGGACATCAGTAGCTTCTTGAGATAATTTGGACGTTAATTATGTTTTCATATAATACGGTAAACCATACGGTGGAATGAAATTATGTTGTAGCTTCGAGGGCCCTTGTCACTTCTGTTTCAGGGGGAGAGAAAAGAAACTGTCGTATATCAAAGTTGCGCATGAATATCGCGACGGTAACTTCTCAGGGTGAAATAAGGATTCAAAGAACAGAGCCAGCCTGTCACAGAAAGCAGTCTGACTGCATGAACCTTAAAGATCACCCAACGTTACTCTACGCGAAACTTTTGGGAAATTTCCAACCTACCGGACTCCGTCATGTAATGCTTGCATTGGCAAGAGGGAGGCCCTCAGTATCCTGTAGCTGCGCGCAACGAGGACAAGCGAGGACATCGCCCACCTCATTTTGTCGATAACCGCCAATGTGTGGTGAGACGAAGTGAAGTTTTTTCGGGCACAGGCTCCCACAAATATGTCAAAGATGCGAAGCCAGGAACGTAGGACATCTTGCACGAGGTAGCATAAAGAGAACACGTCATGGAAATAAGAGTGTAAGAGTGAGTTGTAAGAGAGAGCGGAATCAAGGTTTGGGTTTTTTGGGGTTTGGCTTTTAAAGAGTCACGTGATTGTGTCAGGATTTTCTTCATTTGGTCCGTATCGGTTCCTGCGCCGACGTCCCGGTTGATACTGTTATAATCTAGATCAGATCTAGGACCGACATCAAGGCGCGCCGTGCTTCACAGATGCAGAGAACCAAGGAAGTGTGCACGGAAATACATAGAATAAAAAAAAATGCAAACACGAACACCTTTAGTTCGATCGGCAGTGGCCACGCACCCTGATTGTAGCCAAAAATGCCAGAACATATGAGTAACTGATCCACGATCTGTCAATGGTGAATCAAAGGAACCAGTTGGGTGCTAGATACCAGTTATGCTTTAATTTTCATATTCCTAAATCCTCAGGGAAAAAAAATGCTGTGGCTAAGAGGACGAGTAATTTTCCTATTAGTTTAGGAGATGATGCTGGAGCTTGCTATACACAAAATAATAATTTTATCGCCTATCACAGTAGTAACCGGTTATCTTCGTTCTCTGCTCTAACAAGCACGTGATGACCAAACCCGCGAGTAGCCTGAGACGTGCGGCTACAACAGTTCAAAAGATTTAGCATAAATACAAACGTCCCAGTGCACTTCAATATCAAGTGAAAAAAAAAGGTCAAACATGAAATGTGTTAAAAGTTTCATAAAACGTTAGGAGGTCAGATGCAAATCAAATTTCAAAACGTTTCAAGTAAAAAAAAAAGTAAAAAAAAAGGAAAGGGAAGTGGAAATCGCTCTCCTGCGGATCGTAATTATTCCCCTGCAAAGAGCCGGATGATCATGTACGTCGTCGACCCCAAAAAACGAACAACTATTAGATAAACCAAATATGGGTAAATGTCAAGAGGAGATCCAGAGAGGGAATGGAACAAAAACAACGCACAGGCAAGGAGGGCGACGGAATAGAGGATAAAGATAAGGTAACCGTTGACCGTGCTGTTCGCGCCGCTCGTCTTGGCGCTCCCGTTTGTTGTGCTGCGTATCACACCGCGTCAACAACTTATGTAAAAGACAAAGTCGGAGGGTGCGCGCTCACAGAATAACGGCTACCAATAACGCCTGAAAGAAAGAATATTGAGCCATCTCATCTCAGACCAACCAAACTTAGAGGGAAACAAATCGATTTCCACTTACGTTCGATAGTACCCAAGCCATCAACACGCTAGACGGGAAGAAATTAAGTTATGGTAAAATGAAACGGAAAAATTACACACTTGGTTCGGAAGGTGCGGTAGTAATCCTCCTGCGCGGTCGCCACATCCACCGTCTTCTCTTCCTTAGGGGGCTTGGTCGACAGCACGTGTATCGCATCCTCGTACGCCGCGTTAATGTCGGTCTCGGCCGTCGGCACGGCCACCTCCACTGCGTTCTCGCCTTTGCTCGCTTTGACGACACCCAAATCCGTGCTGACCTTATTGTCACCCTTCGTGCCCCAAGAGACATCGCTGTTTGTGTAGTGATGAGATGGCGCTCAGAAGTGTTAAGTAATTACAGAACTTACTGAACGTTTGCGAACTGGTTGTGGCGCAGAGCGGTTCAGCGGTCATGGTCGAGTGTAAGTGTCAGCAAATGCGCGACTCACAGCGTAGACGTTCAGGATATTGATATATGACGGTGCTAGGAGCGTATACTGCACGAACGAGGTAATCATGTGCCACGGGTCGAGCTGCGATTTACACCACCGAACGTTAGCGCACAACACGCCCATAACTCCAGGAACCCAAATGCAAGCCATGCCCACGTACATGTATGATAGACGAAACGACGTATAGGCCCACAGTCGCAGAGATGGAAATAACAATGTCGCGGAAGATCGCATTGGTGAAAAGGTCACCGAAAGTTGCTCCTCGATGCTCCGCAGCTGCCACTTGCTGCACGCCCTTGATCGCCAAGAATATCGCGGAGAACTGAGTTTCGATCTCAGCCTCCTCCTTCCGTTACAGAAAAGGTTGCGTGGACGCACCGTCATGTAAATGGTAAAGATAGCAAATCCGACAAAGGCGAGCGTGTAACCTCGGTTGGAGCCTTGTGGTCGATTTCCAAGGGAGAGGATGAAGCACGTGAGCAGGAGGCCGACATAAGCATATTTTAGGATTGTGTTCAACAGATCTATTGCCCTGCCCCAAGGATCGTCGGATCCTCAAGCGCATTCGTCAAGACAAAGAACGAAATGAAGAAATTTCCCTGAGCCACGAAATAAGCGAATGCCAAAGAGCAACCCAAAAAACTCACAAGGGCAAACCAGGAGAAGATTAGATTAAAGGTTTGGTAGACGAGTTCAACATGTATCCAGAACTTGCGCGCAAAACTATGCGACGAGCGGTATATATAGTGGAATTTGACTGTACCATGTATCGCGGCGAAAAATGAGCCATTTAACCACCGGCGGCGTTGCGAGACCAGCTCTGGGACCTAACATAGGGGTTATCAAGTCGGGGACATTTTTAAATAAGATCAATGCCCACCTGATCAGGTGTATCGGTGACGGCGTAGGCGGACTTGACGTAGTGAAGAATCCATGATCCGCCACGCTTCGACACGAGTTCCCAGCATAAAATCTTGAAAGGGTTATGAGTGAGGAATACATATATGACGTCTATTTTTCACGTACGCGATCTTCAGCCAGGTACATGTTTGCAGTGAAGATGTCCGCGCCAGCTCCGTGCTATGAACATTCAATGCGAGAAACCCAGAAAGGAAGTTCGAACGCACCATCGTCTCACCAAGGAAATACTTCTGTAATGGACCCTCTCCACGTGCATCATTCTGCAGGGCAATATACCGATATGCGCTGAAAGCGCCTGGAAGTACGGTAATGTAACCGAACACGGATTCTCTGCAACGACGGCGTCAGACGGGTGGCAAGAAATTGGGCTAGACGTACAAAGGTTTGTCGAGTATGTTGGACATCTTATATTCAAAGTTCTGTGCGGCCACTACGACGCCAATTACACGATTAAAATGGGGGGAGATGAGGAAGTGATGTACCAAGAGGGTTAAGAAGTTTCTCCCAATATTTTCCCTTTAAAGCAACAATCTCGCCACAAGCACCACCAACATTGGAGTTTATGTCGAACGCCTTCCAGAGATGATAGATTGAACTGGGACCAGGCATAGTTCCGACATCAAGAAGGACGCAAACGTTGGGCTGCAGAATGGGTCCAAAGGCGTTGAAAAACCAACGATGCGAATTGATCTTCTTCTGGTTTTTCTCTTTGAGGCAAAATATATTTGCACAGGAACAATACCTTTTTCTGCGCCCTCGATCTTGTTCGATGGTGTGACAGAGACTGTCGAGGAAGTGAGATAACAGCAAAATAAAAGGCTAGTAATCACACACTCTGAGTGGTATACTCATATATATGCGCGACCACCGGCTTTCCGTTGACGACGTTAGTCGCGATACCCTCTTGATAGGCACCTATCGCCGCGACAACGCTGAGAGTTCGCGAATTGATCTTCTGACGACCATCGCTGACGATGCAAACTACGACCTTTTTCCAACCATCCTTGCCCCAGGTCTTGCTGCGATCGCGTTTGCACAGGTAAGCGATATTCTTCATGACGCCATGCATCGTCCTGGTAAAGAGGCTGTCGTCCTCGTTATACATGGTCATAACGATAAACAGCTCTGTCCTCCGGGGCGGATCATAATGCACCTGACGGAGGGTGAAGCCGTTGTCCTTAAAATCGTTCGGGTCGCCAGTTGCCGCCGAGTAGCGCATATGGGTGAATTCGCGCTCATCCTTGTGAACACAGAGGTTCAGCAACTTTGTCGGGACAGCGGAATCCAGCACAAAATTGCCATGAAACAGCCTGCGCAGGAAAGGCGGTGCGGGTCAGTCGATCAAACACGTGTTGGACGCAAATAGGAGACACACTCGACGCGTTTGAGGGTCTTGTGCCGGCGAGGGACGCGTTGCGGGATGCGACCGTAGCGAATATTGTTGTTCGCGTCTTCATTCAGAGATGGATCGTATTGACCGGGCATGCTCGGTGCGAACGACTCCTGAGAACGTGCGGACGGGGCACGCAAAAGGGGCAAGTCGCCGGCGTCGCCGAGATCGTGATCCAGATCATCATATGACGGAAATGAGGTGGCAGAAGGTGGAATGTTCAAAGGAGGCGGGGGAGGGATATTGAAATCAGTGGTGCTGAAAGATTGACCCTGCGTGAAGGGGACATATTGTTGGTGGGTTTGTTGGTGTAAGGGCGGTGGTGGTGGCGGTGGAGAGAGAGTATGAAGGGGCAGAGATGGCGTAGCATAGGAATCGCGAAGATTAGGCGAGGGTGAATGTGCAGGGAATGGCACGCCGTAAGGGTCGTGGCCTGCAGGTGGATACGTCGGTTGGTACTCGCGCGTGTGGAGAGGGTAACCGACTGAAAGAGGGCGTGGAGGTTCATTTGGTGGAGATGAGTAAGGGTCCGTGCGGTAATCCTGTTGCTCGTAAAAGCTTGTTGTAGGATAGGGCGTATACCCGTCACTGTAGTGCCCTTGCTGAGCCTCATTGGCCTAGTAAGATTTAGGAGTATAAAACACTTGTATATGCACGTAAAACGAGTTGAGAACGAACCTCGGGGTAGCGAGACATGACCAGTTAGATTGTGAATGTTGAAAAGAAAGAAAGAGAGACTGCGGTGACTGCGGACAGTCGAGTGAAATGAGCGCGAGCGTACTTTAGCGATTGGGTTGTGGTGGCGGTGAGAGAGGCTATACTGGCTTTTGGCTATTTACAGGGCGCTCTGTCCTGCCATAGGCTGTGATACCCAAATATGGTCAACCGCCACCCTGGCCGGGAAGGAACGGTCTGCTGATGTAATCATATATATGACAGTGACAGTAACAGTGACAGTAACAGTGACATCAACCATCGCCTTGGTACCTTGCCTGTCCGCCTCCTAGCGCCTTAAAATCATATTCAAGCCTCCACTTTCCATATCTGTGTTAAAGACCAAATTGAAAAGCGTTTTTTGCAGCAGCTAGAAGGGGCAAAAATCCATTGGTTCGACCCAAATTGCTTATATAATCAGTGTTTTGCGTCTGGTCTGGACTCCAACAACGAGCAGCCTCATTGTTAGGGAAACTCCCTAGCGAAACAGATTCGCTTTCTTGCACTTTATATGACATGCAGATTCGGCAATGATGATTCGATAAGAGAAGAAAGAGCAGGGTGACCTGCTCTGCTCTTATACCTCATCGTGCGCCGATCCCCAAATCGTATCGTGCCGTCTCCATACCCTCTGTCAACTCTCAACTGGTATTAGCCTTGCTGCTACTCTTCCATGCTTTGACAGAGTTGCGCGTGCTCATCAACCGCAACCAACGTGACATCTCCGCGCTCGAGGACGATTCTCTCACTCCAGCAGGGAAGAGAGGTCCGTTGCACCTTGAAGTGCACTATAGCGCAACCCCCGCGTGGATAACCCCCTTCTTCCCTCCCCCAGAGGAGGATCATGGTTTAGGGAGTTGCTGAATAACTCATACTCTACTTCCGCGGAGATTGGCTTGCCATTGCTCATACCTTGCCACCCATCTATGATATTAATCCAAGCCGCTTTTGTCACTACATCTCGGCAAGTTTCATTATGCGGCAATGGCGCAACGGTTTCTACTGCGGGATAGAAGACCTCCTGTGCCCCCCCGTTGTCATGAATCTGTCTCAATGAGACTCGCCCAAATTATGTGGGACGAGAGTACGTTGCCTCTTCACCCTCCAGGCAATAGACTGCTACTGCTGTCACTATTAGTGAGCTATCACGCTTGCCGTAGTTGCCAATGGCTGATTTAAAAGTCTACATGGCCTCAGATCAAATGACCCTTGCACAGTGCTCGTGCTGAGGTCCCTGAACTGGCACCACCCTACCAGCTGTTTCGCAAGGCGTACGAGAACCGATTTAAACCGTGCCGCGTTGACAGGGAGATGGGGGCATTTATCCCACCCACGATTCATCGGCCATGGCTGCGCATCCGCAGCACAGTTACCCTTTAAGACTTACATACTATCACAAACAGACGCAGACTCGAGATGTATAAATATTTGACTTGCACACTACATGGACACCATCAGTAAAGCTCCACACAGTCATTTCTCTAACGGTCCAATACCACATTGCCATCAACCACTACACCCAAATCCTTACACTCACCATGAAGTTTTTCGTTGCTTTCCTCCTTGCCGCACTCGCTGCTGCCGTGTCTTCCCTGCCGCTCCTGGGCCGTGACGTGGATGAGAACCTCATCCCCCAGTTTGGCGCCACTCGTGGTGTCAATCCTACCGGTAAGGTGGAAAATCCAATCGAAAACGTGCAGTCCATTTAATCTTTCCGGACCTGTAGCTACTGGAACTTGTGATGGCCCTACGAATGGCGCCGACGGGAAACCCGTCCAAGTTCCTTGCACTTGCCCACCCGATCGCGCTACCTTCATCGCCGTACGTCTCTTGTTTTTTTTATATGCATTCCCTTTATTCGCCACGATTGATTGCTTTCACGAATGAGTGCAGAGCTTGAATGCTAACGTCAACGCGGGCCACATCGTGAATAATCCGAGTATTTCCGCACCCTTCCCGACGGATGACTCGAAGGCGTCGCAAATTGTTCGTTTGCAGACGGCCATGGCGACTTTGCAAAACCTGAACGGACCTGGCCAAGGATGCCCCGTGGCGTCGACGACGTTCCTTGACCAGCAAAATGCGCTCCAAGGATAGATCACAGGACAATAATAATTAGTTTAAGGACAGCAAAGTAGCACCATTAGTCTATTGCTCTTGTATATAAGTTGTGATAAAAGGTGCTGAATCCGTAACTGTTGCGCAGATAAGATCGAGGTCAAGAACACGGGGAGAAGCCAAGACGATAAGTGTTTATTCGTGCTCCCCATGAATAGAGGGGAGAAAACACTTTAAGCTTTAAGCTAAGTTGACATCACGTGATCTGAGATCTGTTGCGGGTCAGGTCAACGTAAATCAACCGATATTAAAATTAGGTAGTAAAGATTGATTCTCGTTCCGCGTCGAGCGTCCTCACTTGTGATAAAGGACCAATGATCAACGATAGACGATTTGGAAGATGCGCACTTAATTACCTCGGCCGAGGCGCGTTTCCACCCGACCACACGCTCCGCTTTTCATGAACTGTCCAGTATAACTAAAATGCGAAAATTTGATTGTACGGTCTTAGAACAATACTAGTTCAAAGCGGAGTTCGTTTCGCGCGAAAGAGAGAGATTGAGGAAGGAGGTATGGATGAAGGTGTTTGTCGGGAGTGGGCGTTATGCATTGAATGCGTCGAACACGTAGAGAGCATTAAGTTTGTCCAATTCGAGGCTGGTGGACATTTTTCTGGTGCTGCATGTCTCGATTCCTTCTACGGCCTTACTGGTCTTACGACCTGAACGAACACCTACCGCGAGTCATAATTCATGAGTGACATGAGAAGACCTTTGTAGAGGGAATCCTGAGCCATGAGTTGAGGTCGATGGGAATAATTATTCGCATAACGCTCAAGATCACCGAAGACCAACTCGAAGCTGTTGGAACGTTGAACACAATCGTAGGGAATCCTGCCACGTCAAGGTATATAACCCACTTTACAGTATCAGTCTCGTTTTGGTAATCCTCTGAACAGCCGATGAGGACCCACCGAAACGTTTCTTGCAATCTAAAAAATGAAATTTATTCCCAATAATCGGCAAGTGTTGAGAACTGGGAGATAATTTCAGCCAAGGACTTCTAGCTTAAGAAACAATAGCATACATGACCAGAGCGAGAATGGATTTTCACAAGAGTCCTGTCGTCCAGAATCGCTCCAATAGTGGTTTGTCTCAGGAGGCCCTTAGTTGCAGATAGATTAAGGGAAAACTCTGAGGTGAACGGGAATACGGGGGCTCACTTTGCACAGGAAAGTACTCTTCCCTTCTGGAGGTTGCGCAAACGTAGGGGTCGAAGCGTCATAACTTCCCGACATCCAACTTCAAAATCCCCACCTGTTGTAGAACACGGGCTGAGTGATGAAGGTGTAGGAGGGGTAAGAGAGTGTACGGAAACGGAAAGCTCCTCGACTTGGATGGGAGGTCAAAACATATGGGATCCAGCCGCTACGTAATAATCAAACGTCTAGTGCCAAGGGTGGCAGTTCGGATATTAAATAAACTAAAAGCTGAACGATTTGCTGGTCCATCGCTGTGGACAACTCTCGAACTTGACTGGTTAGTTTGGCGCGTATCGTAGTAAATTGATATTGCGCCGAACCAATCAAGTATGGTGGGCATGGGCAGACGTTATCTAATTCCAGTGCACTTTTCAGTTTACACTCCACTCTTCAGGAAATTTTGGTAAGGAATGTGGTTCTCTCAGAAATACTGGCTGTAAGTTACATAAATATGAAAAAAAATACACAAAAGAGGTATAAGCTTCATGGAAAGAGGGCTGTAAGATGTTCCAAACATTGTTGCTGACAGGGCCATCCAAAGCTGGCCATTGGAAGTACAGAGCTTGGCATCTCCATGGCAGAATTGTGATGCAGAAAGGCACATTGAGATTCCTGTTCACTCAAGCCAATTGGAATGTACCAAGAATCGGGACCTTAACAGAGAATGTACTGGTCATGGCATCAGCTTTGGGTGGGCTTGTCAGCAACGGTGTTCGGGCAGACTTATGCCCTCATTCCATTAAGCTTATCCCACTTCAGTGCATGTTCCATATAGTTCTGTAGCTTACCACTGGCCTTTCTGAGAGGGTTCCACGGTCACCAGATTCTGAAGATGTCCAAAAGTGCAACACCCCCGATGCCTTCCTTGCATTTCTAGTCGTCGAACGTGCGACCCAGAGAATAGTGCGGCCTTCCTCTTGCATAAGAACATTCGTGAGCATGCGATGGAAGCGCCCGGATAGGTGGTCTATAGAGGGCCATCCGGCGTTATTAGGCAATGAGTGGGAAAGAAAGGCGTAGATAATGTTCATTTTGTGAGACCCCGCGGAAAGGAGCAGCAACCCGCAAGATTTGTGTGGGAATAAGTGCGCGATGTGTGGACGGAAGATGAAGAGCAAGTCTAGCAAGGAGAAATTATCAAGTGTCAGGCGGTGTATAACTGTGGGAGGACAGTGTAATGCTCTCACGGATCCATATCAGATGCACATCACAGCGGCAGCCACGGGTGCTGAGCGTCTTAAATTCAAGCTAACTAATCGCTTCATCTTCGGTCGATGGTAAGGTGCTAAACAGCTTCAGAACTCGCTTGTGCTATAAGAACCGTGGATATAGGGGCGACATCCCAGAACTGTGAAAACTGAGGAATGTATTGTGGACACCCTTCGAGGTAACGGAAGAACTTTCTGAGTGGGTGAGTGGATAAGAGAGCGGATAAGAAGATAAGAGAAAGGGAGAGAGCAAAAACCGTCGGGGTTTAAAAACACGGACACTGTAATCTCCCACAAATCCCAGACGGTCTTACACCTTTGCGGCATTCCCCCCTTCCGTATCAAATCATAATTGCCTATCATGATACACAGGACACGTATTCCAGCCTCACCATGGGAAATGAATAACCAGTCAGAACCGTCTCAAAAGTTTAACCACTCCCACAGATAACCCCAAATCATGCCCCATAATGCACAAAATTTACCCAACGTTCCAACGTCATCCCTCTCTTCCTCCGTAGCTTCTTCACTGCGTCCCGAAGTGCCTTCGCAGATCTCTCGTAATACGGTACTCCCCCCTCTCTTCTAGAGAATACGGACTTGTAAAAGTGTTTCGACAAATCTCGTCCATCTTCATCCAGCATCGCCCACATCGTCCCAACAACACTTCGGAATCCACAATATTGCATTGCCGCAGCCAAATGCAGCGCTTCATCAGACATGCTTTCATCAGTCAGCTCCGCAGTGTGACACGCAGAGAGGAACGCAAATTCTGCAGCAGGAAGCTGCGAACGTACAATGTCGAGCAGTGTAAGCCGCTCGCCTCCGTAAAGTTCAAATGAAGCATCAAATGGCTTCCCTGTCTCCAGCGTTCCATGGCACACGAAATGAGCAAATTCGTGATCCTGGAGGGCCTCAAGCACGGCCGTAGGCGTCGCCATTTCCCCGATAAGAGTGGTCACCTTGGCATTCACAGCCTGGACGACCTCCATCTCTTCCCACGCTCCTGGCAGGGTTTCATCCGGCTGTGCCATAAGAAGGACAGAAGGTTTCTTCAATCCTTGTGAGCCCGATTTTCGGGAATCGATCAGTGCTGAAAGCGTTGGGGTATATGAAGGGATGTAAATGTCTGAGAAATACTGTTTGACGCCGTCGTCTGATGGAATTGGACCCATTGCGTGAAGGGGAGAGAACAGAATACTGATGTTGGGCACCACCAAATACGAGATCGATCGGGAATATTCAACGCATGAAGCCTTTCGATTACCGGCTGACCAACTAGATCATAGAGGCCTTCAAGTACTGAACTCAGAGCATCATCATAGTTCTTCGAATCGAGGCCTTCGTCTCGCGCAGCTACTAGCTTATCCCTCAAACCTTTTGCACGCTCGTAGAAATCGTCGGGTGTGGTGATAAGGGAGGGTGAGGAATCATGGAGGATAATAATGATGTCCGAACGCCATCGAGAATGGTTGATGGTGATGACAGGTCCTTGAGAGGCAGCGGAACGGAGAGTGTCGAAGTGAGGTACCTTCAAGAAATCTTCGAAACTCGGCAAAGCTTTAATTTGTAAAATGAGTTGGTCGCGTTCCTCCAAGAGTTTCCGTTGCTTTATGACAAGGTGACCAAATGTGTCCATCCCGTCGGGACCCTGGGCAGCAGCATCATCAGCATTTCCACTTGATGAGACGGACAGAGTCAGCGATTCGAGCTCCTGATTGACAGAGGCGAATCTGTTTGCTAAAGACGAGTCGACTTGAAGAAGTTTGTGGATTGAGGTGCGTAGGCCACGCATCTCCGACCAGATCAAGGCTCTCCCTCTGTCGAGAGTCTCAATGGCCTTCCTGAGTCGACCAGTCTGGATCTGATAAGATGCGTAGTCCAAGGGAAGCTTCTCATAATTGTTGCGCATTGAGACAAGACGAGAATGCTGTATGTGTAGAGTTGGTGCGAAGGTCAAAGAGTCTTGCATCAATGACATGGAATTGTCATAAACAGACGAGGCAGAGGGGTGACCGAAACGTTGCATAACCTCCGCCCAAAAACATGAAAACTGGAATCGATCGGGTACGCTGGCGTGTCTGTCATTGGCGGCGATGGGGAATAATTGCAACATTTCAACAAAGTCATCTATGCGACCGAGCAAAACCAAGCGGGAAGATAAAGAAGTAATGAGCTTTGAAGCTATAGGAAGGTGTCTGTTCTTCGCCGATGGCATTTTAAGAACGTCACGATTGAAGATAATCGATTCATCAAGGTACTCGAGCTTATTGGTACACTCGAACCTACGCCGGAGGAGGATTGTTAACGACCATGAAGTGGCATATTTCAAGAAATTTATTGTCAGAGGCGAAGCGAGTAACGTTCGACAATATTTGATAGCCTCTTCAACATCCGCCATATCGTAAAGGTGATTCACTGAGCGAAGTGCGTTGAGGTGTTGGTCAAATTCTTCACCTTGCATTGAAGGTTGAGATTGATCGACGTTCCATTTAGCTACAGAAGCCGCCAGGTGTTGGAATGATGGAAGAGCGAGAGTAGAGGATCTCTCCTCTTCAAGACCTCCGCCGACGCCGAACAATTCGGAGCGCATCTTCACGCAGTTCGCCAGAGACCGAGCAAAGTGAGGACGAAGCGGATCCGAAAGAGGAATTATACCAAGCAAGGCACGAAAGCGGGAAATCGACTCCTCGAGGTACTCTGGATTCCCATAACTGGTCGCTCTGCCATACGCGATTAACGTGACCAGCTTGGAAGCGCTGGTTTTGTACGACTCAGAACTATCTCCAGGGGGATCTGAAGTGGCGATACTGTCCAGTATGATAGTTGCTTCTTCATAGTCATCAGTCGAAAAAGTTGCGTCGAAGCGAAGGACAAGAGACCAGGCAAGCGCGAAGGAAACGCGCTGCAAATCTGGTAGACGGGTATGAGCCTCCCGTAGGCATTCAATGACTTGGCCTAAGGGCCGCTTTCCTATATTCAACAGGGAGAACTCTTCAATAGCAACACGAGCCAAGGTTATAATGGCACGAGTCGGGAAGCCAGTCAAGTTATCCAAGGTAAGGAGTTCATGGCAGAGGATTGCCATCTCCTCGATACTCTTTATCACATTGCTGGACTTCAATTCCACCTGAAGGGCCAACGCCTCCACGAGAAAGGATGTCACTTGCTGGTGCGGAATACCAGACGTTTCAAGTGGCTGATCCCTGAGATAATGAAGGTATTCGATTGAGTAAGTCACGTCTTCGGACTGCTTGAACTCCACAGAGCGACGAAGAAGGGCGAACGTAAGGTGAAAGAGGATGCGAACGATATCATCATCTGATTCAGTCAATGGATGTGGGAGGAGAAGGACTTCAGTAAAATGGAGGATTGAGTTGTCGAGGTCTTCTTTCTGATCTGACAAGGTATAGCGACAAAGTTGGGCTTGGGCCAGGGAATGAAGAAAGCTCGGGCGTAGAGGATGAGACCGAGGTAGGGGTAAGAGAATAGATTTGAAGCGAGATATATCATCATCGATTTGAGATAAGGAAACTGTGAAGGAGAGAATGAGAACAGCAGGGGGGATTTGAAAGTTGAAATTAGAGTCAGGACTTACGTTCTGGGGTGCTCATGCTCTAATATTCTCAAAGTTCAGAAACTATACCGCAGGTGGCTTTGGATCTTGAAAGGAGGGAGAAGTGCGACTTGAATTCCCCTCCAATACAATGCCGCACTGTCGACACGTGCATAGGAACATTGGGATTTAGTTACCTATTTAGGTAGCGGATAAGCTATGGTGAGAAGAATACTCACTTCAGTGTGGAACAGGCATGGCGCAGGCTTGTACTTAGATACTACAATACTACTATCTCATCTTGTTAGTTTAGAGACTTGGATGCGGTCGATGGAACGATAGCAACTGCTTTATCTATAGCAGTGTCTTATATACATTTTATTGGCTAACTGAGCACGTTATCTCATCATTAATTTTGTGATTTGATCACATGCTCGATCTTAGATGTATGTTTTTGCAATTATGTCAGACTGCTATCCCGGCATCTCTGTACCGGTATTCTGGTTCAACATTCAATTTAGGTGGCATCAGCATGTATGTATAAAACAGAGCCCTTTAAAAGAGCTGAATGTTGAGATGGGCCGGTAGCGACCGGATAGTAGTTTAGGACCGGGCAGCCGGACTCCCGGGTGGACTCGATCTGATGATCGTGATAAGATAACCTAAAGTGCGTTCACTAACTGATTTAGATACAATTCCACATTGCACGCGCAACACGTTCCTTCACACACCTTGTCACAAATAAATAGGAACATCTACTGTAATGATTGTCACGCCTTTATGTAACATAAAAGGTCGTTACTTTGTACATGTTCACTTCAGTTTTGACCACAAGAACTGAACCTATCCGCTATCTACATAGATAGCTAAACCCTTTTTACAGCTGCGTTTTGTCACTGAAATGATAAGGAAAGAAAGTGTTGTGCGTGCGGCGTGGAATTATCCTGAATTATCATTTCATTTGCCTGTGACGCTTTTTGGATCAGTCCACCCATCGCTATCAAGTGTAAGGCTTCGTGCCAGTGCCAGCCCGACCTGACAGGCACAATAGCCAGTCCTCAGACTCGCATCCAGTGTATTCACACCATTCATTTTTGACCGCCAACTTTGGGGTTTCAGCAATGAGTCCAGTGGACATGGTTCCAAGTTAGCGGTCCGTCGAGATGTTTGACCAACTCGCAACTCATTGCTCCGCATATGGGGGGGGAGGGTGAGGGAGTATTTGACAGTGATCGCGTGGTAGTGTTAATAATCCGTCAGGGTTGAGTTGAGGAAGATAACCTCCCACTCATACTACAAATTAGCAAACACCTTGGAGCACGTTGCTTTCTATACAGCCTAAGAAACTGCCACAAAAATGCGAAAACACCATCATCGTCTAGACCGGCTTTAGACCCCGCAGCGCTCTCGCTCCTCCGCAAGAATTGACAACACTTCAGGGAAGCGAGGACTAAATTTGCAGTCATATGGTTTCGGCCGGCTGTGTGCAACGGACATCAATCAAGTTACAACTTTGTCGGGGGGTCAGTGTGGGTACGCACATGACTATACCTAAATCCACAATCGACTCCGTGTCGAGGGGTACTTCATTCCCATTCTCGTCCGGTACGCGTTCAAATTTTACCGCAAACAGAATCCTCGCCATGTCGATGAAGAGCGCGTCGTTGGCGAGGTGCCTGCCCGGGCAAATACGCCGCGCGAAACCGTACGAGATATGCCCCTCCTCTGTGGAGCCGAGTGCCACCTCTCCATTCTCCTCGTCGAGAAATCTTTCTGGCCGGAAATCATCCGCGTCGTCACCAAACACCTCACGGTCATGATTACAGTGCCACATGTTCGCCATGCACATCGTGCCTTTCGGGATGAACATGCCCTCATGCCAGGAATCTTCACTCGCGACATGGGGTACCCCGAGCGCTACAGTCGGTCGCCAGCGAAGAATTTCCTTGACCATTGCGCGCACATATGGAAGGTGCGGAAGATCGGCAAAAGTGGGCAGACGAGATCGGCCGACCACCGCGTCGAGTTCAGCTTGCGCGCGGCGTTGCACCTCAGGATAGGCTATCATGGCCAGTGTCCACCAAATGAGTGTGGTAACAGTAGATTCAGCGCCACCAGAACTGTGATGGCTCGCATTTATTTTCTCACAAAGATTGAGAGTAATGTTGACTCACAACATCACTCCAGTCAGGAATGACATTTCCGGCTCTGTCAGATTGTTGCGATCATTATTCTGCAGCAGAAACGCGGAGAAACTAGGCGTGGTCCCTCCGTTGGCCTGTAAGATCTATTAGCTAGACAACCCATGACGTATTCCAGAACTTACAAGGTCAACTCTAACACGGTTTACAAGACCACGGAACAGTTCATAGTGCTCCTCGCCATGCTTTAAGCCTTCCCTCTTCCACTTCGCAAACCTATTTATGCTCGTGTTCAGTACTATCGGTGAGATAGGAGGACCGAATTGGATACCTCTCGGGAATGTACATCATCCAAGGGAAGAATTCGACTAAGAAGTTCCCAGGATAAACAGAATGCGAGACTCTGTGGTTATACGTCTCAATGCCTTCCATGGCAGTATCGTCTAGTGACGTGAGTGTCGGGTAGTCGTACAGGATGGACAAGATCAAGGAAGATTCTGCGCGTTGAACTTCTTTCTGCCAATCTTGACGCGACGTGTCCGTCAGGAACGCTGAAGTCAAGAGGGTGGCCTCCTTCATCTGAACCGAATGGTAATCTCGCACAGCCGTCTTGGAGAATGCTGCTTGTGAAGCACGACGCATGCGACGGCATCTGTATAAGGGCGTAAGCATGGACCACGTACGATCATGCGACACCTGAATCATCACTTACTGCGAGTTGTAGTTCAAAAGTGACATCACAACGCCTTTGTTGAGGAATGTCTGCGCCATAATCAGCTTAGGGCGGTCTAAATAGTTACTCCCGTGGCGCTCAAGAACATCGTAGGCCATGTTGTAGCTGTTAAATATAATCATGGGCGTTCCTGCTGCGTCAAGATGCATAACATCCTCTACAGCATTCATATTTTCGTGTTAGCAACCGTTTGGACAGTCGATTGTGAGGACCCACTGAATCTTTCCTTGCAATCCTTCGAGAACAGCCAGTTCTTATTTAAAAGCTGATGGGTATTCCCAAGAATCGGCAAGCGCCAAGGACTGGGAGGTAATTTCCGCCAAGGACTTCTAACATAAGAAACAAAAGCATAGATGATCAAGGCGAGAATGGCGCCTGTCATAAGAGTCTTGTTCTTGTCCTCCAGAATTCCTCCAACAGTGGTTTGTCTCAGGAAATTCATAGCTGGAAATAGATTATGGGAAAGCCGTGAAGTGAACAAGAATGGAAATCTCACTCATAGGGAAAAGAAACGCATTGGTTGAGGAGTCGTAACTTATATACGTCTTAAGAGAGGTCGCTCGTTGTAGAACGTGAGGATCCATCTGAGAGCCTGAGTGTATGAGGGTGTGGGTGGACGTACGGGTGGGAGGTCGAAATATATGGGATCGCTACCTACATGTGAATTAGTGCCATCATTCTTCGTCTCGTGTGGTAAATCAGGTTTGAAGGCTGGGATCGCTACCTACATGTGAATTAACGCCACCATTTTTCGTCTCGTGTGGTAAACCGGGTGCTGGAGAGTTGCTGAGGAGTTGAAGCGAAAGACCTGCCCTGCGCGCCCAAGCAACCGGTAGCAATCAAGTTCCGGGGTTGTGCCTTGAATTAATTAATTAATTTTATATTCGGCTCCAGACGTTCTGGTATATAATCCTCAACTTAAGGATGCTCAGTTCTTTAGATTTCCCTTCGCTTCTTTAGTCTTAACTCCTACGGATAAGATTATAGACGCAAAAGAAGAAGAGCGGGAATGCGCAAGAGGATTTAGAAGTGGAGGCAATGCAATTCAATTTTGTTATTGATACAAGTGAACTTGGAGATTTTTTATATAATTTATGCTACAATAGGAGTCCCTTTCAAAATATCATGAAGTTGCACTTGAATGTAATGTAACAATATTCAAGAAATGTTTACAAACGAGAAATGGAAAGTTGTACAGTAATAGGAGTCACAATTGAAATCTCTTTTTCAAAAGCGCGAGTCGGAGAATGTAATGCAAGTCAATCATTTCAAGTACATACAAATAAAAATTGAATCTTCGGATACGAGTCATTGTCTCTGGGCGGTGACCAGAGGATCAAGCAGGTGCGATTTGAGCGTGTTGTATGGCATCACCTACAGCCTCGAACGTGCTTTTTTATGAGTACTTCCTTCCTACTAGTATAGGCACTGCGAAGAGCACGACAATAGTTTCACTGGTAAACCACGCTCTTATTCGGGTCCCACGGATCAAGAACTTTCTTGCCTTCATCGGCTAAAGAGAACTAATCTCGTATCCGAGGAGAGAGATCGGGTTCTCTGGGGCAATTCGCCATTCAAGAAGTTGAGTATTTGATCGATTGATTTCTATGTCGGAAACGGATCGAAGGTCAACTCGGACCAATCGCTAAGTGTGCGGTACTGATAAGGGAGTTGTGTGCTGTGCAGCAGCACTCGGACTGTGTTTTACTTTCCTGTGAATACCTTGATACCTTAGTTGATTAGACACAATCCTTTACTATAGTATTGTCTTGGTTACTATAAGAACACTCATTTACAGTATTTAAAGGACACCTTTAGTGTACAGTTCACTTCAGTTCTGACCATCATAACTGAAGTGAGTATTTTGTTATCTTATCTTTACCTATGCGTACTAGTACCATTCTAGGTAAAGACTAATATTATCAGTTCTGACCATCATAACTGAATTATAACTACCATTCTAGGTAGTTTGGATTATCTAACCTCAGGCTGCGTTCTTTATTCTGTGGCCTCATTGGCTCCGTGTTCAGTCCAGAAGAGAGCAATTATGTTATCTTATCTTGATGCATGTTAACGAGTCTACATCACCCCCTAATAGTGTGACTTCCTATTGCTGTCTGACAGCGCGTGCCGTACCTCTAACGGGCGTCGAGCTGGTGTGGTCCGTGTTCCGTACATCACATGTTTTATGTCACCCCTCACTGATCTCCAATTCTAGTGAGAACAATTTGTGCCCTTTCATACCTAGACAAGCTTTCTGCAATTAGCACGTTTCTGCAAGTCTGTATATGCGGTAATAATGCAACGGTTTCCAGTGCGCTTAGAAGACGTCCTGGGTCTCTCTATTATGAGAGAATCCTGTCCTGTCCAAATGAGCCTTATTGGATTATGCGCGCAGTTAGCAGAGATCGGAATCCTCACGTCACGGTGCGTCTCCTAGTGGCCTTCATTACCGTTCAGGAGGATGGACCGCTGCCGGCATTGCTATTGGCCAGTCATCATACATTGACTGTTGGTCGTTGATATCTCGATGACTGACCCGAT
Source organism: Multifurca ochricompacta (assembly GCA_022496185.1). Taxonomy (NCBI): domain Eukaryota; kingdom Fungi; phylum Basidiomycota; class Agaricomycetes; order Russulales; family Russulaceae; genus Multifurca; species Multifurca ochricompacta. The sequence goes on along the minus strand of WTXG01000030.1, from coordinate 294,056 downwards.
GACTGATCAGAGTCCACCTTGCGTTAGAACACAGAACCCTTGTACACAATTCCCAACGTACTCACCTTGATGTCCTTAAACATTTACCATAACGTACGAGAACCAAACTTGAATCGTATTGCGTTGACAGGGAGATGTAACGCCCCAATATTCCACCCACGATTCATCGGTAATGACTGCGCATCCGCAGCTCTGTTGCCTTTCGACTTGCATACCATCACAAACGCACCCAGACACGAGATGTATAACTGTCAAACTTGTACACTACACAAACATCATCAGTAACACTCCATACACTCATTTCTACAACGCTGCGCGTTCTAGTCCAGTATTCAACCACCGCTCACCTCTATCAACTCCAAGATACACACCATGAAGTTCTTCATCGCTTTCTTCCTTGCCACTCTCGCGGCTACCGTGTCTTCCCTTCCGCTCGCTGCAAACCCTAACGTGAATGAGAACCTCATTCCTCAGTTTGGCACCACTGCTGGGGTAAACACAACTGGTAAGATTGCAATATATCCGAAAAAGGCAATGCAATTGATGGGACATTCTCGCATAGATGCAGGACCTGCAGGACTTGCGGGTGCTAAAACTTGTGATGGTCCCACTAAAGGGCCCGATGGGAAACCTGTCCCGATTCCTTGCACTTGCCCGCCAGATCGGGCCACCTTCATTGCCGTAAGCTACTTGTCACGGGTTCATTCATATTACAATAACTGCTAAATGTGTGACCGAAGAGTCTGAATGCTAACGTCAAGGCGGGCCGCATCGTGAACAATCCGGGCGTGTCCGCACCCTTTCCGACGGATGACTCGAAGGCGTCGCAGCTTGCTCGGTTGCAGACAGCCATGGCGACTTTGCAGAACCTCAACGGAGCTGGGCAGGGATGTCCTGTAGCGTCTACGACGTTCCCTGCGCAACAGAAAGCTCTTCAGGGATGAGAGAGAGTAGATTCCAGTACATGTTTTAATAACATTGTTGGAGCTAAGCTGTGACCGTAGTACCATGAGGTGCTCAATCGTAACTTGTATGGATAATGAGGCCGAAGGCTATAGCGATTGGGGAAGCGAAGAGTGGCCCGTCACAAGCATACTTGCGGATAAGGTTACTTGACAGCAAGAAAGTTTAAGCTTCAATGTTTAAAAGGTTACCATCTGGCACCCCATGATACATGCAGCTGTAAAAAGGGTTTTGGCTATCTATTTAGATAGCGGATAATGTCCTGGATGCGCATTTTTGGCATCCCGGGATTAAAAACCATCCTGAGGGTGTCACGCGATCGCGCGTCTTGCAGAGTCGACCTTCTTAGACTTAGATAAGATAAGGAGGAGTTCGGACCATTCTGACCCGGTCCACGCGATGCGAAGTAGTCGCTGCCCTATGCAGCAATGGACATTATAGATACACGCGGCCATTGTTTGAGTAATAAAAATTGACGATTTGATTATAGAGTGATCTAAAGTAGTCTAGTATGTATTTTAGATAATGCCAGACCGGCAGAAACGATCGCGCGTTAGTAAACAAGATGTGTCAGGGTACTTGGAAGAGTAAACCACTGATAACTACTTAGATTTACATCGCACCCTCGGTATTTCGTAGGATAGTACTAGGACGTACTTAAAGACGCCATGTAGCACGCTACAGACCCCATCTTGTCCTCTTGGGGCTGTAGGTGCACTTTATCTTTGTATTTACTCAAGCCCAGCTGATCTTTTCCTCTTGGGGCTGTAGGCTCTTAGCAAAGTTCAATATAGGTCTATTCTTGCTGCATAAGCAAGGCAGAGTCCTCTGACTGCTTCAAGCCTTACACGTGCATTAATCTCCGCGTTCTGGGCAGCTTCTGACTAGGATTCTATCACCTCTGAGTTTACCATGACTTTTACATCTTATCTAATCTAACACTGCAAGCGCGGGATAGAAGCACCCGTTACAGATAAGTTCAGTTATTGTGGTCAAAACTGAACTGAAGTGAATGCATATAGAGTGGAGTCTTTATATACTACTAAAGGAGTGTGACAATAAGGAGAAAAAACATAACTAATTAATTGTGACAAGATACGAAGGAACGTGTTGTGCGTGCAATGTCGAAGTCTCTGAATCAGTTATGGACGCACTTTAGATTATCTTATCACGATCAATAGATCGAGTCCACCCAGGTGTCCGGCTGTCTGGTCCTTAAACTTAAACTATCCGGTCGCTACCGGCCCGTCTCAACATCCCCCTGTGTTTAGAGATTAGATAAGTCCTAACCCAGCAACAAATTCTTCAAGTCGTGCGCGTGCGTGCGGCTTCGTGAATCCATCAGCTAACATGTCATCAGTGGCTTTACGAATGAGTTCAATGAAGCCTTCTTCGACATATTTGCGAGGCTTGATGTAGAGAGAATAGGAAGTCGAGCGGGGTGGCAAGAGCAAGAGCTTTAGGGCGATGAAGCGATAGACGGGGATGTTTCTCGAACAGGATGAATTCTGGGGGCTATTCTACAGCCCCTTTTATGTAGTTTAATACCAGTCAATTTACATGAGGGATCGAGACAGTAATAACTAATCTGAAACTCATGAAGACGCGTTTGCTTTGGCATGCGAACATTCTAGAATGGTGGTAAGACCCTTAGTAACAAAAAAGGGTGAGACAGAAATGTAATTGTAAGTAAATCATCACAAATAATCATGATAGAAACAATACCGAAACATGCCCACAAGGGGGCGCCCAAAATTCTCTTCGGGCTCGCAACAAGGCGATCCCCGAAGCCGAGTATGGCAGACCAAAATTCGCCATGATGGGAATATGCTTAGATCGTCTCCCAGTCAATGGATTTAACGCTTAAGTCAACGGTGCCTTTGTTGTCGCCACGTAAGGGAATTGGATCGGATACTTCATAACCGATCTCGGAGAGGATAGCTCGATACCATGCGGCCTTGATTAGCCTCGGCTAATGCCTATACTTGGCATGGGTGGTACTCTGGGCGACAATCTTCTGCTTGCGCAATGTCCAAGAGATCGCTGCATCTGCAAGTGAGAAAACATAACCCGAAGTAGAATAGCAGTCGTTGGCATCATCTTACAAACTGGAGTCCGAGAAACCGACGAGTCTTTCTTCGCACGCGCCATCATAGCGTAGCCGTAAGTCTGCCGTACCCTTTAAGTAGGCGAGTACATATTTAGCAAGACGTAAGTGGTGCAGCGAGGGGTTTTCTGCGTATTTCGCAAGTCACGCAATGGCAGAGGAAATGACCGGTCTGTGGAAACAGGCATGGTGTGTCCTGGATGCGCATTTTTGGCATCCCGGACCGATTGAAAACCATCCTGAGGGCATCACGCGATTGCGTGCCTTGCAAAGTCGACCTTCTTAGACTTAGATAAGATGAGGAGGAGTTCGGACCGATCTGACCCGGTCCACGCGATGCGAAGTAGTAGCTGCCCTATGCAGCAATGGACATTATAGATACATGCGGCCATTGTTTGAGTAATAAAAATTGACGATTTGATTATAGAGTGATCTAAAGTAGTCTAGTATGTATTTTAGATAATGCCAGACCGGCAGAAACGATCGCGTGTTAGTAAACAAGATGTGTCAGGGTACTTGGAAGAGTAAGCCACTGATAACTACTTAGATTTATATCGCACGCTCGATCGGCTTTGGTATTTCATAGGATAGTACTAGAATGTATTTAAAAACACCCTGTAGCACGCTGCAGACCCCATCTTGTCCTCTTGGGGCTGTAGGTGCACTTTATATCTGTATTTACTCAGGCCCAGCTGATCTTGTCCTCTTGGGGCTGTAGGCTCTTAGCAAAGTTCAATATAGGTCTATTCTTGCTGCATAAGCAAGGCAGAGTCCTCTGACTGCTTCAAGCCTTACACGTGCATTAATCTCCGCATTCTGGGCAGCTTTCCGACTAGGATATTTTCACCTCTGAGTTACTACGATCTTTACATCTAATCTAATCAAACATAGCAAGCGCGGGATAGAAGCATCCGTTACATAGTGCAGGCTTATATTTTAGATACTACAATACTACTATCTATCTCACCTTGTTAGCTTAGAGACTTAGATGCTTGCAATAATGCAATAGCAACTACTTTATCTATAGCAGATTCAGTGGCTTTATACATTTTAGATGTATATATATATATATTTTTCTTTTTTTTTCTTTTTTTTTAAATCAAATTTATTTTGCGCTTCAGGGTGGCACCCAAATTGCGCGGCTACATCGAGTGACAATGTAACTACTGTGATGGACGAAGATTGGAGTCGACATGAAGTCATGGTGTAAAACCCCGGAGGGAAAAGACAATGTATGCTATAGAGAAGGTGGGGAAACGCAGAGGAAACCAATGTCCGTATGGGAAGCACAAGTAAACGGAGACCACTTACTACCCGCCAACCCTTTAACCGATTCAACCCTGATCCAGTTCCTGCGGTCGTAGCGACGAGATGGGCTTGAAGAAAGCCCGAGTGTCTTGGAGGAATACCAGGAGGGACTCGACGTGGTGTTTGTGGTTGAAGACCTGGGGCCAGGTGAGGTCGCCTAGGTCTCCGGATGTAGGTCCCCAGGTTACACGTGGAGCGTCGTACAAGGGGCAATGAAGGAGAATGCGAACGAAAGTGGCAGGGGTAATGTTGTCACACAGGCAGGTGTGAGCCGAGTGTGGGAGCGTGGAGTGAAAACCCCCTGTGTAGTCGGCCGTGAATGCGTGCCCTGTAGCTAGGCACATGGCGGTCGAGGTGGTATGCTGGCTAAAAGGGGGTGGGCCGGGGTTTAGTCGCGGCGGACCAGAGTGGGCGAACCATCGGGGGCGGAAGATAGAGAGGGAGTAGGCTTTGTAATCGCGCACGTGGGGGTGATCAGGGATGGAGCGGCAAGGGCACGATCGCGCAGCCATTCTTCGCGCCAGTTGTCGAATGCGCGGAGGCGGGAGAGGGAGCGCCGCTTGAGTGGGGATCTGAGATGTATATACTATTGAGACGCGTTATGATTTCATTTCATCAAATTTTTTATCTAAACGCGATCACAACTATGTCGGACCGCTATCCCGATATCTCTGTACTGGTACTCTGGTTCAACACTCCCCCTTGCTAAGTGTCGCTGCTAAGTGTGCTAAGCAATGTGTTTCTACTTAGGCGGGTTAATCTCTAGCCCAATTTGACTCCTGAATTCCAGGAATTTGATGTGTCCTAAATTCTTGGTGAACATGTCTGCAGGATTCTCAGAGCCCTCTATAAAGAATAGCTCTATTTTTTTTTCCTGTACAATTGGATTATTTACCCATCGTTCTTGTACGAGGTTAGAGGCCATAACGATGGAGCCTTGGTTATCACCGCAGAGAGGAATGGATCCCAGATCAGTGCCAATTTCGCTTAGAAGTGATTTGATTCATACAACTTGTCGCATTGTGTCAGAAAGTGACATGTATTCTGCTCTGGTGGATGAAAGCGCTATGGTCTTTTGCACTCTAGAATTCCAGCTGAATATCCCATTCGCTATTTTCACGTAGTAGATCGGCGATCTATTGGCTTTGACGCCCAATCAGAATTAGCGCACGCGATCAATCTGCAATTTGATCTACCATTGTAGATAAGTGCGTAATCCGATGTCCCGGTTAAATATTGGCAGATATACAGCGCTCGATCAAGATGATCTTGAGATGGATTACCGGCAAATTGAGATAGCCTTTTAACTGCGAAGGCAATATCTGGTCGCGTGCCCAACATGATGTAAAGTAATGAGCCGATTACTTGTTGGAACTTTGAACTAATGGAAGGATCAGCAGGTTCAGTGTTAGGCTCTGGATGATAGCCTTCTGGGAGAGGAGTGGGCACAAATTTTGCATTGGGCATCCCAAAGCGTTGCAGCACTCAGGCTTTAGTCAGGTATGGCTGTTGATCAAGTAGAAGTTTGCCATCCTTCCTAGTAATGTGCTTTTGCAAGAACTCCTTTGTATCTCCTAGATCCCTGCACTCCCATTTGTTCATGAAGTCAGTTTTTAATTTACTGACTAGGACTTGGTCATTTTTCATAAATAAAGCATCATCGACATATACAATGATGTCGACGATTGACCCATTATTAGCCATAGGCCTGAGTCTGAGAGTAGGCGTTTACAGCCCATCGCAGCCATGGACTTGTCCAGTGCCTTCCACCATGCTAAGGCAAGATCCTAAATGGCGCGTTGTAGTCGTAGTACTTTGGTTTCTTGTCCTTTAATCCTGAAACCTTCAGGTTGTTCGCTCATTCAGCCACACTTCTTGACTGATACCCTTTCATGAAAACTAACCCAATCAGACCCAATCACCATGTCAGTACTAGATCTGCCTTGCATTATACTTAGCCATTCGCTGAACCAATCCCATAATTTGCACATCCTAGCTTTCTGTTTACGTCTTCCCATACATCTTAAATTTATTACAATAAAAACACACACAATGAAGTCGGACTACGCAGGAGGGAAATGACTCCTCCAATCATTAACCTTCTCAACCAGGGCAGTCTGCTCTGCTGCTTGTGCCTTCTCCTCTGCTTTCCTGACTTCCTCCTGCAGCTGTTCTGGTGTCATATTCACAAATGGCACGAATAAGAGCATATCAAGAAGTTCTTCGCGAGTTTCGCCACGGCGCCCCCGTTGAGCCTCTTGGCGTGCATCCCGTTCTTCCACCCACTTCTGCCTTCTTTCTACCTCACTTGCTCGCTCATCTTTTATCTCCGTCTCACCTTTAGGATAAAAAGTGTCCTTTGTGAACTTCGAAAGTGCATCCTTGAAATCATCAGTGCCGAAGTGGTGAAGTACCGCAGATGCATAGACGGCATCAAATAGTATAGCGGGAGGCCAGTCGTCACTGTCAGCAATACGCAGTGCGGAGCCTGTATTGAGGCGATAATTACAGAGTGTGTGTTTGTAATCAGAATGGAATACATGTGTCGTGCACCGTGGGGTCTCCGGAGATTCATCAGGGTTGACATCTTCTGTTGTCATACCATAGTTTGGGGTCTGGTCATGGGTGCCATCAATCTATGTGGGTATCAAGGAGGTGAAACACACCACTATTGTACGGATCCAATCCGCAGTGAGTGCGAGGCAAAGTATTCCCTGGTTGGTGAGAGAGAGAGAGAGGAGAGAAGAGAGCGCGCCCTTTTGAGATAACTAGATCGAATGTAAACATATCGTGCTTGAATTCGAGGAAATCGCTGCTTGTTGGTTCCGTTTGACCTTTGCGCTCGATGTCGTCAAGAAGTTCTTTAGCACACAAAGATAGATAAAGAAAGGGGAGAGAAATGCCGATTGATTTCTGCTTCTGTTGGCTCACTGGCTGGTCTACTACAAGCATTGTATGTACCTTTAAATACTTGCAGAGAGACCTAGTTATGAAGCAGAAAGAGGGTGAATTAGGGTTGAAAGAAGTCAAGTTAGATGAAGCCAGGCAATAAAGGCGGAGATGATGTAGACGGAGAGGTGAAAACCTGGCAATTAAGACGGGGAGGTTTTTTTTTTTTTTTTTTTTTTTTTTTGAATCAATTTTAATTCGCGCTTGCGGGACGGCGCCCAATCGCGCGGCCACATCCGGGTACAATGTGGCTACTGGTACTACGAACAGGTGATGGAAGCGACAAAAGTCATGGTGCCAAACCCAGAGGGAAAATGCTAAGTAGGGGGATAGGATAGAGAGGCCTTGAGGGGGGAGAAAGAAAGACCCCCCCCCGGTTAGCCGTTCAGTGAGCAATAAAGTTGAAACTTACAAGTCACCTGTGTCCGACAGACTCAGTCTGGTTCACGGGGTCGTCGGGCAGATATAGGGTTTGTAAAGGCCCTAGTGTCCTGGATGAACTCGAGTAGGTGGTCAACATGGCCACGGTGATTGAAGACCTGAGGCCAGGTAAGGCCATCAAGGTCCCGTGGGGTAAGCATCCAAGTCACTCGCGCTTGAGTGTACAGGGGGCAATGTAGGAGGACGTGTTCAAACGTCGCTAGGGTGTTGTCATCGCATGGGCAGGTGCGTGAGGAGATGGGGAGGGTTGGGTGGAACCGCTCCTGATATTCTGCTGTGAACGCATGGCCTGTAGCGAGGCGCATGGCAGTGGAGCATGTAAGTCGTGTGTAAGGGATCTTGCGGCGTTTGGTTGCTGCTGTCCAAAGGGGGTGGTTGGAACCATCCGGGGGGTGGGAGATCGATAGGGAATAGGCACGGTAGTCACATCTGCCAGTGTCTACTTCAGAGGGGGTCGCACGGGCGCGGTCACGCAGCCATTCCTCCCGCCAATTGTCATAGGCTCGTAGGCGAGAGAGAGAGCGCCATTGGAGCGGTGATGGGCGGTCATCCATGTCGCCCAGTGGGGTGGTTACTTGAGTGTGTTTGGCTGCCTTGGTGGACTCTGAGAAGGCCCGGTAGGTTGGTGTCGCAGGGACCCACATCAAGGTGAGGTGGGTGTCAGGGAAGGAAGAAAGGAAGTCAGTAAGTGAGCGTTGGAACAGCACAAAATCACCCGTGAATTGGCGTGGATCCCGCGAGCGTAGACGGAGGAGTGAGGAGGAAGAGGAGGCAGTCAGCACGACACGCAGAGGAAGGGAAGACCCACGCAGGAAGTCACAGAGCCAGCGCAGGCAGCGCGCCAGCCCGAATATCTCCACATCGGCTCTCACCACTCCTGTGCCGCGGCACCACCCCATTGTCCACTCACCTCTTGAGTCCATGATGGTTGCTGCAGCAGCACCTACCTTCTTGTTGTCAGCCCTGCCCTCCTGTGAGAGGGCAACAGCGACATGGGTCAACACAACCTGGGAGCGGGGGAGCACAAGGAGTGCTGCCAGTTCAGTTTTGCGATCTAGGGGCCGGGCAACACCAATGTAGGAGACTCGGTCACCCCAATTGGGAAGCTCCCATGGGGCAAGGGCGAGTACATCAATTGGGCAGGCCAAAGGGGGTGTGCGGGCAGCCAGGGCGCGGAGGGGTGTGATTGGGTCAGCAGCAAGGTGTCGTCGGGGCCTTGAGGTTGGGGCCCATAGGGAGCGATTGGCCTCATCCGATATCCAGATAGAGGGCTGTGAGTGGGGGGGAAGGGAGGCGTATCTTAATGAAGTGGTATCGGCGAGCTTGGAGATGTAGAGCTTCATTGGAAGGAGGCGGATGAGTTCATGGAGTGGCTTGCGTGGGGCAGTGCGGAATGATCCTGAGACAACTTTGACCATGTGGTTGGCAACTCCTTGGAGTAGTTTGATAAGGCCCTTGGCTTGGCGCGTGTGGATCCAGAGTTGGGACCCATAGGAGAGTACTGGTAGACAGATGGCATTGAGTATTAGGCACCAATTGGCCATGGAGAGGCCCCGGGCACTATTGCCAAGGATCTGTAGGGAGCGGAGCGAGGCGCGGGCACGTCTGCACATGATCTGTGTGTGGGGCCGCCAGGACAAGTTCTTAGTGAAGAAAAAACCCAAATAGCGTACCTGGGTCCCAGCTTTGACATAGTAGTATGTATTGTGGGAGGGCTGGGCAAGAAATATCCCTGTGGGAGGTAAATTGCGCTTCCTAGTGCGTGAGAAGAAGAGCACCTCGGACTTGGCAGGGTCGATGGACATGCCCGCCCGAGTGAGCCAGTTGATGACTTGTTCATAGCATCGTTGGAGGGTGTTGCACACATCATCCCAGGAGGCACCCCAAGCAAAAAGGAGGCCGTCGTCAATGTACATCGACAGGTGGCAGCCAGTCCAAGAGGAAGCTAGGGCCAGGAGTGGTGCTGTGTACAGTGTGGAGAGGACTGGTGATAGGGGTGAGCCTTGCGGTGTACCGATCCGGGTAGGATGTGGGGAACCCGTGACCCCATTGAATGACAATGAGGCATGTCGGTCAGAGAGGAAAGACAGGACCCAAGCACAGAGGGCTGGGTCGTGACCTAGGAGAGAGAGGACATGGGCACACCTCTGGGGGTGGACATGGTCAAAGAAGCCTGAAACATCAAAGAGGGCCATGCCACAGACGAGGCCGCGGGACTGGGCAACTGTGACATCGTGAACCAGGGACAGGGCTGAGTCAAGACAGCAGCTGTTGGCACGAGCCCCAAACTGAGTTGAGGACAGGGTCTGGAAGCGATCAATATCAGTGGTGAGGCGTTTAGCAACTACCTTGTCTAGAAGTTTTCCCAGGGTCTCCAGTAGGGAAATTGGGCGGTAGGCCTTTGCCAGTGAGTAGTCTGGTCGGTCTGGCTTGGGAATTACTACAGTGAGAGCCTGCTTCCAACGAAGGGGGACAAAGGAAAGTGCAAGTGAAGCATTGAACAGGTCCATGACCCGGGAGCCAATTGATGGCCAGGCCCATTTGAGGATTCGCCAAGAGATCCGAGAGAGCCCAGGGGAAGAGGAGGAGGAGGTTTTGACCAGTAGAGCATAGATTTCATCCTCAGAGAAGGGTTGGAGAGGGCGGACTGGGAGTGGGGTTGGGTCATCGTGGAAAGATGAAGCGACAGGTGTGGCCTCAGAGCCAAAGAACTTAGCAACAAAGACATCTTCAATTTCAGATCGGTCCCACAGGAGGGGGCCATCTGGACGGCGTATGGCCGGGACGACAGACATGCGGCGTCCAAGGCGCCACTTGGCAACGTCCCAGACACCCAGGTTTTCAATTGCTGAGTCTGCCCAGTCCCGTTTGGCTTGTCGGATTTCCTTGCGAAGAGTTAGCTGAGCTTCGCGTTTGGCGGCAGGGTCAGATCGGGAGTGGCGGAGAGCTGTGACGGCCTGGGAGCAGGCTGGGTGCCACCAGCGGGAGCGTTTAGCTTTGGGTGACACCTTGACAGCCAGCCAGCGGTCAGCTGAGACCATCAGGGCATCCATGATGGCATCAGACTGAGAGGTAAGGTTGGTGGGGGTATGAAGGGGGCACCGGGGTGGGAGAATGGAGTCGAGGTGTGCCAGCCAGGAAATCCGAACGTCATCAGTGATCTGGGTGAGGTAGACCAGGACATCGGGGCCTGGCAGGGAGGCCAGGAGGGAGTGTCGCCAGCAGAAGCGGACACCAGCATGATCCAAGGCAAAGCCAGCCAGCCAGTCCACTCTAGGGGGGCTAATCAAGTGGGAGTCAGTAAGGAGAGTGGAAGTCCAGACCAGATCAAGGGTACTGGAGCGTGTAGAGCCAGAGCCACGTCTAGTGACAATGCCAGGGGTTGAAGCAAGTGTGAGATCCTGGTCAGCAGTCCAGTCCAGAAACTGGGCAGCTGAGGGGGAGGTGGGGAGACCAGCAGGTGACCAGTCCATGTGGTGGAGATTAAAGTCTCCTGCAAGGAGGAAGAATGTTACAGTCTCTGCCAAGTAACCCCGTTTTCTTCACCCTCCCCAACGACGACCCCTCTTTACCGCCTACCTTACACTTCCTGATCACGTCCCCATCCTGGGACCCCTCACATGCCCTACTCCCGTCCCCGTGATCCGCTTTGGACTTGTTGACCCGTTGCTTACCTATGTTTGACTCTTATCGCGTTATCCTTTATCTCGTTATCTTTACGACCGGACACTTACTTAATACCCTATCAGAAGCCAGGCTCTACGCCCTCCGCTTTTGTATATTTGGGCCCACATGACTCCACGTTATCTTATCTTTAGACGCTCATTCAATTACGTATATAAGTCCGCTGTAACTACACTGTAGACCTCAGACTCGACTTATTGAATACATCGGTGCTTGTCTTCTGGACTTCCCTTTGAACGCTCTGACTCAACCATCTCAAGTACTTCTGGTACTTTCCATTCAACATCGTCTTAGAGTACAGCCTCTTTGACTTTGACTCTTCCCGCATAACTCCAAGAGACCCCATTGGTCTCTTATCTGATATATGAACGAACGCTGTCACACAAGTCATGTGGAACGTCCCGCACCGGACGTAACATCAAGTCGAGTCTCTCACAGTGGCTTCCAGCCGCAGTCAGACCCTCTTCCGAGAAGAACTTATCGAACGCAGAGACGAGCATAATCTTTCACAGCAAGTACTTGGCTCTGCCACCTGGAAGGATTTTGAGTCCGAGTTTGGATACTACGTCTATCACAACGGAAGATACCAACCGGTAGAATACGACGACGAAAAGAGAGTTTGGTATCGTATCCGATACTCGGATAGCCGACACTCTTGGGTCACTACAGGACCCGCCCCACTAGAATTTGGATTAGGGCCGTGGAGAGAAAATCCCCCAGCCATTGTCACGGACTCTGAACCAGAAGAGTACGTAGAAGAACATAGTGAAGAAGCACTGGTATTAGTGTCGACTACAACCCCAGTTGCACCAGCAGTTGTCACGATCAGAGCCCCTGCTTTGACAACTCCTCAGATATCCCTACAGTCCACCAGTACCGTCATACCACGGAAAATGTCCACTATTGCCGCCCAGCTCCCAGACCCAGCCCCTCCTCCGCCACCACCCCCACCAGTTATGTTGCCACCAAACATTCCCCACCCTCGGGACAACTATCAGGTGTACTACCCCAGACGTTCACTGGGGATCGGTCACAAAGTAAAAAGTTCATGTTGGAGTTCACGACATTCAAGAACTTCAACCACGACGTCCCCCAAATAATCAACCCCTTCCAACGAGCCAACTTATTCTTATCGCTCATCCGGGGGGATGCAGTGGACGACTGGACGATGGAACAACTGGAATGGTTGAACGAACAGGTTGAGAGTGGGCGTCGTACCACGAGTGAAGGTCTTTGGGAGACCATCGCTCAGCGATTTAAAGATGCGTTCACGGACGGGCAAGCAAAGCAGAAGGCTGCCTGCGAACTGAAGTCCCTGAAAATGGACAAAGGGGATTTGGACGCCTATGTGGCAAAATTCAGAAGCTTGGCCAATCGGGCCGGGTACGACACAGATGAAGAGGCAACACTAGACCTCTTCTCCCAAGGACTTCTGAACCCGCTAGTCAAAAATATCATCCAGTTTCACCACCCTAGTGACTGGGATACATGGGTTGATGCTGCCCGACGACAGCAGCAAGACTATCTCGATTTCCAGACACGTTTTGGAGTCGATACCAAGAAGGGAAAGACCCGTGATCAGTGGAAGGCGGCCTTTGGGGTTAAACCTGCACATGCCTCCCAAAGAGACCCAAACGCCATGGATACCTCAGCAGATAGAACCAGGGCCCGGGCCACACTCACTGAAGACGAAAGACAAACATTGATGAAGGAAGGAAGATGCTTCCGTTGCAAGGCGCAAGGGCACATGTCTCGAGAGTGCCCTAAGAAAGGGGCGCGCGTGGCTGAAGCTACGGTCACACCTGTCCGCAATAACCCACCGACTGTCGATAAGAAAACGCCGACGAAGGAGGAAAAGGCACAAGAAATCTGGTCTAGCATGATGAAGGAGAGCAAGGAAGTGCGAGCGATCCTAGTAGAAAAAGCGTTGCGAAAAAGGATTTTTGACCGGCTCTACCCCATCGGCCTGGGCACGAGCATTACATGTAACCTCTGTGTATACTAGTCGCTTCAAATCACTGAAAATACCAGTACATTTCGAGACTACACAGAAGACGGCCGATCGTGACATCCTGATAGATTCAGGAGCCACCGACAACTTTATTAGCCCACGAATGGCAAGAACCATGGGATTGGGGATGCTGGCACTCCCCCAGGAGAAGAATATTTGGAATATCGATGGAACGGCTAATCGGGCAGGAAAGATTACGCATTATACTGATCTTAATGTCCAAGTGGGAGAACAAACCAAAGTCATTCGCTTCCTAGTTACCAACTTAGGAGACGAAGATTTGATCCTAGGATATCCCTGGCTTGCAGCATTCGAACCAAAGATTAACTGGAGTGACGCAACCATGGACAAAGAGTTCTACCCTGTCCTGATCACATCCATGGGGTACGACTATATGGCTCGACATTTGGCGGTACGAAGGACAGAGGATGAGGACGAGGATGCGGGACATTGCTTTGTCACCAAAGCGTCAGAGCTTGCCCAGAAGGCAGTGGAGGGACACTCAGAGAAAACCTTTGAGGAGGTAGTGCCGGAAGCGTACCACCGACACTGGAAGGTATTTTCAGAGGCGGAATCGCAGCGTTTCCCACCTGCGCGACCATGGGACCATGCCATAGAATTCACACCCGACACCCCATCAGCAATCGATTGTAAAATCTACCCACTGTCACAGGCAGAACAAACGGCACTTACGGCATTCCTCGAAGAGCACTTGGCAAAGGGATATATTCGTCCATCGAAGTCGCCGTATGCATCACCATTCTTCTTTATCAAGAAGAAAGATGGCAAACTTCGACCTGTCCAAGATTACCGACGAATAAATGCTTACACTGTAAAGAACGCCTACCCCCTACCACTTATCTCAGAACTCATTGATACCATGCAAGACAAATCCCTATTCTCCAAGATGGATGTCCGCTGGGGGTACAATAACATCAGGATCAAAGAAGGGGATCAGTGCAAAGCGGCTTTCAAAACTAACCAAGGACTCTTTGAACCAAATGTCATGTTTTTCGGTCTCACCAACTCGCCGGCCACCTTTCAAGCAATGATGAATCATGTCTTCCACGACCTTATTCTCACTGGAGAAGTGGTAGTATATATGGACGACATCCTTGTAGCCACCACAGATGACCTTACCCACCACCGAGAACGGGTGCACCAAGTGCTAGATATCCTGCATGAACACGACCTTTATCTTAAACCGGCCAAATGCTCATTCAACAACAAAGCATCGAGTACCTGGGAGTTATTCTAGAAAACGGACGTGTGCGGATGGATCCGGTGAAGGTACAAGGAATCCGGGAATGGCCCACACCCACATGTGTCAAGGATGTGCGATCCTTCGTTGGATTCTGTAACTTCTACCGACGATTCGTACGAGGGTTCTCAGGAATCGCCCAGCCATTAAATGGGCTGTTAAAGAAAAATGTACCCTGGCACTGGACGAGTGAACAACAACAAGCCTTCGAACGTATTCGAGATATCGTTGGCTCAGAACCAGTCCTTCTACAGCCAGACTTAGAAAAGCCCTTCGAGTTAGAAGTCGACGCATCGCACTTTGCCAATGGTGCGGTATTAAACCAAAGAGACGCAACGGGATTACTTCACCCGGTCGCCTTTTACTCAGAGACATTCTCACCGGCCGAACGAAATTATGACATCTGGGATAGAGAATTGCTCGCCATTGTAAAAGCACTACGACACTGGTGGCCATACTTGGCGGGGACCCCTCACAAGACTGTCATCCACACCGACCATTCCAATCTGCTCTATTGGAAAGAACCTCACAAAATCAGCCGACGAGTTGCACGCGAAGTCCTCGACTAGAGGAATACAACTTGTATTGAAACACATTGCAGGAAGTCGCAATGCACGCGCAGATGCCCTGTCACGACGACCCGACTTGAGCAGCGGGGAGGAGGACAACAATGATATCACTGTACTCCCCGAAGAAGTCTTTGCAAAGACGGCCGTCGTCAGTCTTCATGACATGGATCTATGGGCCCAAGTCTCGCAAAATATGAATCAGCAACTATGTCGAATGTGGGCAGACCACATAACCTGAAGGAGGTTGACGGACTTTGGTGGAAGGACGAGGATCGTCTCGTTGTCACTGGTGGGACAACATTAAGAGGGGGGTGATCCATTTTCACCACGACCTTCCCTCCGCAGGACACCCCGGCATTGCGAATACATATGCCCTGGCCAAACGAGATTACTGGTGGCCAAACATGAAAAAGGACGTGGAAACCTATGTGAAAGGATGGCGGACTGCCAAGCCAATAAAGTAAACACGCACCCACATCCACCAGCATTATCCCCAATTACTCCTGTGACCTCGCTCCCGTTCCAGACCATCGCAATGGATTCATCGTCAAGCTTCCCATTTCCAGGGGCTTTGATTCCATCTTGACCATCACAGACCACGACTGCTCCAAGGCAGCATTGTTTATACCATGCAACGAGTCCATTACAGCAGAAGGAGTAGCCAAGCTCTACCTGGATCACGTCTACAGGCATTATGGCATCCCTGAAAAGATTATCTCCGACCGAGACCCCCGTTTTACCTCCACATTTGCCAAGGCCTCTGTAAAGTCTTAGACGTCACCCAAAACATCTCGACGCCTATCATCCACAGACTGATGGCAGTCAGAAAGGACGAACCAGTGGTTAGAACAGTATCTGCGATTCTGGTGCAATGGACGACAGGACGATTGGGCTGATGGTTGGCAACTGCGGAATTTGCACACAATTCCTGGCCCAACGGGACCACTAAACTTCCCCATTTTCACTTATCATGGGATGGACGCCGCGCACCACCTGGACCGCAAAACCCACAAATGTCCCCTCAGCTGCGCAACGTATCAACCAATGGGACGAGATTAGGAAATCAGCCAATGAAAACCTGCTGAAGGCGCAACAGGCCCTCTCGAAAGGCCATCAAAGTTCACACCTTATCAGACCAATGAACTTGTCTGGTTAGAAGGGAAGCACATTCGTACATCACACCCAACGGCCAAACTAGCGCCCCGACGTCACGGACCCTTCAAGATAACAAGGAAGCTGTCAGATGTGTCATACGAACTCGAACTCCCATCCACATGGAGAATCCATCCAGTCTTCCATGCTCGACTTCTGACACCCTACAAGGAAACGTCCCTGCACGGGGAAAACTTCCCAAGACCCCCCCCTGAATTAATTGATGGTGAAGCGGAGTGGGAAGTGGAGCAGGTTCTAGACTCCAGGTACAAAGGCCGTGGGCGCAAACTGCAATACCTTATCAAGTGGAAAGGGTTCCCTGACTCTGACAACTCGTGGGAACCAGCCGGGAATATCTTCGCCCCGGTTCTTATCTCGGAGTTCCATGTCCGACATCCAGAAGCGCCCAAAGACAGTTAAAAGAGTAGCCCCAGACCCCAGGCAAATTCCCCAGTACATGCTCTCACAGCAACGTCCTACCACCATCCAATCAATTATGTCTTTCATCGCCGCCAACGCTGCGTTGATGCCTTCACGGCCACCACCGTAGTTGCGAGAATTTCCCATCTGCTCACCCTTCCACACGCCCCTCCTCACCCATCGACTACGAGGCCGCTGAGGCTCGGGTCAAGAACCAGTCCCCTAACCCGAATGACGACTTCGAGCACAGTGAAGAACCGCACCCGAATGACCTATTAGGTATGGAGTTGGATGACGAAGTACCGGAGTTCCCTTTTTTCACCAATAACCCGAACTCCTCGACATATTTCCCGCTCGAGATCACCATGGCTGACGGGACAGTCGCCATTGCGAAGTATATATTCTACACCAACGGAGGAATGGACGTAGCTGGGTGTATGAAAAAGAACGGCCCTGTCTATGGGGCCCCAGTCTATTTAGAAGAGAGGTACACGGGACGCCTTCACCACACCATGACCGATGAACAACTCGGACATCTGGCCGCCGAGGACTCTCGCGCCTTCGCGATCGACGAGGTACTGAATGACATGCGCCTTCCGCGTCTCAAAGCTGAGGTAATGAGACTGCAGAAGAACTTGACACTGCGCACGACACTTAACCAACAGTACAAAGAGCATGCGAAGATGATGGCACGGTTGACCAATGGCATGTTTCAAGTGGAGCAGGAACTGGTAGAGATTCGAAAGAGGTTGGAGGCAGGGGATGCGTACCAAACCATCGCTGAAAGGTACGCCGATACGTATGCGCGACCTCTCCCCCCGCGATCATTGGGGGCTGCCCCAAAACTGCTACCAAATCGGTTTGAGATGCCGCGTATGCACGAGAACCCCCGAGGAGAGACATGTTGGAGGTGCGACAGTAAGTATCATATCAGTTGGAACTGCCCCCTCAACCCAAGTGGTGTCGGCACTGTCGCAGCAACCTCCACTGGAGCCAGTTCTGCATCTTTCGCCGTGTAGGAGTCGCCCCGACCATTATCAATCCATCCGGCTGGTGCGGCAAGTGTCTCCGTCACAATGCAGGACATCGAGAACTGGACTGTCCAGTCCATGATCTCTGTCGCTCGTGTGGTCAGCGTGGCCCTTATGGGTTCCTCCGCACTCACCAATGCCCACAAGACTCGGATAAGGAGAACTACACAATGGATGATCGTAATGTAGCCGACGATTACCTGGAGCTGGTACAGGATGATGACGGTACGAGTTGTTTCTAGCCGGGTCTGCTAGAACCAGAAGAGGGGGTGATGTTACAGTCTCTGCCAAGTAACCCCGTTTTCTTCACCCTCCCCAACGACGACCCCTCTTTACCGCCTACCTTACACTTCCTGATCACGTCCCCATCCTGGGACCCCTCACGTGCCCTACTCCCGTCCCCGTGATCCGCTTTGGACTTGTTGACCCGTTGCTTACCTATGTTTGACTCTTATCGCGTTATCCTTTATCTCGTTATCTTTATGACTGGACACTTACTTAATACCCTATCAGAAGCCAGGCTCTACGCCCTCCGCTTTCGTATATTTGGGCCCACATGACTCCACGTTATCTTATCTTTAGACGCTCATTCAATTACGTATATAAGTCCGCTGTAACTACACTGTAGACCTCAGACTCGACTTATTGAATACATCGGTGCTTGTCTTCTGGACTTCCCTTTGAACGCTCTGACTCGACCATCTCAAGTACTTCTGGTACTTTCCATTCAACATCGTCTTAGAGTACAGCCTCTTTGACTTTGACTCTTCCCGCATAACTCCAAGAGACCCCATTGGTCTCTTATCTGATATATGAATGAACGCTGTCACACAAGTCGTGTGGAACGTCCCACACCGGACGTAACAAAGAAGGTCTGTGGGTCTAGGTCTAGTTGGAGGAGGGTCCCCAGGGCAGTGGGGTCTCTGACATCGTTGTAGAATGAGAGGAGGCGGAGGATGTGGCCCTCAACGTGAAGGTCACCCATGAGGAGGCAGGGGTGGGAAACCAGGTCATGTCGTGCAGTGAATGATGCAGGGTAGGGAATGTGGGGGTCCGATGGTAGGAAGCGGTGCACATAGATCAGGGTCTTGGCTCGTTGACCAGGGGAGAGGGAGGGATAGAAGAATTGCCAGGCGGGGTGGAGTGGGGCACCTAAAGTGTCTACTCCATCCAAGGCAGCATCTGATCGAGCAACTCCAATGTTGCCAAACCAGGGTTCTTGGACCATTATAATGTGATCCTGTGTATTAGTGTTAAGTACAGCATGAAGGTTTACATTACTGCGTTGCATGTTGATTGTCAGGATGGATGTATCAGACATGGAAGGGGTCTTGGGATCCCGAAGGAGGGTTGGTGAAAAAGGCAATGCCTGCAATGTTGCAATGGGCCGACAGCTCATGGTAGTCATTAATGGACAGAGGGATCTTGGTCTTGATAACTTCGCAAGCTCCAGTGCCACCAAGGAGTTTGTCGAGGAAAATGATGTCATTGTCACGAACCCGAGCAATTCGGGACACGCTGACCAGACGGAGGTGGTTGAGGCCAAGGTTATTGAGTGTACGACCATCAGTGGTGAGAAGGGCAGCAGCCTGTTGTGCATGCGATGTTGGGATGGGAGTGCAGTATTGGATTGGGGTGGCGGAGAAGTCACCAACAGATGTGGGGGCTGGTGCAGAAGCAGAAAGGGAGGGTGAAGAGATTTCAGAGATAAACGCACCTGGTGGTTGGCATATTTTGGAAATAGTTATCCGGGCATTGGGTCCATGTGTGCGGGTAGAGGCCTGGAGTGTGAAGCCACCCTCCTCCATCACCACCCGCTGTGACTCAGAGGCCACCGGGCCAGAGGAGGAGGAGGAGGGGGGGGCTCCAGCAGGCATGGTCACAGGGGTCGCACCAACCGAGCCCAGCACTGCTGGGCCAGCATTTGTGGAATCAGAAGGGTAGGTGACCAGAGGTGGAGGAGTGAAAGGGCCTCGCAGGGGGCATTGCACCGACCGAGCATGGTGGCCAAAGTTGTGGCAGAGGAGGCACTTGTATTTGCAGTTGCACTGACCGGCAACTGCATGGGCACCTTGGCAGTGGTGATTATGTTCACTGAAGGGGTGTGCACCACCGCACTTGTAGCACTTGGGTTTGTTCTGTGGCTGTTGGCAGATTAGTCTATTGTTATGATGCTTACGCTGATTGGTGCAGTGGCCCAGAAGGTGACACCGGCCACATTGGAGAAGTGTCGGGGATCCACCACTGTGGACAAGTTTAGCTGCATGACCAAACATATAGATCTGTGTTCGAAGGAGGATGGCAATGTCTGCTTTGGAAAGGCCATGCATTGCAAACACCACTGTCAAGCGGGGGTTCTTGATGTAGGCAGGTTCCACCTGCCAACGGGGAGGCGATGGGAAGAGAGCTCTTGTGAATGGGCCATTCCGGCGAAGCTCACTCCAGAGGATGTCGTTTGAAAAGACAACGCCATCTCCAGAGGAGACATACACGTCACGAAGTTGGAACCACTCCCAGCCATGGGTGGGAACCAAAGCACCTCCAGAAAACTGTTTGATCAGTGCAGGTTCATAGGGTAGCAAGCTCTGGAAGGAGTGCTCACCAGCAAAGGTAAATATGAAATTGCCTTGGCTCTTGCCAAGGCCTACTGACCAGCGGCCCCCAAAAGGTGGGGGGCAGAGGCATTGATACGTTGGAGAGCTTGACGGGCAACTAGCACAAGCTCTGGGATTGGTGCCAAATTGCGGTCAGTCTGACCAGCAGGCAGGGCTGGGAGGAGGACTGAAACATCTGTCGTAAAGGCAGCAGGAGCTGCACGGGTCAAGGCAGTTGAGGCAGTGTTAGCACGAGGGTTGGGTTTGCCGGAAATCTGGCGACCTTGAGCTGTTGTGGCTGCCTGGGCAAAAGACATGGCCTTGAGCTGTTGGGCCATAGTGGCGGGAGTGGTGATGCGGAAGTTATCCGTTGGGGTGGCACCTAGCAGGCCAGGGGCAGCAGGGCCAGCCGCTGAGCCCGTGGGCCGCGGGCAGGGGGGCCTGCTGGTGGGGGTGTTGGCCACGTTCTAGGCGGTCAATCCGCTCAAAGAGCTGTGCTAATGTGGCAGCAATTCGGTCAAGGGGATCCGTTGGGATCGGGGCAGCAGAGGGAGGGGCCTGTGCAGGGGCAGGTGTGGGGTAAGAGAGAGGGGGGGACTCACCAGCAGGCTGATCAGCCATGTCCTCTTCAACAGCATGGGAGGAGCCGGCAAGGCCATAGTTCGCATGATCAAACATTGGGTCGGAGGCATCACGGGCAAGGGGGCCCTGGGAGAGAATGGGGGGGGAGGGGACAGGGTCATCTGCCAAGTCCATCTCCATGGTCTGGGGGGGGGGTTCAAAGGTTGAGCCTTCAAGTTGGGTGGCATGGCGATGGCGTTCAGGTCCATGAGGGGCATGCAACGAAGACCGTGATGGGTAGGGGTCAGCCAAGGCCCTAGACAGGGTGCGAGACCGTGTGGGAGTGGGTGGTGACTCAGGGTGACCCCGACGCTTCTTCTTTGTGGCACGTCGAGGTGTGCGGTCATGATCAAGAGAGCTGGTCTCGTCCTGAGCACGTTGGTGGCGGGTGATGGCATACTGGACACGCCAAGCTGCAACTTCCTGGGAAACCGCATCACGGGCTTCCTGTTGCATGGTGTTGCAGAGCCCCTCAGTGAGGGCAATGCGTTCACGGGAGAGTTCATGTTCAATTTCTTCCTGGAGGGTGGTTTCTGCTTGGGCACGTAGTATAGCCCTCATGTCCAGGCGGTGGAATTCGTCATCAATGTCAGCTTGCAGCATGTGGAGTGCATGTGATCGGGCAGTTTCACAGATGTGGTCAGAGTATTCAGTGGAGGACTCACGTGTGGTATCCTGGTAGATAGCCAGGAGTTGCTGGAGCATCATGATTGTGTGTTGCAGTGGAGTCCCGGGCATGGGGAGGTCTCTAGCAAGGGAGATGGAGTCAGTAGGGTCCCCTTCATCATAGGAGAGAAGGGAGCGTAGGTTGGGGGAGCGCAGGGCTCCCCGAGTTATGGCTGCCAGTAGGCCTCAAACCAATTGTCCCCATGAAGGGGGGTCAAGTGCAGTGGCATAGACAGAAGTCTCGCCTGCATGATGTATGCCTACATCAAGTATGGCAGCAACCACCTGAGGGGCCAAGGCCGCCTGGTTACCAGGGATGTAGAGGGTGGCTTCATCTTCAAAGCGGAAGACGGCCGACCAGTAGTAAAGTGAGAAGCCCATCATGGCTTCTGCCATGCGGGAAAGGTCGTGACAGCGGAGGCGCTGCAGTACCTGGGAAGTGTCATTGCGAGTTTCTTCAGTAACAAGACCCTCTCGGGGGTCCGCATGATTAGTAGGAGGGTAGAGCATGGGGTCCTCTAGGACTCCAGCCGGGTTATAGCCCTGCAAATCAGGGGCCATGTCCAGTGGATTGTTGATGTTATGTAGGAGAGTGGGTCCTCCTGTACGAGGAGGTCTCTCATAGGGAGGGGGCAGGGAGACCTGCAGGGTTGCCCCAGGTGTAGGGGTAGGTTGTGTGGATGGCATCTCCCCAGTGGAGGACACCGTCAGAGGGTTGGAGGCATTGCTCCCAGACATGGTAATGAGGGTACTTATGCACGGAATGTGTGCGTAGTGAGTGGACTAGGAACAACTGGTATTCACAACTATGCTAGACTAAAAACACACCAAAGCGAGCAAGGCTCGAGCTTGATGGTGGTGGTTCAAGACAAAGAAGGATGTAAAAGACGGGGAGGTAGTGAAACTGGTATAAGAAATGGACGGGCATACGGCCCGGAATGCAAATGATAAGATATACAGAACTAGATCATAAGTGCTCTAATTCAGGAGAGGCGATAGCTGGCTGTTTCATGCTCAACGCCCGAGCCATCCTTACACTATGAAGGCCACTTCTTTCCCCATAAATCTGTGTGTAAGAGTATTGAGAAAATGCCATTTCTAGTGTCGTCTATGTTCTTCACAATGTCGCCATGGCTATTGTCTCGAGTGCGCCTCTGGGTAAGGGTCTCGATGTACTGCCCATCATTGAAATGGTTAGCCAAAGGCAGCTTGGAAATTAAAAATCATACCCTATCACCTTTGCAATGTGATATAAGATGCACCCCATCACAGGCCACTTCCCCATACCCTGTCAAAACACAGCTTCCATCCCGGCGTACAAGACGATCACGGAAATACTGTTGGCGAGTAGTGGCAATACTGGAGGTGACATGAGTGTTGATTAGCCTAGGTTCAGGATCGACAGGGAGCATGCGTTGCTCCTCCTCTTCAGAGATGTGATAATACAATGAGACATCTTCAGTGGGAAGCCCACCAGTGAGGTCAACAGGATGTAACACATCAGACCTGGTCGAGAGAGTTCCTTGTGCACCAGTAATGACATATATCACAAAAAGAACCCATTTATAACAGAATGGTACTTCGTTGGTGGGGATCTTAAGGGCAAAAATCCAGTTCTGATTGCTCGGACCTGGGCTGATGCCAGATTCTGATTTGTTGGGGAGTGAAATGTAGGAGACTATATAGCGAATAGCTCAGTCTTTGTAGTAGAAGACTATATTGAGTAACTAGTACCTATATAGCGAATAGCTACAGTAATAGAGTCAGCAAAGGAATGCTGTAGCTACAAGTGAGAATGGTACTAACCTCAGTCTTTGTAGTAGAAGACTGAGGTTCTAATAAATGATTAAACGCGTATAAAGTTATTGGTCCGGGCCGGCATCTTATCCGTGCTGGCTGCTATTCCAACATGAAACGTAAACTCTAATAACAGGAATGGCCATGGCTAGGCATAGGACGTGGTAGTTGGTCTCTGCTCACTTAGCTTATCCAAAGCCTCCTCTTCAAGCTTTTGAACCCCTGAACACGATTCCGCCCAATGCCCATTGCGGCACAACCGGCCCGGTCCGAGGAAACAAGACTGACGAGAAAACTTCCCCACCCTCTGGGGTGGGGGTCCTGGTCTTTACTCTGGGTCTTCCACGTACATTCTCCACGGCTTTTCCCTTAGAGTTTTCCATCCACTACCTCCAGGACATTTGTCCCCTCTACACAGTAGTTACTATGTCCCTGTAGTAGCCGCGCGATTTGTCTGTTAGGCTGAAGCGCGTAATAAATTTGAGTTCAAAAAAAAAAAAAAAAAGACACGAGAAAACGTCACGTTCTTGTCACGAACGATGTCACAAATCATCGCAAACCGTCACAGCGAGAGCCACATTGCATCAGATATGCACACTTAGTCATCAACAGCAACCCTTCTGATGACCATCTTCAACACCAAGAACCTTGTGGAAGCCCTGCTCCGCTTCCTCCAAAACTTGCGTGCGGCCTTCAAGCCTTACACTGCAGTACCACCTCCCGAACCAGATTAGACCTGGCAAAGAATCAATGGACCCCATCTCCCACCAATTTGGCTGGTCTGAACCTACACAGCATCACAGTCGGCCCTTGCCTCACTTAACCAACTCCATCACCTTTACTTTTCCCCTCAGTTTTTTCAATGGGGCTCCGCCCTAATACATTTACAGTAGCTACTAGGGGACCCTTTGTACTAGATAGCCGCGCGACATAGGCATGGCCTTGCAAGCGCGTCAATGAAACTCGATTCAAAAAAAAAAAAAGAAACCCGTGTACCACCGCAGGTTTACCCGCACCGGTGTTATGCCTTAGTGACAACTAGGCTGTTTTCTTTTTTGGTTTTAGTGTGGATAAAAATTAAAGCCGTGACAACTAGGCCGTTTTCTTTGGAATGACCTCGCGAGCCGGATTAGGCCGAGTCGGTGACATCGAGCGTCTTGGGTAAGTTCACTCTTACGTTCCCCTACCAAGGGGTTTTACTACTGCCACTCTCTCATGTTCCAACAGCCCCTGAAGCGCGAATAAAATCAATTTCAAAAAGAAAAGAAAGACCCCGTTTTACCGCATATAAAGCTTGATAGTGGTAGGCTGGCGACAGAGCGCTCCATATTCTGCAGGCACGATGTTTACGCTCTTCGCTATCCTCGTTAATGTAGCAGTCACTTTAGTGTCTGCACAAGGCCTCGTATCAGCCGATATGAGTCATCTCTTTGACAAACGATTGGCATCGGGTTGCAGCACATCCGGACCAGCCTCGTGTAGTACCCCAATTCCGTCAGACCTTTGCTGCTTCGAGTCTCCAGGAGTACGTTGTTTCAGATACTGTTTCTTCTCCCTCACTCACCTCGCGGGATACTGACCCATCAATTAGGGTTTGTTACTCCAAACACAGGTGCGTTATGAGATCGCTCGAATAAACTGTGTAAGTTCGAATGCGATTAGTTCTGGGATACCAACCCGTCCATAGGACCCAGTAACAGCTGGACAATTCAAGGTTCGTGTGTTGTCATGGCCTATGCCCTTTTGTTAGCTAATTGAGGAGGCCAGGTCTTTGGCCGGACAAGTGCGCATGCTCGCCATTAGTAATGGGAAGCCGTCTGATCTGAATGCTTCTACAGCTGCGATGGCACCTTTTCTCGAACTGCGATTCCAGCCGTGCTTATACTGACATTGCTGGAGTGCGTTCTCTGCCTTTGGTCACTCCACCGTCTAACGCGTGATGAATTCAGCTTTTGACCAGTCAGGGCGCTAACGATACGCTTGCATTCATGCGGCGATTTTGGGTCGACATCGATGGCCAGGATGAGCGCTTTTGGGAGGTACGGTCCCCCTGGCATTTCATGATCCCTTCACTCATGGCCTTTTCAGCATGAGTGGTCAACCCACGGGACTTGCTACAGCACCCTGCAAACTTCTTGCCTTCCCTCTGGCAGTCCCCAAGGAGCAGAGGCAGTTGCCTATTTCCAGCAAGTCGTGGCGTTGTTTAAGACCCTTCCTACATACAACTGGCTTGCATCGCACGGCATCACTCCCAGCACCACTCAGACATACACACTGGCCCAGCTGACTAGTGCGCTGAAGGCTGCATCTGGAGTTCGTTAAGATTTTTCTTTCTGCCTCAATGCTTTAACTGATTGCGCCGATTCACAGTTTGCACCGGCCCTCGGGTGCTCCGGGTCTGCGATCAATCAGATAAGCTGGTATTTCCACCTCTCGGGCTCACTCCTTGACGGAGAATTTATCCCGATCGGTGAGAGGACAGATTCCGCAACACATGGGCATCATGCTGATAGACGTCACCCCCAGATTCTCCTATCAAGAGTAAATGTGTATCAAGCGGCCTCAGGTACCCTCCAAAGTTCTGACAAGATAGATGGATATGAAGGGCCTTATGTGCTTGGACACACAAGGGACTGCAGAGAAGGGAAATGAAGCTAAATTGAAATGACCCTTCTTGCAGTCTTTATATACACGCAGAGTGTGGATAATGTAATTAAAGGATCCATAAATAATTGTGGAACTAATAGGTTGAGACAGACATGGCGATTTGTGGATGATTATTGAACAGATTGTGAAGGTGGGTGGCGCATTGGCAATTCAGGTGCAGGGAGTGGTGAATTCCCTGCATCTCTTTGACCCCAAGTAACAAGTCTGGCTCCCCTGGCACAGTAAGTTGTAATCTTACTTCTGTGCATGTTGTGGCACTTTCCATAAGCTCTGGATGATGAAAGCCAACTGACGTCCACATGGTTACAACCAGTTCTACCGGAAGTCCTACCACCGCCTCCGTGGGCCTTGTTAACTTTAATTTTACTGTTGCGTGCTAAAACCCCTTTGCTTAGCCTGCTACAAGTCTTCTAACTAGAGCCACAATCAGTGTTGTTACGAGTTCTGGCCCTATTGGCGGGCTCCTTACTGCAGGCACCACGCCAGCCACCTTCACCATTTCCGGAACAACGTCAAGTTTCACCCTCCAGACGTCCAGTTCGCGTGGCGCGTTCACGTGCGGCAGTGGAGTTTCTGCATCCACATTCTCTGCTGTGAGTTGGCGTCCGGACTATATGCTTTTGAATTATTGACGTATGGACGGCCGGGTAAACAGGTGTCATCTGGCAGCAACACCATCGTTTCCTTCCAAGGGTCAACGAACTTCTCTAGAACCCAGTGGTACTTTGCAAGAGACCGTTTTCACTGGTAGCGGGGGAAGCCAGCATTATAGCCTTGTGTTTTCCTGAGAATACGCGGTCTTAATTAACCATCTGTAAATGATGAGGATTCACTTCATGGTCGTGATCACAACTCATTGCTCCCCATATGGAGGGGGAGGGAGTATTTGACAGTGATCGTGTGTGGTAGTGTTAATAATCCGTCAGGATTGAGGAAGATAACCTCTTGCTCATACACAAATTAGCATACCCCTTGGAGCAAGTTGCTCCCTATACAGCCTAAGAAACTGCTCACACTGTCCGGTCTCAATGCGAAAACGCCATCATCGTCTAGACCAGCTTTAGACCCCGCAGCGCTCTCGCTCCTCCGCAAGAATTGACAACACTTCAGGGAAGCGAGGACTAAATTTGCAGTCGAATGGTTTCGGCCGGCTGTGTGCAACGAACGTCAATCAAGTTACAACTTTGTCGGGTCAGTGTGAGTACGCACATGAATACGCCTAAATCCGCAAACGACTCCGTGTCGAGCGGTAATTCATTCCCATTCTCGTCCCGTCCGCGTTCAATATTTATCGCCCACAGAATCCTCGCTATGTCGATGAAGAGCGCGTCGTTGGCAAGGTGCTTGCCCGGGCAAGCACGCCGCCCGAAACCGAAAGTGATGTGCCCCTCCTGATTTGCCTCTGTGGAGCCAAGTATCACCTCTCCCTTCTCGTCGAGAAATCTTTCTGGCCGGAAATTATCCGCGTCGTCACCAAACACCTCACGGTCATGATTACAGTGCCACATGTTCGCCATGCACATCGTGCCTTTCGGGATGAACATGCCCTCATACCAGCCATCTTCACTCGCGACATGGGGTACCCCGAGCGGTAGAGTCGGTCGCCAGCGAAGAATTTCTTTGACGATTGCGCGCACATATGGAAGGTGCGGAGCATCGGCAAAAGTGGGCAGACGAGATCGGCCGACCACCGCGTCGAGTTCGGCTTGCGCGCGGCGTTGCACGTCAGGAAAGACTATCATGGCCAGTGTCCACCAAATGAGTGTGGTAACAGTGGTTTCAGCGCCACCAGAACTGTGATGGCTCGCATTTATTTTCTCACAAAGATTGAGAATAATCTTGACTCACTACATCAGCCCAGCCAGGAATGACATTTCCAGTTCTGTCAGATTGTTGCGATCGTTTTCCTGCAGCAAAGACGCGGAGAAACTAGGTCTGGTCCCTCCGCTGGCCTGTGAGATCTATTAGCTAGACAACCCATGACGTATTCCAGAACATACAAGGTCAACTTTAACACGGTTTAGAAGACCACGGAACAATTCGTAGTGCTCATCGCCATGCTTTAAGCCTTCCCTCTTCCACTTTGCAAACCTGTTTATGCCCGTGTTCAGTACTATCTGTGGGATAGGAGGACCGAATTGGATACCTCTCGGGAATGTACATCATCCAAGGGAATAATTCGACAAAGAAGTTCCCAAGAACAACAGCATGCGAAACTCTGTTGTTATACGTCTCAATGCCTTTCATGGAATCATCGTGTAGTGACATGAGTGTCGGATAGTCATACAGGATGGACATGATCAAGGAAGCTGCTGTGCGTTGAAATTCTTTCTGCCAATCATGACGCGACGTGTTCGTCAGGAACGCTGACGTCAAGATGGTAGCCTCCTTCATCTGAATCGAATGGTAATCCCGCACAGCCGTCTTGGTGAGTGCTGCTTGTGAAGCACGGCGCATGCGACGGCAGCTGTATAAGGGCGTAAGCATGGACCACGTACGATCATGCGACACCTGAATCATCACTTACTGCGAGTTGTAGTTCATAAGTGACATCAGAACGCCTTTGTTGAGGAATTTCTGCGCCATAATCAGCTGAGGGCGGTCTGAATAGTTATTCCCGTGGCGCTCAAGAACATCGAAGGCCGAGTTGAAGCTGTTAAATATAATCGTGGGCGTTCCTGCTGCGTCAAGATGCATAACATCCTCTACAGCATTCATATTCTTATGTTAGAAACCTTTCGGACAGTCGGTTGTGAGAACCCACTAAAGCTTTCCTTGCAATCTTTTGAGAGCAGCCAGTTCTTATCTAAAAGCTGATAGGTATTCCCAAGAATCGGCAAGCGTCGAGGACTGGGAGGTAATTTCCGCCAAGGACTTCTAACATAAGAAACAATAGCATAGATGATCAGGGCGAGAATGGCGCCTGTCAGAAGAGTCTTGTTCTTGTCCTCCAGAATCCCTCCAACAGTGGTTTGTCTCAGGAAGTTTATAGCTGGAGATAGATTATGGGAAAGCTGTGAGATGAACATGAACGGGGATCTCACTCATAGGGAAAGTTTTTCCTTCTAGAAACGCATCGGTTGAGGAATCATAACTTTCCGACACCCGACTTATATACTTCTTAAGAAGGCTCACTTGTTGTAGAACGCGAGGCTCCATCTGAGAGCCTAAGTGTAAGAGGGTGTGGGTGGACGCACGGGTGGGGCAGTTCTGACTTAGGGTGGGAGGTCGAGATATATGGGATCCCTACCTACAGGAAAGCTTTGTGAATTAGCGCCATTTCCACCACGTAATCATTCTTCGTCTCGTGTGTTAAGTCGGGTGTTGCTAATATAAAAAGTTGAAGTGAAGGACCTGCCCTGCGCGCCCAAGCAACCTCCAGGGTTGGCCTTGAATTAATTAATTAATTAATTTTATATTCGGCTCCAGACGTTCTGGTATATAATCCTTAACACTTTATCTTAAGGATGCTCAGTTCTTTAGATTTCCCTTCGCTTCTTTAGTCTCAACTCCTACAGCCTCGAACGTGCTTTTCTATGAGTCCTTCCTTCCTAGAGGCACTGCGAAGAGCGCGAAAATAGTTTCACTGGTAAACCGCGCTCTTATTCGGGTCCCACGGATCAAGAACTTTGATATAGGTGACAGAGTAAAGTTCGGCTACAGAGAACTACTTTCGTATCCGAGACGGATCCGGTCCTTGGGGAATTCGCCACTTTCAAGGAGTGATGGTTGATTTCTATGCCTCATTGGCTCCGTTTTAACAAAGGTATAGAGGGCTTCATGTTCAGTCCAGAAGAGAGCAATTATATTATCTTATCTTGGTGCATGTTAATGAGTCTACATCACCCCTTAATAGTGTGACTTCCTATTGCCGTCTGACAACGCGTGCCATACCTCTAAGGGGCGTCCAGCTGGTGTGGTCCGTGTTTCGTACATCATATGTTTTGTGTCACCCCTCACTGATCTTTATTTCTAATGAGAACAATTTGTGCCCGTTCATACCTAGATTACAGCATTCAAGCTTTCTGCAATAAGCACGTTTCTGCAAGTCTGTATATGTGGTAACAATGCAACGGTTTCCACTGCGCTTAGAAGATGTCCTGAGCCTCTCTATTATAAGAGAATCCTGTCCTGTCCGAAGGAGCCTCATTGGATCACGCGCGCAGTTAGCAGAGATCGGATCCCTCACGTGCCCCTCCTAGTGGCCCTCATTACCGTTCAGGAGGATAGACCGCTGCCAGCATTGCTAATGGCCAGTCATCATACATTGACTGTTGGCCGTTGATCTCTCAATGACTGACTCGATGACTGACCCGAGTCCACCTTGCGTTAGAACACAGAGCCCTTGTACACAATTCCCAACGTGTTCACCCTGATGTCCTTAAACATTTACCATAACGTACGAGAACCAAACTTGAATCGTACTGCGTTGACAGGGAGATGTAACGCCCCAATATTCCACCCACGATTCATCGGTAATGACTGCGCATCCGCAGCTCCGTTGCCTTTCGACTTGCATACTATCACAAACGCACCCAGACACGAGATATATAAATGTCAGACTTGCACACTACACAAACATCATCAATAACACTCCATACACTCTTTTCTACAACGCTGCGCGTTCTAGTCCAATATTCAACCACCGCTCACTTCTATCAACTCCAAGATACACACCATGAAGTTCTTCATTGCTTTCTTCCTTGGCACTCTTGCGGCTACCGTGTCTTCCCTTCCGCTCGCTGCAAACCCTAACGTGAATGAGAACCTCATTCCCCAGTTTGGCACCACTGCTGGGGTAAACGCAACTGGTAAGATTAAAATTTGATCCGAAAAAGGCAATGGAATTGATGGGACATTCTCGCATAGATGTAGGACCTGCAGGACTTGCGGGTGCTAAAACTTGTGATGGTCCCACTAAAGGGCCGGATGGGAAACCTGTCCCAGTTCCTTGCACTTGCCCACCCGATCGGGCCACCTTCATCGCCGTAAGCCTCTTATCACGGGTTCATTCATATCACAATACTTGCTAAATATGTGACCGTAGAGTCTGAATGCTAACGTCAAGGCGGGCCACATCTTGAACAATCCGGGTGTGTCTGCACCCTTCCCGACGGATGACTCGAAGGCGTCGCAGCTTGCTCGATTGCAGACAGCCATGGCGACTTTGCAGAACCTTAACGGAACTGGGCAAGGATGTCCTGTGGCGTCTACGACGTTCCCTGCGCAACAGAAAGCTCTTCAGGGATGAGAGAGAGTAGATTCCAGTACATGTTTTAATAACATTGTTGAAGCTAAGCCGTGATCATAGTACCATGAGGTGCTCAATCTTAACTCGTATGGATGATGGAGCCAAAGGCTATAGTGATTGGAGAAGTGAAGAGTGGCCCGTCACAAGCATACTTGTGGACAAGGTTACTATCTGGCACCCCATGATAAATGCAGCTGTATAAAGGGTTTTAGCTATCTATTTAGATAGCAGATAAGTTCAGTTATTGTGGTCAAAACTGAAGTGAATGTGTACAGAGTGGAGTCTTTATATACTACTAAGGAGTGTGACAATAATGAGAAAAATCATAACTAATTAATTGTGACAACATACGAAGGAACGTGAATTGTCACTGAATCAATTATGGACGCACTTTAGATTATCTTATCACAATCAATAGATCAAGTCCACCTGGGTGTCCGGCTATCCGGTCCTAAACTATCCGGTCGCTACCGGCCCGTTTCAACATAATATATTAGGTTAGGAGTTTGCCAACCACTTGAGACTCAAGTTCCGTAGTACCTAGTAGTTACATTGTACCCTGATGTAGCCGCGCGATTGGGCACCGTCCCGCAAGCGCGTCAATAAACTCGATTCAAAAAAAAGACTCAAGTCACCCCCACCGCTGACATCCCTAAAGTGGTAATCGTGTCACACGACTGTGATTTGTAATAATATTTATTTTAAAAAGGAAAGTTATCAACAAAATAAATATCATTACAAATCAGTTGGAATAGGATCAGATAAGGATTAGATAAGAACCTTGGCGTTCTGGCATGTTCTTGCTACTCTGTCTAGCTATTTTATGACTTTCATTATGTATCATGTGTTCTTATCAGAATGTGTGGGTCTAGAGCAGTAGAACATTTGTAGCACAAGGATTTTTATTGTCCATTGCATGGACAGGAGGAGGGAGGATGTTAAGCATTTTCACTATTTGGTTTTTTTTTGTGAAATCAATTTTATTCGCACTTCAGGGCCTTGCCCAAATCACGTGGCTACTACTAGTACATAGCAACTACTGTTGTGAACATGAGAGAAGGGTGGGAACCACCATGTGTGAAACCTCTTGGTAGAGGGAAACAAGAGAGACAGTGTGTAATAGAGAAGGAGTGGAGAGGGGAAGAGAACCCGTGTCTTGGAGAAGAAAGGTGAACTTACCCATACTACCCAACGTCACCAACTCGGACTTAATCCAGCTCACAGGGTCGTCTCACCGAAGGAGGCCTTGTGAAGACCCGCGTGTCCTGGATAAAGGTGAGGGGGGTGAGGTCGTCACATTCTTTTTCTATTAGGTTGAGAACGTTGTCCACATGTCACATGACTTTGATTTGTAATGATATTTTGTTGATCAACGATAACTTTCCTTTTTAAAATAAATATCATTACAAATCAGTCGTGTGACAAGATTACCACTTTAGGGATGTCAGCGATGGGGGAGAGGTGGGTGAGCTTTGAGACTTGGTAATCTGAAGAGAGGGGATGTTCGTGATAGTCTGGTGGTGCAAATAATCGCAACATTCATCATGGTGCTCTTGATGCTACGAGACAATGATTATCCAAAGATTCAATTCTTGATATTTGTACTTGAAATGATTGATTTGCATTACATTTTGCATTACATTCTACAGACCCCTGTTATTATATTGTGACTCCTATTATTGTACGACTTTTTATTTCTCCGTCAATTTCGTTTATATACATTTCTTCAATATTGCTACATGTGATATTTTAAAAGGACTCCTATTGTGACACAAATTGTATAAAAAACCTCTTAAGTTCACTTGTATCAAGAACAGTCTTGAATCCTCCACTTCTAAATCCTCTTGCGCGTTCCCACTCGTCTTCTTTTATCAGCTCTCTATGCGGCGTAACAACTGTTCAGTGTCCAGTCTATATATGCCCAAACTACAAAGCAGTCAGATATTGTAAGGGATGATCCAGACCAGCTTTAGACCCCGCAACGCTCTCGCTCTTCCGCAAGAATTGACGGTACTTCAGGGAACCGAGGGGTAAATTTGCAGTCGAACGGCTTGGGCCGGCTGTGTAAAGAAATGTTAATTAAGTCAAAAAATCAATCGTGGTCAGGGAGGCAACACACACGACTACGCCACAATCCACAAACGAGTCCGTGTCCAACGGCAATTCACTCCCATTCTCGTCTCGTGCGCGCCTGAGATTCATCGCCCATAGAATCCTCGCCGTCTCGATGAAGAGAGCGTCGTTGGCAAGATGCTTGCCTGGGCAAGCCCGCCGCCCGAAACCGTAGGTAGCATGCCCCTCCTGATTTACTTCCATCGGGCCGAGCGTCAAC
Source organism: Multifurca ochricompacta (assembly GCA_022496185.1). Lineage (NCBI taxonomy): Eukaryota > Fungi > Basidiomycota > Agaricomycetes > Russulales > Russulaceae > Multifurca > Multifurca ochricompacta. The sequence continues at coordinate 260,232 of WTXG01000030.1, read as the reverse complement.
TCTTCTTTCTCGTTCAGAAACCTCTCTGGCCGGAACTCATGCGCGTCGTCACCAAACACCTCACGGTCATGATTACAGTGCCACATGTTCGCCATGCACATCGTGCCTTTCGGGATGAACATGCCCTCATACCAGCCATCTTCACTCGCGACATGAGGCAATCCGAGCGGTAAAACTGGTCGCCAGCGAAGAATTTCCTTGACGATTGCACGCACATATGGAAGGTGCGGAGCATCGGCAAAAGTGGGCAGACGAGATCGGCCGACCACCGCGTCGAGTTCGTCTTGCGCGCGCCGTTGCACCTCAGGAAAGGCTATCATGGCCAGTGTCCACCAAATGAGTGTGGTAACAGTGGTTTCAGCGCCGGCAGAACTGTGATGGCTCGCATTTATTTTCTCACAAAGATTGAGAATAATCTTGACTCACTACATCATCCCAGCGAGGAATGTCATTTCCAGCTCCGTCAGATTGTTGCGGTCATTTTCCTGCAGCAAAGACGCGGAGAAACTAGGCGTGGTCCCTCCGTTGGCCTGTGATATCTATCAGATAGACGGTATAAACGTGTTTTCCAGAACATACAAGGTCAACTTTAACGCGGTTCAAAAGGCCGTGGAACATCTTCTGGTGCTCTTCGCCTTTCTCTTCCCCTTCCCTTTTCCACTTCGCAAACCTGTTGGTCGATCCCGTGTTCATTTCTCTCGGTGAATCAGGAGAATCGAATGAGATACCTCTTTGGAATGTACATCATCCACGGGAATAGCTCAACCAAGAAGCTCCCAGGGGCAGCAGCACGCATCATCATGGTGTTGTACGTCTCGATTCCTTCTATGGCATCATCATGCTCTGATGTGATGGTCGGATAGTCGTAGAGGATAGACATGATCACGGAAGCTCCTGCGCGTTGAAAGTGCTTCTGCCAATCGTGATACGGCGCGTTCGTCAGGAACGCCGAAGTCAAAATGGTGGCCTCCTTCATCTGAATCGAATGGTAATCCAGCACAGCCGTCTTGGTGAGCGCTGCTTGTGTAGCACGACGCATGCGACGGCAGCTATATAGGAACATAAGCATAGACCAATGCGCATTCACGCGACCTGGACCAACACCTACCGCGAGTCGTAGTTCATAAGTGACATCAGAACGCCTTTGTTGAGGAATTTCTGCGCCATAATCATCTGGGGACGGTCAGAATAACTATTCGCACGATGCTCAAGAACATCGAAGGCCGACTTGAAGCTGTTGAATATAAGTGTGGGCGTTCCTGCTGCGTCAAGATGCATAACATCCTCTACAGCATTCATATTTTCATGTTAGCAACCGTTTGGACGTTGGGTTGTGAAAACCCACTGAAGCTTTCCTTGCAATCTTTTGAGAGTAACCAGTTCTTATCTAAAAGCTGAAACGTATTCCCAAGAATCGGCAAGCGTCGAGGACTGGGAGGTAATTTCCGCCAAGGACTTCTAACATAAGAAACAATAATATAGATGATCAGGGCAAGAATGGCGCCTGTTATAAGAGTCTTGTCCTCCAGAATCCCTCCATCAGTGGTTTGTCTCAGGGAGTTTATAGCTGGAGATTAAATTAAGGGAAAATACCAGGTGAACGGGAGTACAGAGTCTCACTAGGTTGCACAGATCCATAGGTCGAGGTGTTATAACTTCTCGACATCCAACGAATATACTTCTTCGAAACTACCACTCGTTGTAGGACACGAGGCGATGAAGGTGTTGGGGGTGTGCAGTTAGAGAAGGGATGCCAAGCTGGGGCTGGGCAGTCGAAATATATGGGGTCCTCGTTTTGACGGAACCCTAGCCGAGTTAGCACGGAACATAAGAGCAGAAGCAGAAGTTCTCAATGGGCGCCCGGTTGAACTAATTAATTTTATATTCGGCTCCAAAAACACTCAGACGTTATCTTAAGGATGCTGAGTTCTTCAGACATCCCTTCGCTTCTTTAGTCTCAACTTCTCAAGTCCTACTGATAAGATTATAGACGCAAAAGAAGACGAGCGGGAACGCACAAGAGAATTTAGAAGTGGAGACAAAAATGCAATTCAATTCTGTTATTGATACAAGTGAACTTGGAGGTTTTTGTATGATATACAATTCATGCTATAATAGGAGTTCATGAAGTTGCAATGTAACAATGATCAAGAAATGTATACAAGCAAAATGATGGAGAAATGAAGTTGTACAATAATGGAAGTCACAATAGAATAACAGGGGGTCTGTAGAATGTAATGCAAATCAAGTACAAGACACCTGGGTGGACTCGATCTATTGATCATGATAAGATAATCTAAAGTTCACTAACTGATTCAGAGACAATTCCACATTGCAATTCCACGTTTGCATGCACAATATGCTCCTTCGTATTGTAAGGATGGCTCGGGCGTTGAGCATGAAACAGCCAGCTATCGCCTCTTCTGAATTTAGAGCACTTATAATCTAGTTTCGCATATCTTATCATTTGCATTCCGGGTCGCATGCCTGTCCATTCCTTACACCAGTTTCACTACCTCCCCGTTTTAATTGCCACGTTTTCACCTCTCCGTCTACATCATCTCCGCCTTTATTGCCTGGCTTCACCTAACTTGTCCTCTTTCAATCCTAATTCACCCTCTTTCTGCTTCATAACTAGGTCTCTCTGCAAGTATTTAAAGGTACATACAATGCTTGTAGTAGACCAGCCAGTGAGCCAACAGAAGCAGAAATCAATCGGCATTTCTCTCCCCTTTCTCTATCTATCTTTGTGTGCTAAAGAACTTCTTGACGACATCGAGCGCAAAGGTCAAACGGAACCAACAAGCAGCGATTTCCTCGAATTCAAGCACAATACGTTTACATTCGATCTAGTTATCTCAAAAGGGCGCGCTCTCTTCTCTCCTCTCTCTCTCTCTCACCAACCAGGGAATACTTTGCCTCGCACTCACTGCGGATTGGATCCGTACATAAGATACAGAAATATTGCTTTTAAATACTGTAAAGACTGCTGTGCTGTGATCATAAGGAATGTACTTAGTCATAGTAAACGAGTGTGTAGGTATTGCACCGCCAACACCGGTCACCTCTGATCCCGTCCGGCCTACTCTGATCCGTTACCGGCTCAACATTCTATGCCTCATTGGCTCCGTTTCAACAAAGGTATAGAGGGCTTCATGTTCAGTCCAGAAGATTATATTATATTATCTTGATGCATGTTAATGAGTCTACATCACCCCCTAATAGTGTGACTTCCTATCGCTGTCTGACAACGCGTGCCGGTCCGTGTTCCATACATCATATGTTTTGTGTCATCCCTCACTGATCTCCAATTCTAATGAGAACATTTTGTGCCCGTTCATACCTAGATTACAGCATTCAAGCTTTCTGCAATAAGCACGTTTCTGCAAGTCTGTATATGCGGTAACAATGCAACGGTTTCCACTGCGCTTAGAAGATGTCCTGAGCCTCTCTATTATGAGAGAATCCTGTCCTGTCCGAAGGAGCCTCATTGGATCGCGCGCGCAGTTAGCAGAGATCGGAATCCTCATGTGCCTCTCTTATTGGCCCTCATTACCGTTCAGGAGGATAGACCGCTGCCAGCATTGCTGTTGGCCAGTCATCATACATTGACTGTTGGCCGTTGATATCTCAATGACTGACCCGATGACTGACCCGAGTCCACCTTGCGTTAGAACACAGAGCCCTTGTACACAATTCCCAACGTGTTCACCCTGATGTCCTTAAACATTTACCATAACGTACGAGAACCAAACTTGAATCGTACTGCGTTGACAGGGAGATGTAACGCCCCAATATTCCACCCACGATTCATCGGTAATGACTGCGCATCCGCAGCTCCGTTGCCTTTCGACTTGCATACTATCACAAACGCACCCAGACACGAGATATATAAACGTCAGGCTTGCACACTACACAAACATCATCAATAACACTCCATACACTCTTTTCTACAACGCTGCGCGTTCTAGTCCAATATTCAACCACCGCTCACTTCTATCAACTCCAAGATACACACCATGAAGTTCTTCATTGCTTTCTTCCTTGGCACTCTTGCGGCTACCGTGTCTTCCCTTCCGCTCGCTGCAAACCCTAACGTGAATGAGAACCTCATTCCCCAGTTTGGCACCACTGCTGGGGTAAACGCAACTGGTAAGATTAAATTTGATCCGAAAAAGGCAATGGAATTGATGGGACATTCTCGCATAGATGTAGGACCTGCAGGACTTGCGGGTGCTAAAACTTGTGATGGTCCCACTAAAGGGCCGGATGGGAAACCTGTCCCAGTTCCTTGCACTTGCCCACCCGATCGGGCCACCTTCATCGCCGTAAGCCTATTGTCACGGGTTCATTCATATCACAATAATTGCTAAATATGTGACCGTAGAGTCTGAATGCTAACGTCAAGGCGGGCCACATCTTGAACAATCCGGGTGTGTCTGCACCCTTCCCGACGGATGACTCGAAGGCGTCGCAGCTTGCTCGATTGCAGACAGCCATGGCGACTTTGCAGAACCTTAACGGAACTGGGCAAGGATGTCCTGTGGCGTCTACGACGTTCCCTGCGCAACAGAAAGCTCTTCAGGGATGAGAGAGAGTAGATTCCGTACCGTTTTAATAACATTGTTGAAGCTAAGCCGTGATCGTAGTACCATGAGGTGCTCAATCTTAACTCGTATGGATGATGGAGCCAAAGGCTATAGCGATCGGAGAAGCGAAGAGTGGCCCGTCACAAGCATACCTGTGGATAAGGTTACTTGACAGCAAGAAAGTTTAAACTTCAACGTTTAAAAGGCTACCATCTGGCACCCCACACCCCCGCATATTCAGACAGACAACAGAACAGGCACCAAACTAGGCAGGCCACATTACGTAGTCGTGAGAATACAATGCCATCATCTTTGGATATAAGATGAGATCTCGTTGATGGTTGCAATGCAATTTTCTCTTCCGTCGCCCTTATCCTTGCGAAGTGGGCCCTTATAATCGCCTGAACGAGACGGGGACATCCGTATAATGTTCGTAGAGAGGTACTGGATTATTGGATGACGAGAGTATGGTGACAAGATGAGACAGTGACGAAAAGGGGAGCGCGGAAACGAGCGCCGGGTGAGCTGCGAGCTCCGTGGAGGAAGCATCGGGCAGGAGAACGGTAAGTAAGGTTTCAAAGGTACGCACTAGCGCACGCCGAGAGTGGTAGTGGCATTTGGGGAGCATGTCGCATATGTGGTGGTGTTTATGCTTGTCTTTGGGGGTGAGTCAGAGCTCAATACATTGAATACAAACGCGGAATTCAGTTTACATTTTAATGCTAAAGACCTTTTCATAAAACGCACGCTCCGTCTCCAGCGCGACCTTGATAGACTCAGCCTTGATAAAACCGTGGCCCTCACCATCAAACAACACTTTCTCGACATGTCCGCCTTGCTCGCGTACGCTCTTCTCAATAGCTTCCGCCTGCTCCGGCGGCACAATCTTGTCCGCTGTGCCCTGCAAGAGCTTTATTCATGTCAGCACAGTTGACCATGGACATGGGCACTACCCCAGTGACAATCCCGACCCCACTCACCAACAGCGGGCTCCGTATATTCTGCGCATTGTTAAGAGGGCTCCGCTCCGCGTACACCTCTGGTATTTCGTCCACGGCACCGCCTATCAGCTTGTCCATATAGCGCGCCTCGAACTTGTGCGTTCCTGCCTTAGCTAGGAGAGTGAGGTCAGAGATGCCGAACAACGACGTGCCCGCGGCAAACGCGTGCTTAGTAGTGGGTTGGGAGAGCGCGGCGAGAACAGTGAACCCTCCAGCAGAAGCACCACGAATGGCGGTGCGCGTACCGTCTGTGCGACCTTGCGAAGCGAGAGCTGTGGCTGCGGCAGCACAATCAGCGATATCGGCGACACCCCACGAACTATTTAGGCGGTCTCTGCGTGGACGTATTAGCGAGGCGGCGTTAGCGAACGATACGATATATCAAGGCATACATATATTTCCGGCCGTAGCCGCCGGAACCACTATAATCGACGTCAAGCCTGCAAGATAAGATAGGAGACTAGGATTTTCTTGTTGACAATGAACTTACCAGGCCCAACCTCGGCTGGTGAAGTATTGCCTCGTCCAATCTAGACCCTGCCCTGCTATGCCTGTCGGGCCCCCGTGAGCATTGACAATACACGGGGGTTTCTCTACGGGGTGCGAGCTGCCATCGTATTCAAAGTTCGTTGGAGGATATAACGTAGCATACACCGGCTCACTCTCGGTCCCTAGAGTGAGTGGCAGGGGCTGGGATATGACCCCATCTGGGAATGGGAGAGACGCCATGGAAGATTTCAGGATCTCATAAGTGCTGCGCGGATGAGATGAAGAAGCATCCGAAATCTTGAGCTTGATAACAGCAGATGGTGTTCGAGTTGATTTGGCTATGAATACTAGTGTATCCGCATCTACGGCCTGAATCGCGCGGATTGAAACGAAGGTATTTTCGATAGGGATTATAGATTTTGTCTTCCATTCAAAGATGTAGAGCACGGTTCTCCCGTTTTTGAGAGCAGAGAAAAGAATGGCCTTTTCTTCTGTATCCAGTATCGTATAGGGTGAGTCCGCAAAAGTGAAAGCAGGGAGCCCGAAGTCTTGGGCCACAGGGGCGGTGAAGAGGGGGCTTGCTTTCTTAGACGAGACGGAGTACACCCATGGATTCAAGAAACCAGACTCGTCCGTCAGAAAGATAAGTGTGTCGGCATCAACCCATCCAGGGTAGCCTACGCTAACCTCACGATTGTCCCACGCGAGCCGCTTCTCATGTTCAACGATAATATTATCATCTTGCGCGGATAACCTGGACAAGTGTATCGCGGACCGCTGCCAGGGCATATCTGGGTGATTCCATTCTTGGTACGCAATGCGTACACCATCCGGAGAAAAGCGTGGCGCTGCATAGAAGTCCGCTCCAGAGGCAATAGTCGTCAGTGACTGTGTCTTCACATTGATGATAACGAGCGTATTGACCACCTTCATAGGGTCATCGTTCGTGTGATCCTCAAGCACTGCAGCGAGGAGATGACGGTGAACGGGGTGGACGTTAAAGTCGGCATATCTGAACGGTTTTCCTTCTGGGAAAATGACTTTAGCTAGGACGGGGTGCTCACAAAGGACAGAAGCAGAACGTTGCCTACCAGGGGTTACTGCCTTCGGTTCTGATCCAACTGTCAAACTGTAAACCCTTCCGTCGGGAGAGTGAGAGAAGTATATATTCCCGTCATAGATGATTGCAGATCCTCCGCCATACTCGTGTACCTTGGTGGTGGAATTCCAATCAGCACCGAATACATCCTTATTGGCAGTCGTATCAACGATAACAGCTCGTCCACCTTCAGATGATCTCCTTTCGATATGGTAGATTACGCGCGTTACTGGATCCAGAAGCACGTCTACGAGGGGCGTGCTCTGCGAGTGGACCCTTCAGTAACAACGACCTTACACCTCACCCAAGAAGTAGCTTACACTTTGAACTAAGGCATCTGCCGTGATCGGAGAGGACCAAGTCCCAAATGGAGCTTTGCGAGGGGACATTTACCTTACCTCAATGTCCGAGGGTGCCAGTGGTTGATGGCACAAATGATATTGCACTGCGCCGTGGAATCTCGGCCCGCCGCTGGAAGTTGTGTAGGGCCTATTTCTGGCACTGACACCTTTCCCACCTTTTTGCGGGTGTTGTCATTTCCTATTGCGAAAGAGATAGTCTATGTTCTGTCAGAGCAGAAAGTCATCACTAAGCAGGAATATCAAGTAGAATCAGGAAACGGAAATTAGTTAAGGTACTGCTCTCACTGGTTGGAGCGTTGAGATGGACTGACAGGGCCAGGTTAATATCAGAATGGCGTCAACAGGATTCCGTGGCACCAGTTGGGAACAGGGTGTATGTGAGAGGTGCGATGGACGTGGCTTCCAACTTGCGAGAGAATGTGATACGGTTCGGCCTTATGGCTCAACTACGTGTTCTCTCACTCAGCAAGGATGTAGCCTCCTCAGCTGAGGAGGACATGAGGTGATGCAGGTCTGACACATCATGTGCGTTGGGAGTTTCCCCAGTTCTAAAACTATTCACTCGAGCCCCAAAGTTCAGATATTCCACACGGATAGATCCCCATGACGACCTCGAATCAATGGCGGCGGATGGTACACTTAATGTTTCAGACTGCTTATTCAGAAACTTAACGAAGCCCGTCAGCTGCTAGTCTGCTAGATAACCCTGAGCAAAATTGATAAACGCGCCGAAGGCAGACAGTGTCCCTATAGCTTGGCTCTAGGGAGAGGGAGAGATAAAGTGGGTAAAAAAGAGAGAAGCGTAGCCCCTATAACGCCAGCACAATTCCTTAGTGATATACCGAAGTATGCTTTGGGCTATTGATTTGCATGTGTACCTAGTTAGTATGAACGCCAGACGCAAGTGCTTGTTGAATTCGCGGTCAACATACCATAAGTCACGAACTGCAGCTCCTGCCTGTCTCCGATACACGGATCTGCGCGTGCACGGCTTCCATTTGAACAAACGAGATCAGGAGAGCTTGGGATAATCAGTTACACTCACAACGTGAGCTACGGTCTTTTCGCTGCTAGATATATCGCTTGTTGTTACAATAAAAATGTTATCTCAAGGATTCCAGAAAGAGTAAAGGGTGGGAATAATGAGACTTTTCTGTTGATAGAATGTGATGGGATTTGGGAATTTGAGTGCAAGTGTATGCAGGTAAGTAAGAAATCTGGGAAAAAAGCGACGTAAGAGGAAGGAGTACACTTGCAAAGACCACGATTTGGAGTGGGTAGGGGCGGAGGGGTAGGTCTAGGGTTCGCTCATATTAAGCGGCTGAAGCGGCGCGTCATATGTTGAGGCGTCGATCCCTTTGCAAAGCGCTTCGAACAGCTTCCGAGCATCCTCTGCGCCATATTCACCACTTGTCATCGCCGCAACCAGTGAACGCAGCTTTCCCCCAATCTTCGGAACCTACACAAATCGCCTCAGTTGTTAAGCAGAGCCACATCTTATAGTCGGCCGTGGCCTGCCACCAGGAAGAGCTCACCTCCTCTACAAGAGTCTGAAGCATCGAACCGCAATCAAGTACGTCACTGCAAAAACTCGCGTTACGTGGGTCGGCTTCGCTTGGGAGGAGCTGTTGTGCCTGGGAGAAGTTGATGCGATAGTAGCGCACTGGTAACCGCGTGCGATCGAAACCCGCCGTATTTCGGCGGCCGATGTCCATCATCACCCCGTTCGGGTCGTCGTACGCATGATGAGCAACATTATGCTCATGAAGGAAACAGAGACCCTGAACATATCATCAACATTACAGAGAGAGTGGTTAGAGGAGAAACTGGGTGGGTAGTGGTAATGTGTACCTCCAGTGCTTGGCGGATGAAGTCTACCACGTTCGCCACCGTCTGAAGCGGCGGATCATCGCAATCAAAGAGTCGCTCGATGCAGAGGATGACGTCGTCTCCGCGCTCGACTGTGTAGAGTAGGCGCGGGGCGGGGTTCCACGGGTCGTTTCGTATCTCGTCAAGGTTGAGAGCCTGGAGGATCGCAAGTTCTGGGCTGTGACGGTTGACGCGTCGCAATATCAAAGATGTAGATGTCCCCGAGGGAGTGCCTGAGTCTGCTTCAACAACGACCTACGCGCGAACAACGTGCATGTCGGGGTCTGATATCAGTGACGTAACGGTGCCACGCACCAAGTCCTGAGCGTCAGTAATCGTATAATGGGAGAGATACTCGTCGACAACAGCCTCGAAATCACTAATTTCATATAGACATGAGTGGGAGCATTCGAGATATTTGCTTACACGAAGACCATGTGCGAGGATGTGGACGAAGACTGGGAGGAAGGTATTCTGTAAAGCCCTCGGAGATGAGGGGACTCTTCGCCACCGCCAGCCCGCATACTTTCAAGGGGTACCATCCTCTGAAGTGGGTAACCGAATCCATTTTCTTCCTGCAAGTCAGAATCCCATGACTCAGTGCTGTTAGTGGAAGCTGGGCTATGAGATCCCATGCTAGACAAAACAAGAATGGAAGAAGCTCTGAGCACAGGGATTGTCGGATGATCTTTGAGTGCCTAGAATATATGAGAATATATCAATCCGAACCAATCGCCCAAGATTCTAGTCCCGCCCAGGAATAATTTCTCAATAAGCACAGGTTCTGCTTGGCGTGCGCCATTCCTTCCTCCGAGTGGCAAATTTACCAAACTCGTGAAGAGCGCCCAACTGGCGAGAAGCCCCGAAGAGGCGTTATGTTATGTTTAGTTATATCAACTCACTCAACTTCTCCGCGGATTCGAGGCCGCCAAGACCAGTGTTCGGCTCACGGCCCGAGTTACGTGACTCATGACCAAATAAACAACATTCTTAACTTCGTAACAACAACGATCATGGGCGGAATGTATGAGCCACATTTCCACTTCTAACCTCCCTCCGATCCTTGGGTGCCGCCGGGAAGTTCCCCCGCTCCGATACACCACCTAAACAAGTCAGCCCCACAGCATCGTCGACAAAAGGGTGAGACAAAAGTGAGACAAAACCGAAAACAATAAAGTAGAGATTTTTTAGACGCACTCAAGCTCTTCTTTTGCCGTTTCCTCTTCCCAGCCCTCCCGTCCTCCTGTTCACTGTACCCGCCAGTTCCGTCATCTAGGATATTGGGCGCACTCGCAAAGTCGAAGGGTATCACTTCAGGCTCTGCTTTAGCCTTCCCTGCCAGCGTAGGCGACTTTTCGCCCTCTCCACCGTCTACAATTCCGGCCTTTTTGGCACGTTTCCGCTTCTTTTGACGCTGCCCGACTACGATAATCGCATCATCGATGACCTCGGACTTGACTCCCTGTCTGAGGGGAGCTGGAACAAATGGGATCTCAATAGTTGCCCCGCCGGTGGTAGGGGCAGCAGTAGAAGCTTCGGTAACCTCGATGGGGACATCTGTAGTCTTCACTGGAGTAGGAGCCTGCGGCAGTGATGAGGAAATACCCAAAGTAGAGTATAGTTCTGTACGCACTTTCGGGGAGATCACCAAGGCACTGTGAATTTTACGCACAATGTCTTGGAACCGAGTAAAGGAACTGTCTTTTTGGACAGGAGATACAAATACGGAGCCAAAAAGTGAGCTGTGAGAAGTTGAGTAGAGAGGCGGAGGATGAGACATCACAGTTGCGGTGCCAAACAACGACGACGTGGGTGCTGTGGGAAGAGCTTTCCTAGGAGACCATAATGAAGGTGACGCAGGGACTGGGACTATAGATGCCGATGAAACATCAACGTCCATCTTGTCTGATCCGTCAGTATCCTCGGAAGATGCTGCAGGGAGATGTCTCGATTCTCCAATAGCCCTGCTCAGCCCCTTCTTTACAGCATCACGAATGACATCAAGCAGCTCTTTGGCGCGTCTTCTCACAACGGGCGGTGTAGATGAGAACGCGTGCAGAAGCGCAGCCATATCCGCAGGTGCTTGCTCCGCCAGCTTGAATACAAAGCGGTTAGAAAGCACATATCTGGACTGCGCATCGACCTTTGCACGTAATCTCTAAGAGAGAGAAATGCTTACCCAGTACTCTCATCCTCCTCGCGCGCAACACGATCCCGCCACACGTGCACGGCTCGAAAGACCTCTCGCTGTACGCTAGGCTCGCCATCCACGCCAAGCGCCGGTTTGTTCCATCTGCGAGCAAGTGTGTCCCACCCGTTGAGTCCAGATCCCCCCTCCGCGTCGTAAGGTTCGGGGGAGTATACACGAAGTGCGGTTTCAGCAGAACGCGATAGTACCTCTCGCACGAACACATCTTGTGCTGTAGGAGAGTCAGCACGACTTGTAGGGGAGGCAGCACGCGAGACGGCGCGGTCAAGGAGAGCATTTCGCAAGTTGTCGTATACGTAAAGAAGGAAATGGGTGTCAGCGCGGGCATATTTGAGCATCACGTCAGGAAGCGGTCTACACGGTTTGGGTCAAAGGAGTCTATCTGTATCCCAACCGGGAAACATACCGAATTCGCCAATCTGCGAGCTGATAACGCTTATCCGGAGAAAAGTCACAGTACATCTCAAGTAAATGAGCAAGCCCATGTCGGGGAAAGTCGAGGACCTTCGAAGCATGAAAGGTGTCAAACATGTTCACCAAATATAGATTACAATCCTGCTGGAGCCAAATGACATCGCTATCAGCACCGTGTAGGACCTGCCACATCTTAGCTGCTGTTGACGATTAATAAAAAGCACAGCGTACCTTGACGATATTTGGGTTGGTAAAGATTTCGTTTAAATCTTCCAGCTCGTCGCGCAGCTCAAATGGGTCTACAACCCAATCTTCCTCGCGCGTGCTTATTTGCATTAGACATACAAAACCACCATATGTACGGTAGCTATGGTATTCCAGGTCTATTGCGATTTCTCTAGCTTTACGAAGCTTATCTATGAGCGCAGAGAGTTGTGCCTGCGTTGAAACCCAGGTAAATGGGGTTTCTTCGAGGGGCTTGTAAGGGATTGGAGTTTGTGACTGGAACATGTGGGCCGGATAAGACAGGTTGTTAATTTCGAATCGGTACGGATGCGGAGGTCTACAGGATTCATCAACACGCTGGAGCATTTCCTGGCACAGTTAGGAAAAACGCACAAGACCCTTCCTGGATCCTCCCCGGCGCTTGCTGGCTCGAAAGTGTATCCTAATGGTACTCGCGCGTTGAACTTATGCCGCAAGGTGGCTGACCACATGACATCATTTGAGTTGTCGGGCTTCCGCTTGAACTTCAGTTGCGGTTTTGGAAGATGTGGTGCGTGCTGTATGACAGGCTCCTGGCGGCCGTATAGAACCGCCTTCTTTTTTGGCTCTGGAGGATTAATGGTGATGGCAGGGGTCTTCATCCTTCCAGAAAATTTGTCGAGCGCGATATCCTGCATAAAATAAGATCAAGAAACGAGGATACGACGCGCTACGCACCGCACGCTCGAGTAGTAGGTCCATCGGCTCGACGATCAGCGCCCCAAAACGGTCGAGAAAATCATCCTCATCTTGTAGACGAGCCTTTCCCTTTCCTTTTGCACTCTTGGAGCCCCCTAAAGTCGAAGCCAGGTCAATAAGCATATTTGTGATATTCATGACTTTGCTTGAGCAAGCCTCCAAATCTTTTGCTAGGTCTGAATCCAAAGACCGGTGGAACGCCAAATCGACGGGGAGTCCTGCCGCATGTTTAGTAGTCTTGAGAGCGGACGCTTGGAGTTGCGCATAGTATCCATCAAATTCCGACTTTGTCAAAGGAGTCTGGGAAGAACCCATGGCTAGTCTGATAAGCTGCGGCCTCGGCGTTACTGCCGTCGACGTCGAAAATGTCAGGGCGTGAATTGCAATTACCATGAACATGAAATTATTCAAGTTATCCACAATCTCCAAATGTGGTATGTCGTGCTCAGGGTCACCTGACTGAATCGACGCCACTTCTGGTCTCTGTTCTCTCCTATTGAATTAGCCTGTGGTTTTTCTTCACGCTAATTACGATTAAATTAAGCGCGACACAACACAATTCTATCTATGAAAGTCTATGCCATGGCACTACGTCACAGCCTCTTGGGTACCTTCCATTCGTCATTCATCCCTCGAGAGCTTTCTCCTGAGCAAGGAATGTAGTCGACTCCACGGGACAACCTTTTCCTTGTCCGTTCATATTCTCCAATGTAGCTATGGACGTTCTCAGGCGAACGAGCTGCGATGCTGTCGATCCATCCGTGGGGAAAGGCGCGGATATGCTCGGGTTGTTCACAATGTGGCCCGCGTTTACATTCGCATTCAGGCTCTGCGCTCATTCCGTTAATCAATCGTCGTGTATGAAAGAATGCTTGACAAGGAACGCACAGCGATGAAGGTGGCCCGATCGGGGGGGCAAGTGCAAAGTACTTTGACCGGTTTGTTATCGGAGCCTTTTACGGCGCCATCACAGTAGCCGGTACCTATAGGTATGCGTTCGAATCAACCCCACTATACTTATTCGATTGAAATGGCCACCTTACCATCAGGGTTGACACCGCGAGTGGCACCGAACTGAGGAACGAGGTTCTGATCTACGTCACGGCTTTCGAGCGGCTGGGACGACACGGTAACTGCAAGGGCAGCAAGGAAGAAAGTGGTGAAGAACTTCATGGTGAGCAAGACCTGGTATTGGCAAAGGATGCGCGAAATGAGTAGGGATTGATGATGAAACGCGTTGGCAGAGAAAGGAGTGCTGTTGATGCTGTTTCTGCAGTGCTTAGAGGGGGCATTTGTATGTCTCTCGTCGGCACCTCTTTTCTCACGCCCTCAAGTCGAAACATAACAACGCTGCGGGTGCGCAGTAAAAATATGGTTCTCTAATGGAGCACGGCCGATTCCTATTTCTTTCTCGGTATCAACACGGAACCGTCCATTTTCTGTTCTGTCACTCGTACACGCCGCGGGGGAGCTATTGCGATGGATGAAGACGAGTTCATCGCCCGTATCGCACTGAGGCATTTCGAGTTGGATGCGTTTTTCCCGATATACGGAGATCCCACTGACTGCGGACGGCGAGTTCATTACAAAGAACACTGGCAGTAATTATTCTCCTGGCCGCAATTGAAACCGTTTTACTTCGCCACTAATTAGGGTGCTTTGTGACCTGATACTGTAAACACCTGGAATACCTTTATCTAATTATATGAGCGATGACAAGCAGTACCGCTGGAGACTAATTATTACAGCACAAAACGTACACACGACCCGCAGACCCGGGTTCTTCTTTCTAAGGGAAGAGGGGAGGGTGAGGGAAGGGAGGGCGTGGTACTACAAGCTCTCAAAACCCTCGTCAGCCAATGCTCCTAGAATCCGCGCGAGGAGGTCACATTGTTCCTTCCAAGTTCGCTGCAGCAGCCTTCTCTCGCCCGAGTTGGACATCCTGTACCAGATCTCGGCTGGGTGGTCGTCCCGGAGGTATGGATTCCTGACCAGGGCCGCCTTCAACCTCATCTCCGACGCAAGAGACTCTTCCTCGAGCGTGAATATGTCGCACTGCTTACGACAGAGGAGCTCTCGTAGCTCTGCCTGTATATTGTATAACAGCTGGCGTGGCGGAGAGACGAGGGTCCCAAAAGGGACAGGGATTGGCGCACCGGCTGTGTGATTGAGAAAGGTGGAGTCAGGAACAGGAAAGGGTATGGGGCTGGTCGCGACGAGATTTGGGGGGAGGGGTAGGATAAATGTACTAACCGCAGAAACGGAGCATTGCATCGTGTTCTTCATCCGTCAGATCGCACTCCCTTTCGAGCATCTTTACGTTTTCGTACGCGAGCGGAACTCTATCAGCCGCGCTCGATGCGTACGGATTCATAGAGGGTTGCATGAATGATATTAGGACAGCAAAATCAGAGCGAGTAGTCTGTAGAGTCTAGTTGGTGCACCTTTGAGGGAGGAAACCAGGTGTTTAATGTCTGGGGAACTGTAGACACACGAGACCTGGCATATATAATACCGCTTAGAAGAAGCGGCTCTTTCACCACAAAAGCCACTTGTCATTGTTTGCAGAGCGGCCACACACCAGAAATGCGAGGCTGTGGGCTCGCCGTCGCCCGTTCCAGTGAAAGGTAGCGGGTGTTCGGCACCGCATTTGATTGCGGTCACACAAGGCACCGATCATGCGAGCAAGTTGGTTTATAAGAGAACTCAAAGAAATTAAGCCCAGATTGAAGGTTCGTATAGGTAGCCAACTTAAGGTTCCTTCATTGTTCATTGTTTGCTGTAACATGCGTGATGATGCCTTTGTCTCCGTCTCGTCACTAGCCACTATGACTATGAGGGATTTGTCATATGCCATGATTCTCGATGTGGCTGTTAGCTTGAACCAATTTGCCATCCCACAAGCTTAAGTCTTTCACTTCGTAACCAACAAACAGGGGCACACTGAAGGGGATATCGGGAGAGGAATAAGGGAGATAAGATAATCCGTCAATCCAAGTCATCGAGCTCGACAACATACTGGGCCCTCAAAAATCCTTGCCAGCTCATGTTCAGTATGGCAACATTTGCCAATATAACGCCCCCAAGCTTCCTGATCTTGTTGACATGCTCCTTTCGCGCTTCAGCAACAACTGGTAACGTGAACAGGGCATCCTCGAATCTGTCCACCACTTTGTTGGCGAATACCTCCGTCGGACGGAAGGTGATGAGTGCCTGGTCTGCGTATTGACGGGCTTTCGTCTTACACATGGAAAAGAAACAGAGACGCTTTGTCGCTGCACGAGAAGGGGTAACGCGAGTCTTGGGATGCGTAGACCCTGCAAATCGAGCATCAGACAGGGTTCCACTCTGTTATCAAAACACCAGATGAGCGTACGCCAAAAAGTGTCCAGTGCTTTGATCTCTGATTCTGTGAGACCAGATGTGTTGATATTCGGCAGTTGATCAACCCAATAAGGTTGACCAAAGATAGAAAAAGCGAGTTCGGAGGGATATCCCAGCATTTTGATATTGTAGCGAAACGGGGATCCAAATAGACTAAGCCTTTAGATACAGGGGAGTGCGCTACACTAATTGGGAGCTGGCATCAAAAGATTTAAAAAAACATTCGGTAACACGCAACACTCACCACGCTCGACGAGTGCTCGTAACGCGCAATCCATCCGACTAAAAAGCTGAAGCAAGCCACAAACCACACGCGGGGTGGCATTTGGGGGAAAAGAAAAGGGTGGCACCGTACCACTGTATCGGAAACGTGGTCGGGGATGGGAATGCGGGGACTTGAAGGCCACCACAAGAAGGGCCCTCCAGCCTCCACAACATGCTCGAAACGGTACGCCAACGTCAGTTGAGAGACTATGCTACCTTTCCCAACTACTAGTAGGATCAGAGTCACGCTATTTGAGCAAGCCACGTTAACGTATCCTCCATTCTGCCTAATAAAATAGGTTCAGACACACGGAGAGCTCATAGCAACAGGACCAAAGTGAGATAGGTGGTGCGGTTTGGTTGGAATACGAACGACTTGCCAAGGAGCACGTACTAACGCCTTCTGCCATGTGGCCATGCTGGTATGCTGGTGAAACAAAGGCGACCGTGGCGATTCGCATTTACAGGTTGGGTATAAGTGCTTAGGTAAGGGCTTCTTCTCTTCTCATCTCCTCACGCCTCACGACCCTAAATGAATGATACGGTAGGTCGTGGATATTGTATATTGTGGAAACCCATGTGAAGCGCACGAAGTGCATGACCATCCATGAAGAACTGAGCCGCTGGCATCCCCCTAATTGGGCCAACCATCCTCTCAGGCGTGCTGCCACAATCACCCACGATGGCTCGCATCACCACCTTTGCACTCCGTTTCGTGATAACGCGTACAGAGAAAATATATCCTCCTCATATTCGCAACGATACAGTATTTATTCTCCACGTTCGCAAGTGGTTATGTACTACTACGAGACACGAGAGTGGCATTGAGCCAGCCTGGTCTTACTCACAGGTGATCCATCCACAATAAGCCAACTCCGTTACGGACAAAGGTTTCTTTCCTTTCTTTCTTTCTTTCTCAAAACACAGTTGTCCCTCGAAAAGGTGTCCTTCAACCCTTTGTTCCTTCCTGCCGTTTCCTTTAAACACGGGGTTTCACACGTCCCATTGGACTATAAAAGCCACCGAAACAAATGTAGCCAGCCCATATAGTTTCGTCCACCTTTGGCAATACGCACACGCGGGATATAAACAGATGCTAATGGCCTATTCGGCATAAGCAGCGTTCAACGCTCCAGATTCAATCGTATCCGCCTCCAAAGTGCATCAAAATCGAAGAAAAGATTGAGCGTTGTCAAAAATCCAAATGGCTCCTTGCACATTGCTTTACTGTTTGATGCTTACAATATGTTATCTGACAACAACTTCCATTCGACGACACTTGGACAACATACACTAAGTAAATGATCTCTAAAGCGAATGTTGTAAGAAAGAAAGTTGCTGTCTTCAAATTCCCGAAAAATCAAATTTGACCACGTCCGTCCTGGTGTTCAAACATTTTGAGACACACTTCAGAACTCTCAGTAACACTCCAGGAGAATCACAAAAATACAGGGGGAACTCACGGAAGAGGGAAAAGAGGGATGAGCCTGATCGAAATGGGCCGTAGACTTTCCCGAATACCGTCGCCGACAAGTCCACATAAAGCCAACCATTGGAACTATAGAACCTGGCGTCTCCATGCAGAACCGAGACGCCGAAAGTCACTTTCACTCCGTCTTGGAGATTTCCCTTGACCCGAGCCAACTGAAACGACCCAATGATCGGGATCTTGACAGAGAATGCTGCATCGATTTCAAGCGTGCTCTTGTCGACATAACCTTTCAGCTGAAATCAAAGCCAATCAGCGGGTCGCGTCAACAATTCGGAGGGGAAAGAACATGACTAACAACCCAGGTAACTCCCCAAAGTGGGAGTTCGATGTCAAAGTCAATCCGGTTGCTATCCTCGGCGTAAACAGGAGGACCGGCTATGGCGTAGACGTGGATGGTTTCGCCGGTCACCTCGTGTTCGTACGAGTTGTGATGGCCCACGAGCCATTGCTTGAGGCCTATAAATTGTTGGGCTCGTCAGAATGAGTGAATCGGAATTGCAGGGATCGATTTGGCACGCACCAATGTTGGAGGATTTGTCAATGTCAGCAGCAGTGTGAGTGTGAGTGTGAGTGTAAGTCATGTTGAATTGGAATAATACTCTGGAATTGTAAGGGTGTGGAGTGGGATGGAGAACAGTTGTTGGATTACCTACCACTGTATTTATACATTTCAGAATAGATTGTGAGTCTGCTGTTACGTTCGAAATAGCAGGGAGTCGGATTGGATGGCCTCGGAATTGTTTCGGAAACTAGAACTAGTTGTGCATAACTTGCCTCTGGTGAAGATATCCTAGCTCATGAAAGATAATGTTTCCAGTAGCTGTTAACTGGGCCATGAGATCAGGGGACTGTATGGCGCGTCTATCCCATTCTGGTGCCTTGGATCAAAAGTAATACATGATGCCTGATTATGTAGGCTTGGTTGTAGAACGGGCGATATGTCCGCGTGGGCATTCAGAAATTCCAGGTCATGAGAGGTCTCCGAGTGGCACGTAAGAAAGCTACCCCTGTGGGAATGAAAGGCCGGTTACTTCGATAACAACAACAGAGAGTTGGCAGAAGTGATGCTTTCGACTGGTGAGAGAACTAGATTTTAAAGCAGCAGAGTGACTGAGGAATGCCTCTGCCCTCTAAATTTGGGAGCAATTCTGAGAGATTCTCAAGATTTGAGGAGTGCTCGCAACATCAGCAAGGACTGTCAAGAACCAGGAACGAAGGACAGGCTTAAGGCAGGCAGCGATCGGGGGTTACATGTGGGCAGAACGTAAGTAAGAACAGGAACAAGAACCACCACCACTCTTACACCGAGTCCGAGTCTATGTTATGTAAGCAGGTACATACAGGTCGTGTCTAGCATGCCAAGCCTGTCTCAAGCCTGTCTTAAGCCTGTCTCGTGCCGCCCCTATCTCGAGCCTGTCTCAAGCCTGTCCTTCGTTCCTGGTTCTTGACAGTCCTTGCTGATGTTGCGAGCACTCCTCAAATCTTGAGAATCTCTCAGAATTGCTCCCAAATTTAGAGGGCAGAGGCATTCCTCAGTCACTCTGCTGCTTTAAAATCTAGTTCTCTCACCAGTCGAAAGCATCACTTCTGCCAACTCTCTGTTGTTGTTATCGAAGTAACCGGCCTTTCATTCCCACAGGGGTAGCTTTCTTACGTGCCACTCGGAGACCTCTCATGACCTGGAATTTCTGAATGCCCACGCGGACATATCGCCCGTTCTACAACCAAGCCTACATAATCAGGCATCATGTATTACTTTTGATCCAAGGCACCAGAATGGGATAGACGCGCCATACAGTCCCCTGATCTCATGGCCCAGTTAACAGCTACTGGAAACATTATCTTTCATGAGCTAGGATATCTTCACCAGAGGCAAGTTATGCACAACTAGTTCTAGTTTCCGAAACAATTCCGAGGCCATCCAATCCGACTCCCTGCTATTTCGAACGTAACAGCAGACTCACAATCTATTCTGAAATGTATAAATACAGTGGTAGGTAATCCAACAACTGTTCTCCATCCCACTCCACACCCTTACAATTCCAGAGTATTATTCCAATTCAACATGACTTACACTCACACTCACACTCACACTGCTGCTGACATTGACAAATCCTCCAACATTGGTGCGTGCCAAATCGATCCCTGCAATTCCGATTCACTCATTCTGACGAGCCCAACAATTTATAGGCCTCAAGCAATGGCTCGTGGGCCATCACAACTCGTACGAACACGAGGTGACCGGCGAAACCATCCACGTCTACGCCATAGCCGGTCCTCCTGTTTACGCCGAGGATAGCAACCGGATTGACTTTGACATCGAACTCCCACTTTGGGGAGTTACCTGGGTTGTTAGTCATGTTCTTTCCCCTCCGAATTGTTGACGCGACCCGCTGATTGGCTTTGATTTCAGCTGAAAGGTTATGTCGACAAGAGCACGCTTGAAATCGATGCAGCATTCTCTGTCAAGATCCCGATCATTGGGTCGTTTCAGTTGGCTCGGGTCAAGGGAAATCTCCAAGACGGAGTGAAAGTGACTTTCGGCGTCTCGGTTCTGCATGGAGACGCCAGGTTCTATAGTTCCAATGGTTGGCTTTATGTGGACTTGTCGGCGACGGTATTCGGGAAAGTCTACGGACCCATTTCGATCAGGCTCATCCCTCTTTTCCCTCTTCCGTGAGTTCCCCCTGTATTTTTGTGATTCTCCTGGAGTGTTACTGAGAGTTCTGAAGTGTGTCTCAAAATGTTTGAACACCAGGACGGACGTGGTCAAATTTGATTTTTCGGGAATTTGAAGACAGCAACTTTCTTTCTTACAACATTCGCTTTAGAGATCGTTTACTTAGTGTATGTTGTCCAAGTGTCGTCGAATGGAAGTTGTTGTCAGATAAAATGTTGTGCGTGTTGCAGATGAGCATGAAATGGTAAAGCAATGCGCCAGGTGAGTGGCCCGATGAAAAGTGTTGATGTTTTTGATATGAACACGATTGAAACCCGCCTTGACAATTATTATTGCCATAATGCGCAACGCAGCAGAGCAGAGGAGAACAAAGGTCATGATAAGCGATTAGGCGGGGACATGAGTTGCCTAAGAATAAAAATAAAAATAAGATGGCATTTTGGCACCGCCAGAACGTACTGCAGTGTCTGAGTTGGTATTCAGTTAGATCATCACAGTCGGAGAGATAACCGGAATAGCATCGAGGCGCTCATTTCTAGTTTGCGTGCACGTGGCCGCACTTGGCACGTGGCACGTCACTCCAACTTCCTGTTCCCCGTTTCCTCATCACGACCACGACTGGAAAGCTCACAACCCTGATCCTCTTACAGGCGAAGCTCGATGCTATACTGTAAGGATTTCTCGAGTTCTGGGCCTGAAACCCTCTTCCCCCGCCTGTTCTGGCTCGTCCTGCCCTCTTGCTTGTTCAATTACTCGCCCTTTGTTCTCCACTTCTCCACTGTGTGCTAAGCAAGTTCTCGACGACAACAAGCAAGGTCAAACGGAACCAGCAAAGGGCGTATTCCCAAGTTCAACCACGACATACCCTCAAGACCGAAGTCTCAGTTATCTCGGGGCTCCTTTTCTCTCACATCTCCCCTGCCCGTCTCCATTCGGGAACACGCTTTGCCTCGCACTCACCGCGGATTGGATCCGCACGTGGCATGAAGAGGAAAGAGAAGTGAGGGAGAGAAATGCCGTTTGATTTGTTCACCTCTCCTGGCTAATCCTACTACAAGCAGTATGTACCTTTATATACTTGTAGAAAGACCTAGTTGAAGGAGCGATAGGTGAGGCCAAGCGAGGTGACGAAAGGTAAGGGAATGAACAGGCAAGCATCCTGGAATGCGCACAATCCAAATACCGACTGTAGGATGCTACTTGTGTTATGGCATCGAATCGCATTTGAACCGTATTAGAGTTTGTCCGAAACTAAAAGTTTAGAAATTTTATTGTCAGGACTTGTAATGAGAGAGAGAGCAAACAGGTCCAGCCAGAAGTGGTGATTACTAGAGTCTCGCGTCCGACGCCCGAGCCATCCTTACACCCTTCATTTAGTACTTGCCGCCTCACTCACTATCCCCCTGTCTGGAATCTTGTCACACCTTCAAGCTTCAACTCAAGAACTACTCGCGGAGGTGCCCTACTACAAGCCTAGCGAACGGTCTACTAAGCCTCAAGAGTTTTCGACTTATTCGACGTATTCGACGTATTCGACGTATCAACGCATTCAACGTATTTATCCCCATTGACGCATATCAGTGACTACCGACGAATCCTTGTCTCCTTTTTCCCCTTTGCTGAACCGATCCGTAATTCGCACACTCTTATCTTCAAGTTTTTTACTCCGCCTAGATTTCTGTCTACATCTTCCCATCAGCAAGACATGCCTTATAGTCTATCACAATAAAAAAGACACAATTATGCAGGAGGGAGGTGACTCCTCCAATCATTTACCTTTTCAACCAGGGCTTTCTGCTCTGCTGCTTGTGCCTTCTCTGTTTTCCTGACTTTCTCCGCAGCCGTTCTGGTGTAATATTTACAAATGGCACAAACAAGAGTATATCAAGAAGGTCTTCACGAGTTTCACCATGGCGCCCCTTTTGACCCTCTTGGCGTGCATCCTGTTCTTCCACCTGCTTCTGCCATTTTTCTGCCTCACTTGCTTGCTTATCTTTTTCTTCTTCACTCTGCTTGACTTGCTGTCTCACCTTTTAGGATAGAAGGTGTCTTCATGAATATGCAGTGCAGAGCTTGTATTGAGGCGATCATTGCCAAGTGATACTCTGGACTCAGAATGGAATAGACGTGCTGTGCAACATAGTCTCCAGAGATTCATTGGGGCCAACATCCTTTGTTGTATCATACAATAGTTGGGGTCTGAATGCACTATGATGCAGACAGCCAATGCTGCTCCAGGACGATATCTTATGCTCAGGTGCTTTGAGGACTGGTTAAAGAAGTACTTCTTTTTCTTAACTTCAGCTCTTTCTGTCGTAGCTTGATTCCCACTCTCCTCTGCCCCCATCCGCCTCGATATCTAACACCTTGCTGCGAGTGCTTACTTCGATCCAAGAAATCGCGGCATTTTTTCCAACTGCTCCGCCAATGCGCTATACGGGACGCACGCGTGGATGCTACGCATAATTATGTGCAGTGATACAGAAAGACGCCGAGCGATGGCGTCCGTAAAACGGTTTTGTTAAGTTTCTGTGAGTAGCTTCAGTGAATTCGAGTTCGTCGCCGATGGGCCGTGGTTGTTGGGAAAGTGTGTGGCTTCCTTTGCCTTCGCTTTTTGAATACATAACACTTCCGTCTTGTCGCAATGCGCAATAGTTATGAGAGACATCCTTCCCTTAGACAATGCACCATATTAGACCCAGGGAGATCGACTCGAGCTAACTGCAAGAAGGGGAGGGGGGGTTACGGGGAAATTAGCGGACGGGGGTGATTCGTTGCCTATCATCCATCAGATCTGGCACCCCTTCCGGCGTCGGTGAAGGTGAACAGAACAAGACCTAATAGATTGTGTTAGATGTAAATATTAAACAGGTATGCGCAGAAGTGATGAAAGGATCAGAATGAGTATTTAGATTTCAGCTACACAAAGGTTTACATAAATACATGAATGCATGGGGATGCTAGAGGAATGTATCGTGATTGCGGGTGTCTGATCATGAACCCCATCCCATCAATGGTGGACTCTGTGTCATCGCTGAGTACACAGCTCGCTTCCACCCCAAGAAACCGCTACTCGCCCGTCTGTGTACCTGCGACGACTCTACCCTCGCTTCTTTCCCCTCTATGCGACCCGCCGGCTCCAGTTCCTACCTGATTGGGCCCTGGACCCCTCAGTGGTCCCTCCTTTTCAAACGCAAACCTTTCATCGAGGATTCATCCAAGACACACGGGCTTTTACTAGATCGTTTTCGTCGGAATGACCTCGGGAGCCAGACTAGGCCTAGTAGGTGACATTGGGGGTCTTAGGTGAACATTTCTTTGCCAGTCTTTTCTTTCTTTTTCTTTTTTCTCTCCTCCAACCTGCTCTACTAGTATCTCCACACGCTCACTTGAACCGGGGTTTAACATCGAATGTATTTTATCTCTACCAACCAACAGTAGCCACTTTGTCTCTAGTAGTAGCCGCGCAATTTGGGCAACGCCCTGAAACGCGAATAAAGTCAATTTCAAAAAAAAATAGAAATGGTGGACTCTGTGTGCGTTGTATTGTTGTTTGTTGTCGTGGTCCGACGGTGTTTGGCACATCGCTTCCACGCCTCACGACTGGCCTTCTACCAAACTCAATGACCCAATATTGAGTTTAATAGAGCCTAATGAACTAGTTCGGCGCTTCTGCTCTTACTTGACATTAATATACAATATCCGACTTACCACCCTAGGCAATTATTGATATGGTTAAGTGACACCGTGCTGACTCGGCTAGGGTTCCGTCGCAACGGGGACCCCATATATTTCGACTGCCCACCCCCAGCTTGGCACCCCTCCTCTGACTGTACACCCCCTACACCTTCATCGCCTCGTGTTCTACAACGAGTGGTAGTTTCGAAGAAGTATATTCGTTGGATGTCGGGAAATTACGACGCCTCGACCTATGGGTCTGTGCAACCTAGTGAGACCCCGTACTCCCGTTCACCTGATATTTTTCCCTTAATCGATCTCCAGCTATAAACTTCCTGAGACAAACCACTGTTGGAGGGATTCTGGAGGACAAGACTTTATGACAGGCGCCATTCTCGCCTTGATCATCTATGCTATTGTTTCTTATGTTAGAAGTCCTTGGCGGAAATTACCTCCCAGTCCTCGACGCTTGCCGATTCTTGGGAATACGTTTCAGCTTTTAGATAAGAACTGGTTACTCTCAAAAGATTGCAAGGAAAGCTTCAGTGGGTTTTCACAACCCAACGTCCAAACGGTTGCTAAAATATGAATGCTGTAGAGGATGTTATGCATCTTGACGCAGCAGGAACGCCCACACTTATCTTCAACAGCTTCAAGTCGGCCTTCGATGTTCTTGAGCATCGTGCGAATAGTTATTCCGACCGTCCTCAGATGATTATGGCGCAGGACTTCCTCAACAAAGGCGTTCTGATGTCACTTATGAACTACGACTCGCGGTAGGTGTTGGTCCAGGTCACGTGAACGCGCAATGGTCCATGCTTATGTTCCTATATAGCTGCCGCCGCCTGCGTCGTGCTACACAAGCAGCGCTTACCAAGACGGCTGTGCTGGATTACCATTCGATTCAGATGAAGGAGGCCACCATTTTGACTTCGGCGTTCCTGACGAACGCGCCGCATCACGATTGGCAGAAGCACTTTCAACGCGCAGGAGCTTCCGTGATCATGTCTATCCTCTACGACTATCCGACCATCATGTCAGAGCATGATGATGCCATAGAAGGAATCGAGACGTACAACACCACGATGATGCGTGCTGCTGCCCCTGGGAGCTTCTTGGTTGAGTTATTCCCGTGGATGATGTACATTCCAAAGAGGTATTCCATTCGATTCTCCTGGTTCACCGATAGAACTGAACACGGGATCGACCAACAGGTTTGCGAAGTGGAAAAGGGAAGGCGAAGAGAAAGGCGAAGAGCACCAGAAGATGTTCCACGGCCTTTTGAACCGCGTTAAAGTTGACCTTGTACGTTCTGGACTCACACGTTTATACCGTCTGTCTGATAGATATCACAGGCCAACGGAGGGACCACGCCTAGTTTCTCCGCGTCTTTGCTGCAGGAAAACGACCGCAACAATCTGACGGAGCTGGAAATGTCATTCCTGGCTGGGCTGATGTAGTGAGTCAAGATTATTCTCAATCTTTGTGAGAAAATAAACGAGCCATCACAGTTCTGCTGGCGCTGAAACCACTGTTACCACACTCATTTGGTGGACACTGGCCATGATAGCCTTTCCTGAGGTGCAACGCCGCGCGCAAAACGAACTCGACGCGGTGGTCGGCCGATCTCGTCTGCCCACTTTTGCCGATGCTCCGCATCTTCCATATGTGCGTGCAATCGTCAAGGAAATTCTTCGCTGGCGACCAGTTTTACCGCTCGGATTGCCTCATGTTGCGAGTGAAGATGGCTGGTATGAGGGCATGTTCATCCCGAAAGGCACGATGTGCATGGCGAACATGTGGCACTGTAATCATGACCGTGAGGTGTTTGGTGACGACGCGCATGAGTTCCGGCCAGAGAGATACCTGAACGAGAAAGAAGAGTTGACGCTCGGTCCGATGGAAGTAAATCAGGAGGGGCATGCTACCTACGGTTTCGGGCGGCGGGCTTGCCCAGGTAAGCATCTTGCCAACGACGCTCTCTTCATCGAGACGGCGAGGATTCTATGGGCGATGAATCTCAGGCGCGCACGAGACGAGAATGGGAGTGAATTGCCGTTGGACACGGACTCGTTTGTGGATTATGGTCTAGTCGTGTATGTTGCCCCCTCTACCCACGATTGATTTTTGTAAGTTGGTTAACATTTCTTTACACAGCCGGCCCAAGCCATTCGACTGCAAATTTACCCCTCGGTTCCCTGAAGTACCGTCAATTCTTGCGGAAGAGCGAGAGCGTTGCGGGGTCTAAAGCTGGTCTGGGTCATCCCTTACAATATCTGACTGCTTTGTAATTTGGGCATATATAGACTGGACACTGAGCAGTTGTTACGCCGCATAGAGAGCAGCATGTTTACTCACTGCCGCGTGCAGCCTAACCTAGAGGGGTAACTGAAGATTGTCTCATGACGACGAGTGTTAGCGACCGGATAGTTTAGGACCGGATAGCCTGACACCCGGGTGGACTCGATCTATCGATTGTGATAAGATAATCTAATTGTGTCAGTTAACTGATTCAGAGATAATTCTTCATTGTATGCTCCTTTGTATCTTGTCACAATTAATTAACAATGTTTCTCTCTTTATTGTCATGCTCTTTAAGTAATAGTAGTATATAAGGACTACTTTGTATGTGTTCACTTTAGTTTTGACCAATAACTGTTAATATCTCTTATCTTTACCATAGTTAGCTAATGCTCAGTAATAGCTTATCCGCTATCTAAAACCCTTTTTATAGCTGCATTATTATAATTTTGATGGGCGTGGCCACGAGAAAAAAACTCTCTAGGGTTTCACTCAAATTGTGCTCTTTTCTAATTGTTATATTGCCATATGATGGGCCAAAAAAAAATCCATTTAGTCACTACCAATTAAACCAATTCGGTATGACCTTTCCAGACAGTGAATCAAGCTCAGACGTGTAGATTCACGCCACGGTTAATCAATTCTGTACTACTACGACACAAAATGTCAGCAACTCAAAGCGTCGGCTCCTGTATGAGATCCACGCACACTCCATTAGGCGAGCGAGCCCTACAGGGATTTGCTTTTAAGCGCGTTGAAAAATAAGCTCGAGGCTCACCATAGGGTCCCAGGGAGGTAGCACAATCTTCTCGCTGCTCTCGAACACCTTTACAAGCTCTTTAGGTGCCAAGGTCTTTGGTACCACCACCTGGTATACAAATCTGAAGGGGCACGAATTGGCGTTGGATAGAGTACAATAAGTCAAGAGTAAACTCACTCGTCGAACCAGCGATCCGTCATCACAAAGAAGCCCTTCTCTCCGCTGCTCTCTCCCCATGAATTCTCCACTTTATAACGCAGCGGCTTTCCGTTCTGAGGGTCGAGATGCACGCCAGAGATAACCATCGCGTGAGTCATCGCAGACTCGTTGGTTCGTAGGCGGTCTGCTTTTGAAAGCGAAAGTGAAATGTCAAAAGCATTCTAGAAAGCGAGTTAGGATCGCTATATGTAAGGCGATAGAAAAAAGGCGGAGGCTTACCTCGTACTCAAACAACTTGGTATCCATGATGCCAGAACTACTTTCCGAGAACTGACCAACGTCGCAGCCGAAGAAAACTGGCTGGCCGGCTTTGAGCATCTGATACAAATGGTTACACTTCCAGCATCAATAGCAAACGCAACAGACTTTCCTTTATAACGGCGTTCTTCAAGTTCTCTATTTCCGTATTGACGTCTGGTTATTTGTCAGCCCTGGATGGGAATTGATGATAGGGAACATTCTAACGAACACAAGACAGGTCTTCCACCCCAGACATTGCCAAGTTTGTCAACTGTATAAAGCTTCGAGTAGGAGTTGCGAGGGTCATTAATTAGAGAGAAGGAATCGGAGACGGGGTATTGCTTGTTTGAGAATGCCTATAGATGGAGAATCAATGTAACCACGCCATAATCTGACCCCATTTGTGACATACCGCATAAAACTGCTTCGCCGTACCCTCCCATCGCCCAGCCTTTCCATCTTTGTCATAGTAATCCCACACAAACTTGTCATTCGGCTGAGGAGGTACGCCAAGCGTCGCACTCATCACTCTATAAACTTCACCAAGGAGCTCTTCTTTCTTGGATCGAAGCGCAGCGACAATATCATCATCAGAGGCTTTACCTGCGCCACGGAGAGAGGAAGAGAGCTCGCGTAAGACGAGAGCATGCTCGCGGAGCTTGGTCTTGAGGAGACGGTTCAAAGGCCCAGATAGGGACGAGTGAGTGGATTCGGGGAAAACAGATAGAGGAATGACGCCATAGTTCTACCAAAGAGCCTTCATAAATGCAGTCATTGTAATACAAGTTGGTACCGTTACCTCGAGCAAGTTGACGACCATATCCCACTGACCACCATCGCTTATAATGTCACTTGCAAGGTGATCAATGAGACGATCGTCGAGCGGCCGGCCGGCCTCCTGAATTGACAGTTCGAGGTAATAGTTAGCCTTGTTAAGCTTGTCCCAGAAAAATAGGTAGGACTGGATGTAGATGCATTCTTAGTATTACTATGGAGGCCACGGATGTAGGGCAGTACATACCTGAGACAGCTGGAACTCTTTCAGGTTGAGCTTCTTCATGATCTCATACCGGAGCACGTTTGTTGTTGCGAAGAGCCAGCAACGGCCACTACTCTTCTGGTTGGTTATCGGGCCAGTCTTCAAGTCGAGCTCAGTGTTGAAAACATGCACGTTCGTGACAAGTGCATCGCGGCGAACAAGGGCATCTTTGAAGTTCGAGTGGGAGAGGATTGCACGCGCAAGTTGCGTCTTCGCGGAAGCTTCGGCTGCCGCCTCCCAGTTGGATATGTTGTTCAAAGAGAGAGATCCGTCAGCCGAAATAGGAGTACGGGAAGGGGATGTGAAAGGCGTTCCCCGCTTTTCCTCGGCGTTCACTGTCTCTACATTGACATATTGAACTGGTTTGGAAGGTGCAGAACCCATGGTGAGTAGGCAAGAGAGATGTTGAGGCCAAGCGTCGAGGCTAAGCGTCGAGACCAAGCCAGAACGAAACGACACGAAACCATATCCGGTAATCGGTACCCTGATTGATTAAAAATCAATCAAAAAACTGGTCTCTCATCTCTCAGTTTTGACCTCGGGCTAGGTGGTTTAATCCAAACACCGTGTTGCACTCATTAGGGCACTCCATGTACACTTGTGCTCTTTGGGACACCACAGGGGGTGGCTTGTGCCCTTTTCTTGCGTCAGCGAACGGCAACCTAATTCTCTTCTTTGTTTGTGTCTCTCAAAACGGCGTTGAAATGGAGGAGGCACAGGGCAGGGGATCGTTCGTCATCTTTGGTGATGCCAGGCTTACCTTCCGTGCCAATGGCAGCGTTGATAACTTTTTGCCTTTTAAACGCCGGTGATTGCAAAACTTCTCAGAAGACACGTTTTCCACTATTTGGATCATCTTTAAATGCAGGTAAAATCTCTTGCAAAACTGCCCCGGTGCACCAGGGCTTAAATTTCTGTTTGGCTATCCTTGAATACCGCGCAGGCAATGTTATAAGGATTATCGCTCGTTCAAGGGCGTCTGCTCTGCTCTAGTTGATGTTGCTTCACTGGCATCGTAAGTACCATTTGCATCCGAAACATCGTATTTTCTACCCAGGCACATGTTTGCTGTCATGGACCAGGTTGATCTCGGGAACATCGTTTGACTCTACACTCCTTCGACCGTATGTAAAGCAGTCCGAGCCTTGACGCTGACACGGGATCAACGGAACAAACATTGGCGCCTCAGCAGGAAGACGCAAGCTGCCTATTACGGGCCTGGGGACGGGGATGACGTCAGAGTATTCAATCAAGCTCCCGATATCCTGACTGAGGACCGAGGACAGAAAGCTTTGCCATCTCAACTTTGAATTAGGTCTTCATGGCTGACAGCCGCCCGTCAGAAGAAAGCAATGCGAGGATTTACCATCAGTCACAGTACCCTTGCTTCATGAAACTGGGAACACAGAGGCACCCCTGCGAGAGCGAAATCAGATCGATGGCGCATTTCATCCCGATAAGACATCACCTTGATTAAGCCAGAGTTGTGATTTCTGGATGAGAAGAAAGTGGTGGATGCCGGACGACAAATGCTAACCCGTGGAATGGTGTCAGCGTTTGTGGAAATTTGGATATCGAAAATCCTGGGTCCAGAAAGCTCTTCTCTTGGCACATAAGGATGCCCAAAACACTTGCTGGAGATTGAGAAATGCCGTTCCTGGTGCACGTACAGGTCTCAAGTCGAGGCAGAGGGGGAACTTTCATTTATTTATTGAGAGGAGAGTCAATAAAAACTCAAAACAACCACTGAACACAGGGCAGACTTTTGAAGCGCAGATGCCATCCGCTGAAACCCGCCTGCTCGTCTGTCAGGGCCAAGACGGATCAAATGGGAGCATCCCTCGTCGAGCAATACGGTGTACACGAGGAGTTCGCTTCCGAGTGTTTTTGCAGCCCATATTGCACTAATAATCGTCAGGGCCGGTTTCAATCGTGTTCACATCAAAAACATCGATACCTTTCATCGGGCCACGCACCTGGCTCCTTGGTGCACTGCTTCCTGTGAGTAAGGCTTACCATTTGATGCCCATCTGCAACACGCACAATATGTTATCTGACAATAACTCCCATTCAATAATTTATCTACAACATACACTAAGCGACCTCAAAAGCGAATGTTGTAAGAAACTTGCTGTCTTCAAGTTCCCGAGAAATCAAATATGATCAACAAGAAACTCAAGAAATACCTCCGTCCTGGTGTTCAACCTTTTTGAGACTTCAGACCCTGGTAAAGAGAATGACCCTCTCAGTAACACTGCCGGCAAGTCACAAATCATACATGGGGGAAGGGGGAAACCCACGGAAATTGGATGAGCTTGATGGTAATAGGTCCGTAATCGGTCCCGAATACCGTCGCCGCCAAGTCGACATAAATCCAACCACTCAAATAATAGAACCTGGCATCTCCATGCACAACAGAGACGCCGAAAATCACTTTCACTCCGTCTTGGAGATTTCCTTTGACCTGACCCAACTGAAATGACCCAATGATCGGGATCTTGACAGAGAATGTCCCATCGATTTCGAACGTGCTCTTGTTGGCATAGCCTTTCAGCTGAAATCAAAGCCAATCAGCGGTCGTGTCACAATTCGGAAGGGAAAGAATTTGACTAACAATCCAGATAACTCCCCAAAGTGGGACCTCGATGTCAAAGTCACTCTGGTTACTATCGCCGTCGGCGTAAACAGGACGACCGGCTATGGCGTAGACGTGGATGATTTCGCCGGTCACCTCGTGCTTGTACGAGTTGTGATGGCCTATGAGCCATTGCTTGAGGCCTATAAATCGCCGGGGTCGTCAGAATGAATCAGAATTACAGAGATCGATTCGGCACGCACCAATGTTGGAGGATTGGTCAACAATAGTAGGAGTGTGAGTATAAGTCATGTTGAATTGGAATAATACTCTGGAATTGTAAGGGTGTGGGCTGGGATGGAGAACAATTATCGGATCACCTACCGTTGTATTTATACATTTCAAAATAGAGTATGTCTGCTGTTAGGCTCGAAACAGCAAGGAGTCGGATTCGTTTACGTGGCTGTGTGGTTTTCGGAATTGTTCCGGAACTAAAACTAGTTGCGCATAACTTGCCTCGGGTGAGAGTATCCTAGCTGTTGAAGGATAATGTTTCCGGTGCCGGTCAACTAGATCATGAGATCAAGTGGCCTTGGATCAAAAGTAATAGATGATGGCTGATCAGGTAGGCTTTGTTGTAGAGTGGGCGATATGTCCACAGTTTGAAATCCAGAAATTCCGGGTCATGAGAGGTCTCCGAGCGACATATAAGAAAGTTACCCCTGTGGCAATGAAGGGCCAGTTACTTCGATGACAATAAATAACTGAGAGTTTGCAGAAGTGATGCTTTCGGCTGGGGAGAGAACTAGATTTTAAATCAGCAGAGTGACTGAGGATTGCCTCTGCCCTCTAAATTTGGGAGCAGTTCTGAGAGTTTCTTTGGATTTGGGGGGCGCTCACAATATCAGCAAGGACTACCAAGAACCAGGAGTGAAGCACAGGTTTGAGACAGGCAGCGATTGGGGGCGGGATGTGGGCGGAACGCAAGTAAGAACAGGAACAAGAACCACCACCGCCACTCTTACACTGAGTCTGTGTTATGTAATCAGGTATAGGTGGTGTCATGTCAATTTATACTGACCATACATACATTCAGTCCTTCGTTCCTGGTTGTGCAGTCCTTACTCACCTTGCGAGCACCCTTCAAATCTTAACAAACTCCAAGAATTGCTCCCAAATTTAGAGGGCAGAGGCAATCCTCAGTCACTCTGCTGATTTAAAATCTAGTTCTCTCCCCAGCCGAAAGCATCACTTCTGCAAACTCTCAGTTATTTATTGTCATCGAAGTAACTGGCCCTTCATTGTCACAGGGGTAACTTTCTTATATGTCGCTCGGAGACCTCTCATGACCCGGAATTTCTGGATTTCAAACTGCAGACATATCGCCCACTCTACAACAAAGCCTTGATCTCATGGCCTAGTTGACCAGTGTCGGCGGAAACATTATCCTTCAACGGCTAGGATACTCTCACCAGAGGCAAGGTATGTGCAACAAGTTCTAGTTTCACAATCTTGAGACCATCTAACCACGTAAACGAATCCGACTCCTTGCTATTTCAGACATGGCAGCAGACCCGCACTCTATTCTGAAATGTATAAATACAGCAGTAGGTGATCTAACAACTGTCCTCCATCCCACTCCACACCCTTACAATTCCAGAGTATTATTTCAATTCAACATGACTTACACTCACGCTCACACCCACACTCCTACTGTTGTTGACCAATCCTCCAACATTGGTGCATGCAGAATTGATCCCTGTAAGTCTGATTTACTCATTCTGATGAGCACGACGATTTATAGGCCTCAAGCAATGGCTCGTGGGCCATCACAACTCGTACGAACACGAGGTAACCGGCGAAACCATCCACGTCTACGCCATAGCTGGTCCTCCTGTTTACGCCGACGGCGATAGTAACCAGAATGACTTTGACATCGAGGGCTCCACTCCGGGGAGTTACCCGGACTGTTAGTCATATTTTTACCCTTCCGAATTGTGACACGACCGCTGATTGGCTTTGATTTCAGCTGAAAGGCTATGCCAACAAGAGCACGTTCGAAATCGATGGGACATTCTCTGTCAAGATCCCGATCATTGGGTCATTTCAGTTGGGTCAGGTCAAAGGAAATCTCCAAGACGGAGTGAAAGTGACTTTCGGCGTCTCGGTTGTGCATGGAGATGCCAGGTTCTATTATTTGAGTGGTTGGATTTATGTCGACTTGGCGGCGACGGTATTCGGGACCGATTACGGACCTATTACCATCAAGCTCATCCAATTTCCGTGGGTTTCCCCCTTCCCCCATGTATGATTTGTGACTTGCCGGCAGTGTTACTGAGAGGGTCATTCTCTTTACCAGGGTCTGAAGTCTCAAAAAGGTTGAACACCAGGACGGAGGTATTTCTTGAGTTTCTTGTTGATCATATTTGATTTCTCGGGAATTTGAAGACAGCAAGTTTCTTACAACATTCACTTTTGAGGTCGCTTAGGGTATGTTGTAGATGGATTATTGAACATGTTGTGCGTGTTGCGCTTTGCATGTGAGTAAAGCAATGCGCCAAGGAGCCAGGTGAATATGATGAGAAGTGAGCATCCTTGGAGGGTCCATCCTTTTTTGCTGTCAGCCTGTTTTTTTTAAGGTGGATATGATTCAAAGTGGAGCCCTGAATATTACGCCCATATGGTGGCCTCGAAAAATAAGCGAAACATCAGACAGAGATATTGGATGCCCGATCCCGATCTTTATATTTTTTTGGATATATTCTCTGTCCGTTTCATCCTGCTGCGGGGTTTGATACAACATGGACCATCAGAATGGCAGACAAATTAATTAATCACACATCCACTTATATTCGCCCCATCCAGTATCCCGTTGTCTCCATTCACAGCTTTTTCAATGGCAAGACTAAAAACCAGACGAGCAGGTTGGCTCTAGCGCTGGCCCGAGTCCATCCGGACCGATGGTTGTTCGATATATTTCTGTATTGGTTTTTAGTTATTGTCGAAAGTTGAAGAGCTGTTGGAGATGGGTAGCCAGTAGCAAGTGACGCTGAGGTGGACCGTATGAATGAATCAGCTGATATCAAGACTGGGACGAGGTAGTATCTCTCAGTTGAAGCGCGAGCATGATTGATGAAGCTGGTTACATCTCGACGAGGTGTGAGAGTGAACTATTAAGGATGACCAATGCTTGAGGGACTGCGAAAGAAACCTCAGGTAAACTTGCACGTCTCGGCGACTTTACCAGTGTAGCCTTACAACAGCAAGGGTCGACAACAGTCACGTTTTATCATCATCGTAATCAGCATGGTTAAACAAAAGAAATACTCGGCAGCACAGTGAAAGTTTAAGTCCAGCCGCTTTCCCCTTCATCCCCATAGGCCCCATCATTCATAACAAGTCGTCCACTCAACAATACAACCAGATGGAGAGGAGAACGACCTGCATTCCCCAAAGATTCGAGGTCTCGTTCATGACACGCTCATCCCCGATCTTCCTTCTTTTCTTCTTCTTCTTCTTCTCAAGCCGTCAGATCGCACGCAAAAGGGCGCAGCGCGCACCACTCGGGTTGCAACGAGATGGCATGTACGCCACGCTGCCTCAACCGATAACCGAGTTCGTGGAGTCGCGGCAACGCCGCGCTAACGTTGCCACCTGACCCCGACCAGAACACCTCGGCGGACGCGGCGGCGCGCGGCCATGCGATCGAGTCAAGATTCTGAGGACCGGACTGTTCGGTCCAGAGAAGTTGCTGTCCGCCGAGCACAAGCGGTGCTTGAGCGGTAGTTAGGTTCGCGAGGGGATCGAAGGTGTAGGCCTAACCGGTATGCGTTGGCGAGACGACGTCATCATCATCGTCGTTACGTCAATAAACAGTTATATTCGTTAAAAGTAAAGGGGAGAGGAGACCCACGTTTTGCCATGTCTTGTAGGGCTCGCACCAGCTATTGCCTGCAGGGAAGTCCCCCACCCAGCCACCGGCTCCACAATCCTAGTTATAGCCTTGTTAGTAAAAACGGAGATAGCCAAATAAACAAAAAGGTTCAATGACCCGATAACCGCACCAGATAAAATGAGTTAGACCCCGCGTGAATGACGCGGAAGCCCTTGCTTGCGACGGCAGCGGCGTCACTAGACGAGATCCACACCCTAGGGGGGGGAAACGCAACCAACATTTATGAGGGTGAATACAGAAAGAATAGACGTGCTGGGGTGCGTACAGAGCGATCGTATCATTCGAGAGCGTCAAATTGAAGTTGAGTATCATCTCTGTAAACGCAGTGCACCTTAAGCGACCCCCCGGTTTAAAAAAAAAACGGAAGTACATACCCTCCCACACGACGGGCGTCTTACCGAGTTTCTTGAGCGCGCCATGCGTCGCCTGCGTGAACACGTCGAGGGCTTGCTCAACTGAACGGCCAGCGAGATCGTTCTGCGTCTGGGCGTCGTCGTGATAGCATCGCGCGTTGATCTCGTCGCCACCGGTGCTAAATAACGGCGAAGGGAACAACTTCGCCACCGCGCTCAATAGGCCCACGGTGAAATTGGTCGTCGCTGACGAGGCGAGGCGCAGTTGACCGGCGGGCGGCTCGTTAGCATACGTTGACCAAGGCTTCGCTTCTGCGCATGCGATATGCTCCGGGTGAGCCTTGGAGATAACCGAGGTGTGCCCCGGCGTGTCGATCTCCTGTAAATCCGTAACGATGTTACACTTCATTTCCTAAAAAGAAAAAAAGCTCACTCACGATGAGGACGTCTATTCCGCGCTATTTACGATTCGCGCATGGTTGTTCGTTAAGCTCTTCACAGGACGGAAAGAGGAAAGAGAGAGAGAGAGAAGGAACGCACCGCGCCGGCATAAGACACAATGTTCGCGACATCCTGGGGAGTATACACTGCATCGGCACTGTACGCTCCCTTTTGCGCGATGTCCGTGAAGCCAGGAACGACAAGTGGGAAGCTCTGGCTATCGACGATGTGCCAATGAAGAGTATTAATCTACGCAGTTCAGAGAGGGGCAGAATACTGTCAGGCCTCGTCGCCGGGGCAGCGTTTTAGATACCCACGTGGACCCAAGACATAGCGTCGAGTGTGCGTTCAATGTCAGACACCGGGAAACTGATTAAGATGATCAACGTCAGCCCGAGCGTTTTGAAAGTTCTCCACCACGTTTTGAAATCGCAACCAAATAGAAAGACGACTAAAGAGACGTGGTGGAAGAGATTATTTCATTCACGTACTAATTTCGCGCCGTGTCCAGCATGAACCCGCGATACGGCTAATCCACGTCCAACGACAACAACAACAACCCCACGATGTGAATTTGATTTGTGAATTGTGAATATGAATTGCGCGCGAAAGAACAACGAAACGTACATAAGCCGGTGAATCCTGAATTTCCACGGGTGCGCCGAGCGTGTACACCGTACCACTAACGGTATACCACAACTGGCCAAAAGTCGTCAAGCCCCTAAACAAACCAAGGGTCGAATTGGCACTGAGCACGGCGGCGCTTCCATCCTCCGGTACAATCAATCTATACCCCTCATCTCTCTGACCGAACGGCAACTTGGCTTCGACGGAGATAGGCCGGGCCGTAGTAGTAGTCACGTTGCCGTCTAACTTTAGCGTGAGATGGGAGAGCACACGAGCACTCGAGACGGCCTTTAAGTCTCCCGTCCCTCTGCCAAGGACGAGTCGACCGAGTTTATCGTTGAAAAGTAGGGCGCGCGTGCGTTGTGCGGCGGCGAGTAAGTCCGCGGGTGGGTTGGGCACCCCGACGGTTATGGTGAAAGAAGGGGAGAGACGTAAGGTCGACGGGCCGGTCTGGAGATTACGCGGTTGGGGCCAGAGCGCGTGGGCAGGTTCTGGGAAGACGGCAAAGAAGGAGAGGATGGTCAATATGGGGAGGAGGAGGATAAGAGAAACCATAGTTGTAGAAGTGCTTTGGACGGGCGGTGAGAAGGGGTGACAGGCTCCTTGTTTTTTATTATATTCTATTTCTATTTCTATTTCTATTAATCTAGTTTCTAGTCCAGTCCAGGGCAGATCAAATCCTCAGAGCCAGCCAGCTGCCAGCAAGTTATCGTGTCATTGAAGAGAGTTATTACCCGCCTGACTCGATAGCACATGGCCAAGTCTTAACTTGGGTATTCATAGAAGCACGGAATCATAGAATCCAGGTCCAAGTCGTATGAAACTAGTCCGCCATCACGTATTCTTCCATTAATATCGGCCCTGCAGGCAAAAAGACTAGAGAGAAGGGCAGGGCACGAGGTAACATCACTCTACTTGTTCGGCGTGGAACGTGCTAAAACCGGAAATGTATACTTTATATCGTAAACTCTCCGCCGACAATGCATACGACAAGGGAAGAAAAAATCTCGAAATCAACGAGCGCCCACTCAACACGTCAATCATCTCACACAGCTCACAAGAGTAGGTCATCTGCTCCAGCTGGCGCGCTACCGCCGCTGCTCGACGCCGCGGGCTTTGCGAATGCCCCAAACCCGCTCATCGCCGCCGATGGCCGGACTTGACTCTGAGCACCACCCCAAATACCTACTTGTGCCTTCTCCTTTTCCAGGTCCCTAATGCTCTTCCCAGCGCCACTAGGAAGCCCAGCAGCAGGCTTGCTCGCCGAAGCAGCGCCGAGTGACAACGTCCACAAATCATCAAAACCCCCACCGCCCGACTTTTTAGACGTAGCTGCCGAGGAGGCAGAGGAGGCAATACTAGCGCTCACAGGTGACGTCATCGCTGAGCGCGCCGATGTTGGGTTCATCACAGGCGTCGCCATGTAGGCAGGGGCAGTCGCCGGGGTGGAACTAGGACGCACCTGGGATGACGAAGACGAGAGCGCGGTATTGAACATCCCAAAAGGTTGGTTCTGCGTGGGCCGATACGTGGCAGGGGAAGGGGCAGGGGCTGTGGATGCGAGAAGGTCCATGAGGTTCGGCTTGGCAGTAGTAGCCGGCGCTGTTGAAGGAGTCGCTGTAAGCGTGGAAGCTGCTGGAGGTGAAGACGGTGCCGCCTGAAAATCCGCAAAATCATCGTCGCCACCGGCTTATCATGTGAATGTGGGCATGTGATGTATCGAGAATTGATGATAGTGGCGCACCGTTATCGTTGGCCGCGAGCGGGGCAAGTGCGGGCAAAGCCTTACTCGTGACTGTGGCGGCCGCTACGGGTGCATTAGCACTGCTGGCTGGAGCTGATTCATTGTCGTCAAAATCGAGCAGGTTCATAACTGGCGCTGGGGCAGGTTCTGGTGCCTTGCCTGCAGCCTTGGACTGCGTCGTTGGCGGACGTGTCGACGCAGTCTGGCTCACCGCAGTAGTCGTACTAGGAGCAGTTGTGCGGCGCGGTGAAGTCTCATATTCCCCGGCGTCGTACTCCTCAAAATCAGGTCTCCTAGGCACGATATCCCGGAACCCGCTGCTGCTCCCGCCACCCGAGTAATCTACAGCCGAACTATGAGCGATGATCTTGTGGATAGGCAGAAACCCACCTCGATCATACCCGCTTGCTTGGGTACCATAATCACCACTGTATCCGCCGCCGCCGCCGAGAGAGTCATTCCCGAACCCTCCATAACGCCCACCCCCAAACCCGTCGTTGCCTGAGCCGACATACTTGGAACGGTTCGCCTTGGCTTTTTTACGCTCTTGGCGAATTTTATCAACATCAGCAAGAAGTTCCACTAGCTCTTTGGCGCGATTCCGCACTGTGGAAAAAGCGTGAATTTCCCAAGTTTAGTCGGGATTAATGTTTGGTGGGTCAGGGTAAGATTACCATTGATGCCCTGGTCCTTCCCCTTTTCGTCAATGTAGTGGAAGCTACGTAGCATTTTTAGGGTGGAAACGTGCGAGCGACCATCGTCCACCACACGTTCAGAACCATGTTTCACGAGATATTCGAGTAGTTGTAAGGCCTGCGGTGTAACGTGCGAATCGTCAAATTAAAAGAGAATAAAAAAATAAGGAAAGGGTAAACTGTGACGTACCTTGTAGATCTGCCGCCACTGTCGGGCCTCTTTCTCCATAAATTGAGAGTAGATGCAGGGCATGATCTCATTGAACTGTTGGCTACACGGAGAGCAGTCTTGCATAAGTCGCTCTCCTTCAAGCCACACAAAACATGTCCTTGAGTGAACTCACAAGTTAAACGTCCTGTTGTTCATCCATCCCACGTTCAAGTCAACAACCCTATCCGAAATAAACTTCAGAGAGAGAAGGTACACACCCTTGAGCGATTTCCTGCATCAGGGTCGAGCTTGCACCCCTAGGTGACCAAACGAATCAGCGTTCTTTCCCTTCCTTGTAACTGGTGACGCACCAAGGATCATCATTCGTTGCCTCGCGAACCTTGGCCTCCATCTCGCTAACGTTGAGCACGACGTTCTTTGCCTAGGGAAATAGGTATAAGCATGACGTCCTAAGCCCCACGGCCTCCTGGGGAAGAGCGCGAGCGCATTCGGGGATTTGAAACGGACCTGATTGTACATGGACTTGATGTCGTACATGGTCAAATTTGAAAGCGTATTTCCAAGGGATTCTAAGCGGTCCATGATGGGCAAACGCTCTAAGAAAGATTGAAAGGAAAGGAAAGGAAAGGGTTGTCGTTGATTGTCGACAGGTTGCCCCAGGTCTCATCTCACTGTGTGACAGAACTGTGAGATTGTGACGTCACATATTGTCACAACACCGGCTGCTTCTCTCATTCATTCCTTTCCTCTCTCTTTCAAGTTCATTTATCACCCCCCAAACTTTGCGTTGGTCAGCTCTGTTGCAAGTACACGAAGTGTGTCCATCACAAGGCCGTCTATTCGAACCAAAAAACCAAAAGAGAGAAGGAAGACCTGCATATGATGTGATAGACCCCTGGCCCCTGGCTAGACCAGGTAATTGTCGATAAGCAGGAACGATAAAACAAAAAAAAGAAACTTTCGAGAAGTGCGATTCAACAACGGTAATTTAACCACCCACAAATCGCTCGCGGGATGAGCTCGGATCCAGAGAGGTGGTTGAGAGACGTAATGTAATGGATGAGAACGGGTAGTTGTTGTTGTTGATGGCAATGACGGGCCGATTTGAGTTTTGATGTTCCGTGTTCACCGATTCCAAAAGGGGCCTGTTTATGTATCATACCGTACGCCCTTTCTTCCTTCCTTACTTACTACTTAAAAAGAGTGAGTGAGTGTGAGTGAGTGGGATCAGAGACCTCGAGTCTGAGTGTCTGAGTCCGAGTCTGAGCTGAGAGACTGAGACTGACAGACTTGGACTTGGATAACAACAAAGTCATCTGGTGGTGGTGGTGGTGGTGGGCGGTAAGTACACTTTCTCCTTCTCCCCTTCCTCTCCCTCTTTATTGGGAAGGGGTGAGTCTACATTGCTAGTGTGGTATCATCTATCTAATCGCTGCACTGTGCTCCCTTTTTTTATATCTAAATTCGCAGAGCGCATATTTTTCACTGGCAAACAAGTCATGCCATCCATTTTATCGCGTCTACGGACACGCGCAGTGAGCCAGACGTCCCACCATTCATCCCGATCAGCCCTTCCTGCACCAACGACAGTAACGACAGCGACGACACCACCTACACACATTAGACGATTGGATGAAGAACGGCCCATCAATGCATCATCAATACAAGACACTGCACTCTCAACACGAAAGATTTACCCAGACCTGGATCTTTTACCAGACGAATTAAATGCGGGACCAAAGACAACCCCACATGGTCTCTCACCACCAGTCCGCCGGGGCCTACCCAACTCGAGCAACTTGCCTAAGCCCACCACCTCGGAACCAGCTCAGCTAAATGCATCATTCACGACTTCAGCCAAGGATGGAGGCGGCGGCTCTGACTCGCTCAGAGCAAGTGGATCGAGCGGCTCCTCTGGGAGTGCCACCCCGAGTGGGCACGGTTTTATCGAGCGCCTCGGAAATTGGTCGACGTTCGGTCGACGACGGGCTCCTCCACCTTCGTTAAACGAGTTTGGCGAACAGATCTCGCCGTCACCGTCAGCATGGCGTTCCCGATGGACCAACTCGCGTCTCTCGTCGCGTCCCTCCTCCAAGACGACCAGTACGCATTCCTCGCCACACGAAAACAATAATAACAACAAGGAGAGCACATCCCGTCTCAGCTACCAGTCTTCTTCAAGCCGACGCACGCCTGCAGCAGGAACGACAGGCCGGTCAAATAGCTACAAGCGCATCTCGACACCAGTCGCGCGTGAGCTCGGGTTCGACTCGCCGCGCACACTCGGACACCCAAGTCCGGAAGTCAACGTGGCTAGCACTCCACTACCAATCCCGCCAATGCCACCACTGGACCACCCGGCTCTGCGATCCCGGGGAAAGACGGCGACATACCCACCCCGTGCTCTAAGCCGGGGTATTATAAACAACCACCATGACGTTGAGGTCACACCACCTGGACAACTCACGTTTGGAAAGGTATTAAGGCCGTATCGTAGTCTTCCAAGAGTGCAGAATATTTTCAGACCAAGAATGTACGACAAGGACAAGGATAAGGATAAGAACAAGAACAACAAGAGAAACGGGGAAGAGAGCCAGAGTCATAATAGGAATAGGGAAGAAAGAGAAAGGGACGCGGACGCTCAATCGGATGATGCCGAATTGACAGTTCCCACGATGACCTCGTGGACGCCGATTAACCACCATTCTCATTCCCATCCCCATTCCCAGGACGAGGTGGTGGTGGTGGCTTTACCTCAGGCACAGTCTCAATCCCTTAGTACTACTTTCATTCCTTCTCTTCCCTCATCATCATCCACATTCACATCCCCTTCCTCTTCCTCTTCCCCTTTCCATCCAAAGTCGACTCAAGTTTCAGACCCAGTTGGCTCGGTCGACTATAACTTATACGACCCCAAGGTATCTTTACTCGGTAACGTTATCCCAATCCCAATGCACCAGCAAGACGCTCCTCGCGTGCGTGACCAGAAGCCCTTGCGGAGCTCCCTCAAGGCCAGCACTAGACCCCCGCACAACTCGATCGCGTCCTCTTCGTCATCCAATGCAGGCGCTTTAGCTCTCATGCCTTCTTTCTCCCTCGTTGCAGCAGTCGCGACCACGTCTAATAGGAGTCCACCACAGACGCCCGTCTCCTCGCCTGGTCGCTCTGAAATTGTAAAGGGCAAGCGTAAAGCTGACGACGTAGACACTACTCCGCCAGATTCCAAAAAGGCCACGTTCGCCGTACCACTACCACTACCAGGTGTGTACCACGTCTTTTTTACTCCTTTTTTACTTTTTTCTATTTTATTTTTTCATCCCATTTCTTGCTTTTCGGTTTACGTCATGTAATGCGCACTAATCACGATCACTCATTCGCCTCGTGTCATACAGCTTCCCAGCGCGAACACGCCTCGTCTCTCGCACCTTCATCATACCATAATAAACGTGCTCGCCTTTCGGGTCCTTCGCCACCACCTCCGCCTCTCAACGCAAGCAACACAGGCACATACCCCTCCCGCGCCTCGTCCCGCCTCGCCCTCACCCGTGCCCCGTCCTCCACACGTTCAGCTCCTGCTCACACTACCACCGGCATCGGCACGGGATCACCCGAAAATGCCTCTGAGCGCGAACGACGCCTCTCGCTCTCGCAACGCTCAATTCCGATCAGCGCCCTCGTGACGCCTCACGCACCATCCATCGGCCTCACCTCACCCGCGTACCACATGCGGGACCCCCGTCGGCCACCACGACACATGGAGACCGGATGGGCTCTGAGATTTCGGACGAAGGAGGAGGAGGGCTCACCCGTGCAAGCCTGGTTTTTTTACGTCGCCCTCGTGCTCTTCCCTCTCTGGTGGATCGGCGCCGTTTGGCGCGTGCCAAAGACGCGGGTCGTCGGGGGGACAGATACGGAAAAGGCCGTGCCGCTGGACGATCCGCAGATCGAGTTTGGTGCGTGAACGTTTTTTTTTTTATTGGTTCTTGGTTTCTTTGTCTTGTGAACTCATGCGATATATATATATTCTTCTTCTTTGCATTGCAGATGCGCGGTCGTGGCGATTCCGTTGTCGGGTTATGGCCGTCATCTCGCTGTTTACCTACATACCCTTTATCGTCTGTATCGCCATCTTTGCAGGCCGGTGACATTGACATCCAGTCTTCCTACACCTTCACTCTCTTCCTCTTCTTCAGACATTTTCCT
Organism: Multifurca ochricompacta; assembly: GCA_022496185.1. Lineage (NCBI taxonomy): Eukaryota > Fungi > Basidiomycota > Agaricomycetes > Russulales > Russulaceae > Multifurca > Multifurca ochricompacta. The sequence continues at coordinate 216,415 of WTXG01000030.1, read as the reverse complement.
CAGGCTTCAGGACTGAGTTCTTACCCCCCCCCCCCCCTTTTTTTTTTTCCTCTTTCCTGCCATTATCCATGCTATGTTGTATACGTGCCCGTCTTTTTGAGTTTCTGCTGTCCCTTGCTGGTCTTTACCTGTCGCCCGCTCTTTTTTCACTGTCAATCGTTTCTTCCAAGCTGTCATTCATTCCCGTATACATACATACATACGTACATTCATACATTCATACATACACACACGTATATATATTCATTCAGTACTGAAAAATACCCTTCCTTTCCCACCCATTTGGACTTTGCCACCCCGATAACACAGAAACGACGAACAGACAAATTAAATCAAACATGCTATGCTTTTCATCTCATCGCCCATCCACTGAAGTCTGTCTGTGTTTCTGTTTTTGTTAATCTCAACCTCCACACGACAACAACAACATACACCCGTCTATCCATCTCATTCATTTATTCAACTATCCAAAACCAATGTCATACTCCTCCATTCCTCCTTTCGGGTATATTCGTAGATGCAGCGACTTCCTTCTCACCCCCTTCCCCCCACCTCTTTTTTTTTTCGACAAATTGACTAATTGTTGTGGAGTAGCGTGCACAAAATCAAGGTGTTTTTTTTTTTCTTTGGCGTGCGCGATGTTCTAAAGGGATCGAGGGACTGGAGACGGATCGCAACCTCGTCTTCCCCCTCCCCCTGAACAACGAGAAGGCAAAGCAGTGTGAGCGAGCGAGTGAGCAAGCAAGTATCCACATCGCATCAGTAGAATATGACTATTAGAATAGAAAGGAACAGATGGACCTCTAAGACTACCCACCCCTCACAAGTTGCAGAAAACGAAACTAGCTTGGAGGGAATGCTCTACTTTTTTTATCTTTTTTTTTTTTGGGTTTGTTTGTTCGTTTCACACAAGAACAATATGTGGGGGTTTGTTTACCAGTACGCACTTTTTTTATTTTTTATTTTATTTTGTGTGTGTGTTGGGGGGGGGGCTAAAAAAAAACCCCCTCCAACCTTGAAATGAACGTCAGCAATCATGGTGTTGGCCCACCAAAGAGAAAGCAATGGGAGGAGAGAAATATGGCGCTTTCTTCATTCGATTATAATATAATGGCCATTCATTTATTCGCTGCTTTAATCCCCATAAGGGGGCTGCAGTACCGGGGATGACCAGTCAAAGTCAACGCAAAATGGGCCTGGCATCTCACTAGCAGTCGGGTTCCTGAAGCGGGCGTGATCACATGATAACGGAAATTGTGGACTCGGCTAGGTGCGACGGTAGTGACGTGCTAACCCTGGTTTTCTTTTTTTTTTTTGAATCGAGTTTCATTGACGCGCTTGCAAGGCCGTGCCTAAGTCGCGCGGCTATCTAGTACAAAGGGTCCCCTAGTAGCTGCTGTAAATGTATTAGGGCGGAGCCCCATTAAAATAACCCCGGGGGGAAAAGTAAAAGTGATGAAGTTGGTTAAGTGAGGCAAGGGCAGACTGCGATGCCGTGTGGCCCTCATCTCATCTTTATCCGGGGTCCATAAATTCTATGCCAGGTCTAATCTGGTTCAGGGGGCGGTATTGCAGTGTACGGCTAGAAGGCCGCATGTGAGTTTTGGAGGAAGCGGAGCAAGGCTTCAACGAGGTTCTTCGTATTGAAGATGGTCACCAGGGGGGTTGCTGTTGATGACCAAGTGTGTATATTTGCTAACCCTGGTTTATGACCTTCCTGAGGGGTCTGTCGGAGGAAGAGACGATGACTTTCTTAATTGCATTCCGGAGGTCGCGGTCCCCCCTCCCAAGTTGAGATAGCCATGAATTTGGAGACAGTTCTCACCTACAGGAGTCCTGTCATTCGAGGTCATCCTACTGTAAGGATGGCTTGGGCATTGAGCATGAAACCTTCAGCTATCGCCATTCCTGGATAAACTCACTTCTCTCTTTCGTTACAAGCCCTGAATTAGAGCATTTCTGATTTAGTTTCAGACATTCGATTTATCTTTTTTTTTTTCAAATCAACTTTATAACGTGCTTGCAGGACGGTGCCCAATCGCGTGGCCACATCCGGGTACAATGTAGCTACTACTAATACGCGATTTAAAAAAAAAAGCCACTACTAGTACGGACATGATAAGCGAATGTAAACATTCGATTTATCAGTACATTTGGAGATTTGGATTGTGCGTACTCCGGGCCGCCTGCCGGTCCTTTCCAAACATTACCTCTTCGTCTCCCCTCCGTCTTTATTGCCAGGTTTTATCTCACCTGTCTCCTTTCATTCAAATTCATCCTCTTCTGCTTCATAACTAGGTCCCTCCACAAGTATATAAGGGTACATACAATGCTTGTAGTAGACCAACCAGTGAGCCAACAGAAGCAAGAAATCGAACGGCATTTTTCTCCCTCTTTCTATCTTTCTTTTCGTGTGCTAAAGTGCTAAAGAACTTTTTGACCACGTCAAAAGCGCAAGGTCAAATAGAACCAGCAAGCAGTGTATTTGCAAGCTCAAACACGATAGTTACCTCAGGGGCTCCCTTTTCTCTTTCTCTCTTCTCCTCTGCCTCTGTCCTTTTGGGAACACTTTGCCTCGCACTCATCGCGCGGATAGGATCCATACACTACTCTGATATTCAGTCCTTGGAAATGAGGAAGGCAATGTGTTGGCCATGTCTTTGAAAGAGAAAGAGGCTACTTGGAGCGGTGTGACTCCAGGTTGCAGTTATTCATTTGCACAAATGCCTGTGGATTGCCGATTGGAGGTAACCCCTTAGAGGCCTGGGAATGGGAGACAAGTACGTCAGCTCCCCGCGAGCTTGATCATGAAGGTATTTGACGTTGACGTACATACCCAGACCAAAAAGAAAAGTCCGCCAGAATTGAATTAGTTTTTTTAAAGTCAATCTAGCACCCGGGCAGTGGATTATGATTATTATTATGCCTCATTATCGTGGCCTTGGTGTTCTGAACCAGACAAGGAAAACTCGTTCAGTTTTCAGATAATGTGTAGCGTGGCAAGCTCACTTCGTCCAATGTCCAATACACACGCCCCCCTCCCTCCCACACATACACACACACCCGCGGTGAAAATCCGAAAAGACCTTTATAATGAATTAGTCAGCGATCGCTTAACGTTCTTACGTCCCTTAGATGAATAGGTTACCTGATTGAGTGGCAAGCAATTTCAGTTTAGACTACACAAACAGAACAACAAACCCCCTAAAGAGCAGAGCATATTGTGTGTACTCGAAGAATTTGTATTCATTAGCTCAAGCAGGTACTGAGTTGGATGGATGTCCATACATTTTTACTCATGTAGTACAACGGCCATGCAACCCCATTGATCCATCTGCTCTGTCTCGAAAAAAGAAAAAAAGAAAAAAAAGAGAGACCCCCGGCGTTCCAGTCCCTGGTCAATAATGATCTTCACTTGAGGATATAGATGACTGGTAGCATTAGTATCCGTATTGATGCCGTGACTACGAGTAGCACGTTTTCAGGTCGGAATTAATGGCTTCTCTACCTCGGAATTGAAAACAGAAAAGGTTGAGTATCTTCCTACGGTACTATAATCAATAGGGTTTGTACGTAGTCAATGTAAACGGCAGCGTCCGTGTGCGTGCACTCCTCGGGAGAACATTGTTATCGTCCAATACAATACGTATGAAAACATATAATTTGGGGTTACGAGATACGGGTGTGCTGTTCTAACAATCCGTCCGATCCGCCAAGTGGGCGATGGCATGGCATCCCTCGATCTACTGGACTCGAAAGATAACAGATCAGATAGAGATAGTAGACGACTGTAGCCATCACGTGATTCAGCGAGGAAGTGAGAACGGTCACATTGTATTCCACTTGGTGCCCAACAATAATCTCTAGTATCCCCTGCCCACCCGCACTACCCAAAGCATTGTGTGAGAGCTCAAGTTGTAACATGCTTGCTAGAAGCTGATCGGATGACTACTTTCACTACCCGGGACATCTCCACGCGTATGCTCCTGGGGCTCCTGGGTGGGAGTGGGGGACATTGCTTGATGGCTACTGGTGGAGGGCTCTCCTCATATGGGTCGTTAACCCCCCCTCCCCACTAAAATAATCTGGGTTAGTCCATGAAACTCCGTCCTGGCAGGACCGAGCTTTCCGCGCAGGTATCGTGTGATCGCACGCACTTCCCTCAATTAATAGCCGATAAGGGTGAAAGATCCCAGTGCCATTTTGTTTTCGCTTTGGTCGCATTATGATATGCTATTGCTTTCCTCATACGGGACGAATCTCGTGCCTGCCTCGTCGCTCCGTGGCGGCACTTAAACGTACAGTCTCTTCTTTTTCCGTTAACGTGTACAAAACCTTATGTTGCGCGCTCTCCCTTCAAGCTTTATTTCTAAATCTTCTCCCTACAGTCTCCCCCGGGGACTTTCAAAGAAGAGGGAGGAGGGGGGAAGCGGGCGCATCCATTACACACGCCAAGCCTGGCCTCCCGTACGCCGGGTGTGACGCGCTCGATTCCTGCATCCTCTCGTTCCAAAGCAAAAACAGCTCACTCTCTACGTCCGACATCGCCCTTCGCTTGAAAAGGAGCGCTGTTGGCTCTCGATCCCGCTTAAGGAGCATCGGAAGCGTCCATGTCGCGCACGGGAACTGAGCAACTAGGGTGTGAAGGTGTGAAGGTGTGAAGAGACTGATGTTGCGGCGCTTGGAGGGAGAGTGTTTCTTCGAACCCCGAGGGACACTTAAATTTTGTTGCAAAGAATCTATCAGTGGTACATATGATTCCGTACCTTAGAACGCACGATAGAAGAGAAAAAGTGTGAAACCTCGTCGCACATGAAACTGTCCGCGAGAAGGCGTGAAAGACGCAAGTTACCGAAAAAATGAACAGAAGATGGTCCCGTCCCCTTTCGTAGCGGTAGCGAGCGGGGTCGGGAAAATTTAGGGAGATAAAAATGGAAGGAAAGAGAATAGTCAGACGAGAAGAAATGGAAAAAACGGTGCGGTGCCGCATAGTACGGGTGGCGGCAGTGTACAGTGCTTAGAATCTGCTCACGCGACTGACTACTCCTCACCTTGACGTTCACAGCCGCTGGACCAAATTCATGATGGATGACCTCATTAGCAGTGCTGTAAGTTCCGGCACATTTTTGTTCTGTAATCTGTGTAAAGCGGTTGCAATGGGCCGTCAGTCCCCGGGTCAACCCTAGAATCTGATTGGTTCATTGTCTTTAGGCGCCCCGAAACTAAATTGTTATTGTAAAATGTTCGCAGTGAGGAGGGGCGGGGAAGTCGGTGGTACAACCGGAAACACCGCACTTGTGGTCATCAAACCCTCCCTGAAGGCTTGTGTTTCGCCTAATCACCCGGTGGCCCATTGTGCCCTGAGTCGTAGTCGAGGGTGCAGGGTGCAGTGAAGAGGGTTCCTGACAATTTCACAAGTGCACATGTACCTATGATATACGTAAATGATTTAGTTACCCGAAATTTGTAGAACAATTTTGTTGTAGAAAAACATTTAGTGTGGGGAAGTGGGGATGTCCAAAAATAGTAACTGCCTTAGACATACGTGACCATAATGATGGGACAACCAGACCAGACCAGACTACTAGAAGATCTTCCCTTCCATGGTTAAGATTGACTGTTATTATGTCCAAAGTAGTTGAGAAGGCACGGCGATTAAGGATTGATTGTGGAATGAGGAAGGGGGATTTGAGACAATAACTACGGATTGAAGTGAAACCCCGAATCGTGACTTTGAAATGGGCGCAAAGTTCCGGTATGGCTCCGGAAAAAAATAAGGGAAGGTCCGAAGGAGACCTGACAAACCAAAGCGACCCACGAAAGCTGATCCGACCGTGACTGACATGGCTTGGGCGCTGTAGACGATGGAATGGAGGGAGTGTCATCATTGGGGTTCCTGGTCATTTAGCCAGTGATCACGTTCGAGCGGCGTCGTCATGTGCAAGGCAACGTTTTATTTTTCATACCAAGCAGAAGCAGCCAGAAACCGAACGTGCATGACATTGGTTAGGCTAATATAATATAGTATAATATAATATAATATAATATAATATAACGCAAATATGCGTAAAGGAATGGGGCGAAAGACGTGCGAAGGCGCAGTTCGGTGAAAGTGCGCGTTCTTCGCGTCGCGAGGGTCATTCGTCATTCGTCATTCTGTTTGAGTTTTGATTTTTTTGGTTCCGGAAAACTTTATGTATGTGTGTGTGTATGAAAATATGAAACACAAAGACGGGCGACCTCGGATCCCAAGGCCGTACTCCTCTAAAGGGTTGGGGTTGGCCATTTGGGCCTTTTAAAAACGTGCCCCGCCCCGCATCTTTTGACATCGTTACCCCGCATTCCTATCCCTTTTGTTGTGAACATTATTCATGTCTACCATCCTCTCTCCACCTGCAGGCCATGCGCCGTCCCTGCTTCAGGACCCGTCTAAAGGCCACCTGCATGTGCCGAGCAAGAGCCCGTACTCTAACTCCTCATCTCAATCTGGTAGCGATGTCTCTTTGCATCGTATCAAAAACCTTCCAGGTTATACGACACCCGTATTCAAGGGTAAGGAGGAGCAACGTGCCAAAGTGCAGGAAAATGTTACAGCCAAGGTGTGTTCTTTGCTTTGATAAAATTCAAACATTGGGAACTCATCGTATTCCCCCTACCCTACCCTACCCTACCCTACCCTACCCTCCCACCTTCCTGTCCCTTTTATTTTATTTTACTTTATTTTGTTTTATATTATAGGGGTTCATACCTCGCGAGCTCATCAAAAATGAGGTTCAATGGTTTTATGAACACCTCGGTATCGATGACACATACTTTCGTAACGAGACAGTCGAGGTTATCTCCGATCATGTCATCGCCCTGTTTGGCGCCAAAGTACTCGCATATACGAAACATGATCCCTCTAAATTGGTCATCGACCTCGAAAAAATCGACGATGATGGAAATGGGGCCACATTTATCCACACCAGTCCACCTGGATTGACTTCCACACAAGGTCCAGGTTCTCATGTCGAATTGGGGTGAATGATCACGTGAACATTTGAAGACTTGACCTCACCTTCATTTAGAATTGATGAGCTTTACCTCGACAAAGCGACCCCAAACCATTGTTATAGGCTTGAAACATTTCGCTCTACCGGTTCAATTTCTTCTACAGCTCAGCAACAACTTCGTTGTTATTTCGTTTCTAAATGCAACTTCCCCTCCAACCCTCCCCCTTCACGCTACACAGATGGCAAGACCGACATTCTTACTGTGTCAGATCCCGTCTTTTTAGAAAAGGCGAGCGATAACACGCTCGATATTTACCAGAACATCATGTGGAACGTCGAGTCGCGGTATGGCCCCGTCATTGAAGTGTTCGAAGTCGAGGGTACTCGTGAGCGACGTCTGGTCATCGGTTACAAATGGGCGGCACTACCCATTTCTTCAGCGCACTCTCTAATCTATACCATTTTTACTCACTCTACTCGGCACGGAAATATGTCGGTAAGTATCAAAGTCTCATCTCAGTGGAATAATTTCGTTACCTTCCGCGGGCAGAACAATTCTCCAATGGAATCACGATCATCTCGATTTACTTGAATCCTCTCCCAAATTCGAAAGCTCCTCCGATTGAGAACTCAATATTCCAGGTCATGAAAGAGGTTTCCCTCCTTTACTGTCTTCCCGACAACCCCTTCTTTTCCGTTGCTAGCCAGTCCCCCCACGCCGTGCAGGATGCCACCTATGCTTGTGCGTAAATGCACCATTTCCTGTTACTGCTATTCCTTTATTGATGAGAATTTAGACTGTGGTTGGATCTTCGCCCAACAGTTTTGCAACCGTCTCGGCGCATCCTACCTTGCGCTCAAAAATGTCCTCGATGAGAACAACCCCACTCACGCGGAGGTTTTGAATGATATCAAGCGCCGTTTCCGAGAGGAGACCTTCACGCGCGAGAGTATTGCGAACGTTATTCACGCGTATCCAGAGCTTGTATGTCGTCGTCCACTCTTTATGTCTTTTCTCCAATGCTGATCTCCAATACCAGATTCGCTTGCTCTACGTGAACTTTGCGATGGTCCATTACCCCATTGGCGAGGCACAGCAGCTCGTGTATGTACTATGTTTGCCGTTTGTTCTTCTATTGATTCACTTGTCCATTTAGGCCTACTCTTTCGTATCAACGACTGCAAAATGCGCAACCGCTTACTGATCGGGAACTCCACGACCGCATTCGACGTACAGTGCTCAACAAGCAGGACGTGCAAGTCCTCGAGAGCTTCCTCATCTTCAACAAGTATGCCAACTTCCTATACTTGCCTTTGTGCATGATTAACCCAGCATAGATACGTCCTTAAGACGAACTTCTACCACCCACAAAGGTTGCGTTGTCCTTCCGGCTTGCTCCTGACTTCCTTCCAGAGGTGGAATATCCAAATAAACCATTTGGGTTGTTCTTGGTCATCGGTTCGGGTTCGCCGCGTCAATCGAAGCGCAGCCACTAACGAATTGAGTAGGCAATGAATTCCGTGGTTTCCACATCCGTTTCCGTGATGTTGCACGTGGCGGCATACGCATTGTACTCTCACGTAACAAAGAGTGGGCACCAATTTGCGTCGCCTGTCGCCGTTACTGATGTTGCATCGTTAACGTGATTAGGAACTACTCGATCAACCAGCGCCAGCTGTAAGTGCCGAACTCGACCTCCCTTCATCGGATTAGATACCCTGTCTTACCTGACCGGACCTACAGGTTCGACGAAAATTACGGCCTTGCCTCGACACAGTCGCTCAAGAACAAGGATATTCCTGAAGGCGGCGCAAAAGGGACCATTCTGCCCTCGTGAGCCATGCTACGTTCTCTTTTGGAGACACTCGTGCTAATCTTGTCAACATACAGACTCGGCGCAAGCCCCAGGCTATGCTTCGAGAAATACGTTGACGTACGCATAATTTCCTATGCGCCCTTCTACTACGAGAAGAGAAGCTAACGAGCGGCTTCCATGATCAGTCTATTTTGGACTTGTTGATCCCTGGACAGAGCCCTGGTATCAAAGAGAGTCTCGTAGATCTGCACAATAAGCAAGAAATACTATTCTTTGGTCCAGATGGTGCGTTCGTCTGTCTCATTTTCCTTTCCCAGCGCTCATGAGTGTATTCTGCAGAGGGTACGGCAGACATGATGGACTGGGCGGCATGTAGGTACTCCTTTTACTTAGGTTGTGTACGTTAACCCACGTCTCGTAGTGCACGCCCGCTCCCGCGGGGCAGACACGTGGTGGAAGTCGTTCACGACGGGCAAGACCGCTGCGACTCTTGGCGGTATCCCCCACGATGCTTATGGCATGACTTCGATCTCAATCCGTCAATACGTCCTCGGAATTTACAAGCAACTCGGCCTGCGGGAAAAGGACATCACAAAGGTACAGACCGGTGGCCCCGACGGTGATCTCGGTTCCAGTACGTGTTGAAATGGTTCACCTGTGTGATGCGGAGGATGTTAATCACGTTTTGTGTATCGTTTAGATGAGATCCTGCTCAGCTCTGATAAGACAACCGCAGTTATCGACGGAAGCGGTGTACTCGCAGACCCAGCAGGTATCAATCGTGAGGAGCTTGTGCGTTTGGCGAAGTTGCGGATCCCGGTCGAGAACTTCGACAAGTCCAAGTTAAGTAAAGACGGGTATCTCGTGCGTCTCGACGACCGCGATGTCAAACTCCCATGTAAACCGTATCATTTCTTGATCGATTACGCGCATTGTTAACCTTCTTTTTTTTTATACAGCGGGCGAGGTTGTCCTCGATGGAACAGACTTCAGGAATGGGGCGCACTTGCGTTTCAAAGCTGACTTGTTTGTACCCTGCGGAGGGCGGTGAGTGACAGCTCTTGTGTCTTACGCTCCTTAGGGTCTTATGGCGAAATTACGTGCAGGCCAGAAGCTGTCAACATCTCAAATGTCGCGGCACTCGTTGACTCGGAGGGCAAGCCCCACTTCAAGTACATCGTAGAAGGAGCGAATCTCTTTTTTACACAGCAGGCACGCCTATACTTGGAGAAGCGCAAGGCTGTGCAATTTAAGGACTCCAGCGCGAATAAGGGTTCGTTCATTTACTTCCCTTTGGGATCCGCCTTATCCGAATGACGATGATGATGCTGCGAACAGGTGGCGTGACGAGCTCTTCCCTTGAAGTTCTCGCTGGCCTCGCACTGTCTACGGAAGAATACGTTAACCTCATGACTTTCGAAGACGGCAAGCCGAGCAAATTTTACCAAAGCTACGTCAAGGATATCCAAGATAAGATCTCGGAGAACGCCGCGGCCGAGTTTGCCTGTATTTGGCGCGAGCACCAACGGTTGCAGGGCGCGAAAGCTCGCACCATTATCTCGGACGAGCTCTCTAGCACGTTGAACAACCTGCAAGCAGAACTGGAGAGATCCGACCTGTACGATGACTTGCCGAGCCGCGCGGGTGTCATGCGGCGGGCGATCCCCAAGACGCTGGTCGACAAGGTCGGGCTGGAGACGCTCCTGGAGCGCTTACCAGAGCCGTATCAACGCGCCTTGTTTTCAAGTTGGGTTGCGTCACACTTTGTGAGTTTGGCGTGATTTTTTTTTAATGCCGGTTGGGCACTAACACCCTACACACCCGACTCTCAAAAATTGTAGATTTACAAGTACGGCGTGCAGGCTTCGAGCGTGGACTTCTTCCACTTCGCCCGGGATCTCGCGCAATAAATTGGGCATACCTATTGATAATGAAAAGAAGGGTTTTCCTAGGGAAAAAAGAAAGAAAGTTTGGAACAGAACCTAATACGTTAATGTCGGACAAAGACAGATACAGCCTCGTTTGGACTAATGGAGTAGTTGAGCTACCCACAATTGGTGGTCTTTAAGGGGAAATATTGTAAAGTAAGATAGCTCGTGGGCAAAGGAAGTGACGTGGTCGTGGTCGTGGTCGTGGTCGATTCCCGATGGCCGTTCATGGTTATTTGGGATTTGGGGGCAATCTGTGTTCTTTCTGTGGGGTGGTCGGCCACCTGTGGGCTCAATCGCCGCCGACGATGAGGTTACAAGGAGCTCAAAGTTGAGTTGAGTTGGCTTGGACAACGAAAAGCAAAATGTTCGTTAGGACCTGATCCAGAGAGCGCCGGCGGCCATGCAAGAACGTGATTCGTGCTGCTGTGTGACTTGCCATAGCCAATGGGATTTTTTTAAGGATATGAAATATGATATTCATTGTTCAAATCAAACTCAAGCAAACCGAAGCATTTTTTGAGCTTCTGAGAGCAATACCCCCAGTCTTGTATTATTTGTTGCACTAACTCAGTATTTTCTAACTCTGTTCCGACGTTCTCTTTTTTTTTTCTTTTTTTTCTTTTTTTTTGCGTGCTGGGTTGTCCTGGTTTGACAACCTTAACCAAAACGAGAAGCGAGGCGAGTTGGAAGTTTTTCAAAGCCTTTCCCCCCTGTGCTTCTTCGGGGCACATTGGAGATTACTGTATTTTTTGCGAGAAAAACGGGAGGGGAGAATGTGATGTTGACATAAGCTTGCCAGCACTAATGCCATCCTCCAGCCAACACACACCACATATCCACATCCACATCCACATCCACGTCCACATCCACATGCACATCCACATAAACCTCCGTCTCCGTAGTTACGTTTCCTCTTGTATGTTTTGCATCCAGCTTCCAGATCTATCAGGACGGCGTGTCAACTTTGGACTAGACTACTCTACTCAAAAATCAACTTCCTTGAGACAATAGCAGAGCAGTGAGCCTTCAATGGGGATAAGGGGGATAACAGCACCGTAAAGGTTAAAATAAAATAAAATAAAATAAATGAAAGTAACTAAGATTTTAAAATAAAATTAACTGTTTTTTCAAATTCTTTTCGGAGAAATAAATAAATACATGTCATGTAAGGTCAAGAGGTAATTTAACCTGTTAATGTTATTGTAATATTGTAATGTTTAATGACATCATTCCCATACACACGAGCCCCCCCCAATAATGAACGCTGGCTTTGGCTGTTGGCTGTTGGAATAAATACTATCCTCGAAGAATCAAAATATTGAGCGCCGCAAAGCGCAGCGCACCACGAGAACTCGGAAATACAGTCTGAGCGCTCAGAATGCTCGCCACCCCGGCTTCGGACGACTCTCGTGATTGTATTGATGATGGTGATGTATGATTCATAATGCGTTCCGAGCCGACTCGCAGAACTACACCTCACTTCTCCGACACTCTTTGCTGTTTGGTTGGTTCGGCCAGGGGCGGGGAGGGGGGGGGGGGGTAAGGGAAGGTTAGCCTAACGCGCAGAAGCAAGAAGAGCCTTCTCTCTCTCCCTTCCCCCCCCTTCAATGACCACCCCTGCTTCCGTTTGTTTACTTGCAGAAAGGAAGCTTTCATGCGGATGAACGGCTAGCGTTTCGCCGCGCTCCGTCCGCTAACGGAAAGCGCGCTCTCGCGAGAACTATAAGAACCCTGGGCTCGTTTATGCTCATTTTTTCGTCTCGTCTTATCTTCTCATTGCTTTCAGCACTCGCTTAATCACCTTTCAGCGTAACCATGTCCAACGACACTCTTGATGTTCCAGCCAATTGGTCTTCCTACTTGTTCCCGATATACCAAGGTGGCCTGCGTCCCAGCATTGGCTCTTATGAATACCAGAAACTTGAGAAAATTTCCGAAGAAGTGACAAAAGAGAATCACGGTACGCATCGCTCTCATTCACAGTTTTATTTTTTTTATTTTTATTTTTTTCGTAAAAATTTCTGAGTGTACTTCCTACAGCTGCGTACTTGTATACTTTTGGTAGCGCCGGTTCAGGATCGACGAATACAGCCAACCGTGTCTCCCTCGATCGCTGGCAAATCATACCACGCATGTTACGGGATGCCACAGAGCGAAACATCGAGGTTTGTCGTTTTGGACGCATTTTTTTTTTTATCAAGTCACAGTTACAGATTTATAATCTAATCATACTTACTTACACAGACTGAGATCTTTGGCGTCAAACTCCGATCACCCTTGATAATAGCGCCCGTCGGTGTGCAGGGGATCCTGCATTCAGACGGAGAGCTGGCGACTGCACGCGCCGCTGCAAGACTTGGTGTTCCATACACTTTGAGTACCGCCAGCACACGTTCGATTGAAGCTGTCGCAAAAGCAAGCGGTAATGGCCATCGCTGGTATCAGCTTTACTGGTGGGTTATTATCCCCCGTCCATCCCCCTCCACTGTCTCTTTTTTTCTTTCTTTTTCTTTTTTTTTTTTTTTTAAAAAAAAAAAACTACTTGGAGAGTTCCTTGATCCCTAACCAAATCGCTGTCATTACACAGGCCACGGACGAACGAAGTCACACTCTCCCTACTGAGCCGGGCAAAAGCCGAAGGTTATACTGCCCTTGTCGTCACACTGGATACCTTCCAGATCGGATGGCGCCCACACGACCTCGACACCGCGTACCTACCATTCGCTGCTGGTGTTGGCGTGCAAGTCGGCACGTCAGACCCAGTCTTCATGTCGCGATTTGGTCTGTCGCCGCGGGACGAGACACCCAAGTTCCCCCTGGATCTGGACAAGTTCCGCACCTCTGCCGCGAATGATGATAATTTGGCGGAAGCGGGGAAGCTTGGAGCTGCTTGGTTGGCCGAAGCCAATTCGGGGCTTTTCCGTTCATGGGAGGATGTCAAGTTCCTCCGGGATAATTGGAAGGGACCGTTGGTTCTCAAGGGCATTCAGTGCGTTGCCGACGCTCTCGCTGCTATCGACGTAGGTGCGGACGGCATCGTCGTGTCCAATCACGGTATGTCACGGTTTTCTAAATGGTTTAATGAGAAATGCCGATGACGTGGAGGGGTCGGGTCATCAACTCATGTCATCACTTTTTGTTTTCTTTCCCTCCCTTTGTCACTCGCACGGGGTTACAGGTGGGCGACAGGTCGATGGCGCAATCGGTTCTTTCTCCGCTCTGGTTAAAATCACGGCTTCGAAACGTGTCAGAGAAGCGCAAGAGTCGGGCAAGTTTACAGTCCTGTTTGATTCGGGAATTCGAACGGGCAGCGACGTCGTCAAGGCGCTCGCCATGGGAGCGCAGGCAGTCATGGGTAAGTCACGCGTGTACGACTTGTGTGTCTGTTGCTGATAGCTGGCTCTTTTTTTGAATAGTGGGGAGACCCTTCATGTATGGTCTCTCCATTAATGGCGAGAAGGGAGTTGAGGAAGTCCTTCGTGGATTGTTGGCGGAAACGGAAATCACACTGGGTCTTAGCGGATACAAGAACATCCGGGAGATATGGGGAAAGAGGGAAGAGATACTAGAGGACACCCTCTCTTAATTTGGCCTGGCATCCTTCGAACCACCACTAATAATTGTACACTGTTGTTGTAATTAGCACCACCGAAGTAACTCATTGGGCGGGCGCGCCGACCCGGGGGACGGGAAAACCCACCTGACTGCTGACTGTTACGCCTGGCACATTATTTTACGTGTGTGGTAGTAGCTGTCGAAGTTCCAGGTGATTATTACCAGTTTTACGCACGCAAGCGTATCAACAATCATCTGAAGTGACCCCCCTCCCTCCCCCCTCTCCTTCCAAGCCGATGTCGGGATTTACGTCACGTTCATCATATGACTGACCCCCACGGCTCAGCTACTCAACCACGTATAATTTTATGTTTCTTCTTGGTATAAAATCTCACCTTCTGATTTGACAACTTTTTTTTTTTTTTGACGGTAACAGACAGATGGGATAAATGACTCAACTCAAGCGAATCCGAGTTAAAGTGATGAGCGCTATCTCTATCTCTTTAGCGCACACAATTATCGGTAATATTTGATCATATATATCATGGGAAAACACCCCCCAACGTTTTGCAGATGGCAACGTATTTCGGCCGACTATGTTTGACTAATAGTTTCACCGTTATACCGTCGAAGATCTTCTTGATAACATCACCACCGCCATGAGGTGCAGTTCGTAGTAGTGTGGGCACTTGACAATGTAATCTTGTCAACTCTGGAAACCTGATTGGTTCGTTCGTGGGGTTGGAACAATAAGCTCTCAGCGAAAAAAAACAATCGAATTTTTTTTCAATTTTCAATGGTCAAAAATTGCCTCATCGGATTATGATGTGCATGCTGCTAGAAGTTATATACAATGGGAATAGCTCATCTTGGTATTATCAGTCGTCCTATCCTTTCTTTCCCCCTGGAAAAGAGAAAAGGCATCCTCTTCCCCTCTTCCCCTCTCCCTTCCCCCTTCTCCCCTCCCTCCCTCAAAGGCGTTATCTCTGACTCTACTCCTGCTTGTGTCAGATATGACTCCTGCTATTACGAATACCCGTATTCTCAGCTCACCTACCACTACCACTACTACTACCACCACTGAAGACATTGAGAAGACTGACCCATCGATTGAGCGTTTAGATATAGAGCATGTTTACGTTAGCGACGATCCCAGGAAGTGGTCACGCGGACGAAAAGTCAGTTTTATTACCTTTTCTGTCCACACTAACACACCCACTCAAAATATGATTTTATCTTTTATTTTTTTAGACGAGCATTTTATGCATCATCTTCAGTGCCGCGATAACGGCAGGCCTCGGTTCAAATAGTTTCAATCGTGCGTAGTAGTTTTTTTTATCTTATCTATATAATAAAAAAATAAAAAAACATTCAAAACAAACCTTCTCAAAGCCGCAATAAAACAGATAGAGACAGATTTGCGAGCTACCAGTAGTCAAATTAGTCTAATCCAAGCCATGTTCATCGTCTTTCAAGGTGTCACACCGCTCCTATGGATGGCCATTAGCGAGATCAAGGGCCGCAAGGTGTGAATTTGAATTTTTATTTATTATTATTATACCCCCCCCCCTCCTCTCCCCCTCTCCCCCACATCGCCCCTTTTATTTTGTTTTTTTTTTACTTTTTTTATGTTCTCGCAATTGATCAAGTGATATACAACAACAACAACAACAAAAAGGTCGTCTACGTACTCTCCCTCGCAATATCTTTGATAGGATGTATTGTCGCAGCCGAGGCTAAAAGTATTGGCGTCCTCATTGGCATGCGTGTCGTCCAAGCTACAGGGTGAGCACCCAAAAAAACAAAAAAAAAAAAAAAAATTATCTTCTCTTTGCATCTTAGCCCACGAGTCTATTCTTTCCCCCCCCCCCCCCCTCCTCTCCACAATAGCTCAGGTTCCGTCATAGCGATCGGTGCAGCTACCTTAGCAGATATATACGAACCCTCGGAGCGCGGAACGATGATGGGCATCTTTTACGCCGCTCCGTTACTCGGTCCATCTCTTGGCCCCTTAATAGGTGGCTTGCTCACTCAGGCTTTTAACTGGCGCGCCACGTTCTGGTTTCTCGCAGCGATCTTGGGAGTCGACCTCATCCTCTTCACCTTTTTCTTTCATGATACCTTCCGCTGTGAGCGTAGCCTAACTTATCAGGGCGTAATGGCACGTCGTGCTACTACTACTACTACTACTACTATTGTACTAGTAGTACGACTACGACTACTCACCCTGGGAGATCATCTAAACAATCTGCCAGTGTCAAGTCCGTGTCACTGGGAATGGGAACGAACGTGGACACAGGGACAGAAACAAAGGGAGACAAAAAAGAAAATGAACTAGTACAGATCGTCGCCCTCTCACTGGTCGACGTGAATCCATTCCCGCCATTATTACTCGTACTGAAACGTTGGAACAATATCGCAATGCTAATCTCCTCAGGTAAATCCTTCCTTTTTTTTTTTCCGTTTTCGTTTTTTTACGACTTTGTGTGTGTGTGTGTGTGTGTGTGTGGGTGTTTTTTTTTTGGAACTTCCATCGGACAGGTTTTCTCTTCGCCTTCGTTTATTGCCTTACCTACACCTGCTCCCGCACGCTTGCCAATAACTATAATTATGACGCCCTCAAAACTGGACTCGTCCTTCTCTCATATGGCATCGGATCCATCTTCGGTAGCGTGCTCGGCGGTCGCTGGTCCGATCGCGAGTTGCGTCGATTGATAAACGCAAATGGCGGGCGTCATTCTGCTGAGGTACTTTTCCTCTTCTCCATGCAAATGATATCTAACCCCAGTAACTCGCACTCACAGATGCGCTTAGAAAGCACGAAACTCGCATGCCATTCCTTCCACTCGCCGCCGTCGCGTACGCATGGCTCGCCCAAGAGCATTGTCACATCGCATCCTTGTGTGTCGCGATCTTCTTCGCAGGCTTCTTTTCCATGTGAGCCGAGCTCTCATCCTGTTTCTTTCCTTCCCCGCTGTCAATCGTGTTTAACAATAATAAAAACGTCTAGTTGGATATATTCGAGTGCCCTAGCATATATCGTCGATGCCAATCCCGGCCGCTCTTCTGCTGCCGTTGCAACAAATAGCTGCTTCCGTGGCGTTGCGGCCTTCGTTTTTACCGAAGTGGCAGTACCTATGCAGGATTCCATGGGTGATGGGGGATTATTTTCACTCTGGGCAGGACTAATAGTCTTGTGTGAGCTCTTAATCTTCCTTGTACGGTGGCGTGGGCAGAAGTGGCGAGAGATTGCTCAAGAGGGCGAAAGGGCTTAGCGTCTTCCTCTGGAAACTCATAAAAGATTAGAGAATAAAAAATATCCATTAACGACAGTGTAGTAAATGCTCGAGTATTGCAACTGCTATAACACGCTCGTAGTACCGCCCGCATCACCTTCGCAGAGCCGGTGCATATATGCCACGAGTGCTCAGAGGGAAAAAAAACATCGTAATATGGCTCGCCCTCCTAGAGTCTGCCGCTCTGGCCCTAAGGCATTTCGAAATCCCTGCGACGCTCTTCCAACCGCACCGCATCTAATGACGCCCCAGGCAAGTCATAATCCTCGCGCCGACGTAAATCCACAGAAGCGAGATCAACCGATGATGCATCAGGGACATTCACCTTATTCTTATGATCGTCGTCCTTGACACTTGGCCCTTCCACGTGACCATCGTCGTGCCCATGATCGTCCGAGTAGTCAGGGTGATGCCCTTCATGCTCATCGCCAGGGTGTCCTGCTCATCATGATGTGGCGAGTGGTGGTGGTCATGGTCAGGCGGCGGTGGGTAATCGTCGTAGGAGTGATCATCATCATTGGGTGGGCGAGAATAGTCATCATGAGGCTGGCGGCCATAATCGTTGTGGGCCGGGCGACGAGGGTAATCATCGTAGGGGGGGCGAGAATATTCATCATGAGAGGAATAAGCATCATGCGAATAAGAATAATCGTGAGGGGGAGGAGGATATTCATGGGATGGGCGATGATGCGGAGGCGGGGGGTAATCATCATGATCAGAGTACTCAACCTCATGATCAGAATATTCTTGTTCGTGATAGGGATATTCGTGCTCATGATCAGGGTACTCATGGTGTTCATGATCAGGGTACTCGTGCTGCTCATGATCAGGGTAGTCGTGGTGTTCATGATCAGGGTACTCATGCTCTCCCTTGTGCTCATCAGGATTGTAGGGGTATGGATACGGGTACGGGTACGGATATGGATACGGGTATGCCGGCGGCGCAGGAGGTCCAGGGGGACCGGGCCTCACTGGGGCTGGGGCGGGCTGAGCAGGAATGACTGTATCAACTTGAGGACCTGTGGGGGCTTTGGGAGGAACAACTGGATCGACCTGAGGGCCAGGAGGCGCTGCACTTTGAGCGCCATCGTCTGGGGAGCGCCTCGAGTTGACGTGAGCAAGGCTGACAGCAGAATTGGGTGTGGAAAAGGAGGTGCTTCGGCGTCTGTTGATAACACCAGACATGACGCCATCCTCGCGGCTCTGGTAGCGATGATACCGGTTCCCCAAGCCCAAAGGTGTGCTACTCTCAACGACGGTGTCTGAACCAGGAAGTCGCTTTCCAAAAGATCTCATTGAAAGGACGACTGGGGCGGCGACGCCGAGGGTGGCGAAGTGCACGAAGACAAACAAGAGAAGGAAACGAGGGTTGATAGCCATGTTGTGCACTCGAGAAAAATAAAGGGAAAGGAAAGGAAGGACTAAGTGCAAGACGAGCGCACTGGAATTGGAATGAGGGAAAGAAGGATGGGCGAAAGAGAGGGATTTATATAGGTCAGTGTGGAATTCATAATGAAAGAGTAGAGATATGATGTCATCGATCTGCGTTGGGTGTCAAAGTCAGAGAAGAAAGAGGAGGGACACGCGATCACGTGATTGTTGAAGTTGGTGCTCATGCGCATACAATTCAATTCAATTCAATTTCAATTCAACCATTCCCACTCACACTCCCACTCCCATTCCCATTCCCATTCCCATTCCCACTCACACCCGCCCACCTACTTACTCACATTCACTCATATGGCTTCTGTTGGCTCAGTCACTCGTCAAATAGCTGCTCTTGAAATTTCGACGAAACAGAATGGCGCGACGACAACAAAGCCAACGAGACCTCGTCATCAAAAGACTGCCAGTGCCAGTCAAACGAGTGTCACTAAACTTCTCACTAAATTCGCTCCTCCTCACCCTTTTCCTGAACCTAAATTCAAACCTTCCCAAGTCCAGGCGAAAACCATTTCCTCAAAGCCCGTCACAAATTCTGCTCAGTCAGTTCCGAGATCCCAACCACCCACATCCACATCTCACAAGGCTACGTCGTCCGCACGGACACCCCAACTACCAAATCAAGTGGATATTGGCAAGTACGATGGTGGTTTCGAAATTGAGAATGAGAAGCGCGGTCAAGTGGTCGAAGGCGAAGCCGCCCGAGATCTTGCACTTGACTCTAGCGTCTCAGGGTTCGATTTTCGTTACTCCATCTTTGGCCCCCCGAATACTTACTTGGTCCCTGATGAAGAACGCGCCCTACTCGAGAGTGGCATCTTACCGACTTTGATATCGGCCGTCCCTTAGGCAAAGGTAAATTTGGCCGCGTCTATATGGTTCGCACCAAGGTCGAACCGAATTATATCCTCGCCCTCAAATGTCTCTACAAATCCGAAATTGTCCAGTCGAGAGTAGAAAAACAAATACGTCGTGAGATTGAGATTCAACAAAATCTTCGACACCCGAATGTCCTCCGCCTTTACGGTTACTTTCACGACGAGAAGCGGATCTTCCTCATGCTCGAATTTGCCGGAAAGGGTGAGCTCTACAAGCAGCTTACCAAATACGGCTGCTTCTCGGAGCGCCGTAGCGCTGTCTACATTGATCAAATGGCCGACGCCCTCTCCTACCTTCACTCGAAACACGTCATCCACCGTGACATAAAACCAGAAAATCTCCTCCTAGGTATCAACGGTGAGCTCAAGATTGGCGATTTTGGTTGGAGCGTGCACGCGCCAAGCAACCGCCGGACCACCCTATGTGGCACGTTGGATTACCTCCCCCCTGAGATGGTTGAGGGTCGTGAGCACAACGAGAAGGTGGACTATTGGGCTCTTGGCGTGCTTACATATGAGTTTATCGTTGGATCACCCCCATTTGAGGAAATGTCCGGATACAACGGTGCGCTCTTACTCCCATCACGGACGGGCGCTCTAGTGCTGACGGGGGTCTCCTCCACTGCGCAGCTACCTATAAGCGAATAGCCAAGGTTGACCTTCGGATTCCGCCGAAAGTCTCTCTGGAAGCACGGGACTTGATCGTGAATGTGCGTTCCTGACCCAATCCCTCCCCTTTCCCAGTCTTCATTCCACGCTCTGATTCGGGGGGTTTTTTTTTATTTAATTCTTTTTTTTTTAAGCTCTTACAATACGATCCTGAGAAGCGTTTACCCCTCTCGGATGTCCGTCAACATTCCTGGGTTGTACGATATCGTACGAAGGTGCCTTCGGTGGCGGTGGCGGCGGCGGCGGGCGAACAAAGCTGATTGATCGGTCGGTGTGTGAGTGTGAGAGAATGAGTGAAGTGAAGAGTTGAAAAGAGAAAAAAATTCATTCATTACCGCATGATCCGGTCCGGCCCGCGATATATGATTACTACTATTAGTGGATGCCTTTGAGGTTGTTCTCCCCCAAACCCTTCCCCTCCAATTCCATGAGATGGTTCCCGTTAGTTAACGGAAAGTGACTAAAAGAGGGAGAGAGAGATGGGGGATTGTATTATATATATATATGTGTGGTGATTCCGATTCGATACAATTTTTTGCATGCAACTCATCTTTTTTTGTTGTTTTTTTTTTTTACTTTCTGTGATCGTGGAATCACTCACAGATCTCTCGATTGTTATCCTTCCAAAAAGATCACACATATATATATATACCATCACATACACATACACACACCATAATATACGTACATACACACCATCACATGCATACACACGAAAGTTGGTAAGGTGTGTGTGTGTGTACGTTCTGTTATCTGAACATCGTTCTTTTTCCCTGGAAAGTCGAACCAATTAACCTGTAATTCTATATCAGTGCTCCCGATCTTTTTTTAAAAATAAAATAAAATAAAAAGGGGGGAGAGAGAGAGAGGTGAACCACATGAATTACACGGATGAAATTTTTATTTTTATTTTTTGGGTTTTTTTCAAATTGTATCCGCCCCAAATTCCCATTTTCATTGTATGTATTGTATGTCCCTCGGTAATTATGTTACAACAATTCAAGCGAGAGATGTAGATGATGATGATGATAGAGAGATAGAGAGATAGTATCGGCGATTCAAAATTTTGTCAGACCAAATTTCGAGATCCGCGCACATGCGTGGGATGCGTGTATTGTACCGCCGCCGGGGGGGAGGGGGAAATGAGAGAGAGAAGAAAAAAAAAAATAAACAAGGATGACTAAAAATGGGAAGAATTGAAAAGCGTTAAGAGCAGTTGAGGGGGAGGGGGAGAGGGGGGGGGGTTAATAACGACGAGCGACGAGAGAAAGAGAGAGATGACACCAAACCAAAACAAAAAAACAAAAAAACAAAAAAAAGCGAGGGGTCAAAATCAAGAAGAGAAAAAAAAAAAAAAAGAAATATATCTACACTGATGAGGGAGGGGATGAAAAGCGAGATGTTAGAAAAGTAGTAAGTAGCACAACACAGCACAGCACGGCACAGCACAGCAAGTAATATGCGAGGAACAACAATAGAGCAGATAGGACAGCACAGCGATCAGAGCAAGACAGCAAAGGGCAAAAAAAAAAAAGAATGGGAATACTAAGTAAGACATCATGATATCACACGGCATCATCAGTCACGTCGTGTCAACTGTCGTGTCGTGTCATAAAAAAAAAACCAAAAAAAAAACACCAAACCAAAAACTATCCACCCCCCCCCCCCCGAACCAAACGCCGTCATTCAACTCACGGACGATGAGCCCACGAAGGCGGTTCACAAGTCGGGTTCTCATGTGAACGCCAATGCCGTTGCGCTGCATCCAGTCGTGAAAGCACTGCATCACATTCAGGGCATTCCACCCCAGCCTTTTCAGGACTAGCCGCACACGACGTCGCCATATGTCGTTGCGCGTCTTGAGGGCGCGAGAAAGTCTTTGAACAAAAATCGCATCGTGTGCGTTTGGTCCGTGATGATGACAACGATACACGCCCTCTCGCGTTTTTGCGTTGGGCTCGAGTCGTAGCTTCAGCTGGAGCCGGAGCAGGTGTTGGTGTTGGCGAAGGTGTCGACGTGGACGTGGACGTGGACGTGGAAATGGAAGAAGACATGGAGAAGATGAACCCTTCATCATAATCGTACACATTCTCGACAATGGGAAGGGGTATTGTGAAGCGAGCAGGGGCTGAGGTCACCTTGGTGATGGAGCGCCTGCGTTTGGACGCATGGGCGTCGCCTAAGACGGCAGGCCGGCCGGCGGTGGTGACAGTAGTACTATCAGCCGTAGCAGCTTGAACAGTAGCCATAACAAGGGAAGCCGAAATGGTTTCGTTGTTGACGTGCAGGACGTAATTGTCATCGTCATCCTTGTCGTAGTCATCGTCTTCGTTGTCGTCGCTTAGGTTGCGGTTGCGCTTTGTCTTACGGCCGACAGCGCGTGGAGCGCTCGTCTCGCCGACAGAGTGGCGGCGGAACGAAGGCGGACCTATTGCTCCCGCTCTCGTGGAGGAAGCAGGATGTTGCATGATGGGAGAGTGCGAGCCCATTGATGAGATCGGGGATGTCACACCATCGCTAGTGGGAGTGGCGAAATCCAACGAAGTATTGGACGGAGTGTCTTCCTCTGCGATGAGGCTTGCGATGCCGACGGGGGGTGGCGAAATGCTTGCCAGGTTGATCGTCGAAGGGGTGCCCATGAAACTAGAAGATAGGTGGTCGCTCGAGGGCGAGGAAGTACTCAAAAATTGTAAAGCAAGCTGCAGAGACAATGAGGACGAAAGAAGTGATGCTTAAAGAGAGCTTTTGAAACTTACCTGCAAGCCTCTAATATTAGGAGACTCCCTCTGCACCCACGGCCAAAGGGGATGGAGATGTGGATAAAGGTCGCTTGGAGGGGGATCGAGTGGCGGTGAGGGTGTCATTGAGCCATGGACCGTCGCGAGAAAAGAGAATTCGGTCAGGGACGGTAAGGTATCACCTGAAAGTCGCAAAGAACCTTCTCCTTGCAGTCGGTCGGTAATGGAAGGGATGAGATCAGGACGGAAAAATCGGTCGATGTCCTCATTAAGCGTATTGCTGTACCCTGGTGGACCAGCCATCTGGGTCGAGCAGAGGAGTGCACTCTCGAACCTATTCTGCAACCGATATATGATGTCGCTCCAGCTGGACAAGATGATGTCCTCATGGTCAGCCCATATGACCAAAGAACAATCGGCGCGCTGGAGGTGCTAGTGATAAGCCCGGGGGGGAGGGGTGCTCAAAACTGGGTGGTGGATCGACCTACGACAAAGGCTACCGATTGACAACAATCGGCCGCATATGCTAACTGGGTTGCATTTTCTACAACTTGCACGCTATAGCCGGATTCCAAATCGATTTCGTCCTGCGGCCATGGCCTAGAGGTAGATATAAGCTCAGTGAGTGTCCGGGCGCTCGTTCTTTCAGCCACAACTTACGCCGAGTCGATGGTAGCACGAATGAATGGACCGGATGCTTGGACGACAAAGTGAGTACGAAGGTCTGGAAGTACTGTTGCCAGAGTACTTGTCGAATAAGTGAAATTTGAGGAGGGATATGAATCAAAGTGGACGCGATCGGATGAGGTATGGAGACAAAGGGAGTGCTCCGCGTAGGATGAAAGTGAGCTTTGAATGCGAAGATAGAGGGGATGTGTTGACATGTTAGTAGAGGAAGGGAGGGAAAAGTAGGGTGGATGTGGAAGGGTGAAAAGTGGGGATGAAAGGATGAGAAAAGGAGAGCGGGCATTATAAAAGAAAAGAAAGTGAGTGAGTTGAGTGAGTTGAGTGAGTGAGTGAGTGAGTGAGTGGGCGAGTGAGCGAGGGAGGGCCTGACTGCCTTACAAGGCCTTACAAATGGCTGTTCCCGGTCTTTGTTCGGTACCTTTCCAGGTTCCCGGGGGTCAAAATGGCTGCGCCCACGTATTTGGCGGCGCTTAAGTTCTAATAATTTGATTTTGTCAACTCCCCACCACCCCCACCCCAAAATTTTCTTCTTGACTGCTTGTAGCTAGTCTTCAGTTATATGCAAGAACGAAAACCTAGTGAAAGCCACAGAGCTAGATCCTCAGCAGTGTCAGAGTTGTGACAGAGTGCACCAGAGTTCAGAAGTAATAAATCCTTTCGGCCCGCCTTCGGCATCACATGCATCACATGAGGCCCAGAGGCCGACCTCGTGGGTTCAAGCGCTCCTTATCGCGTTCATCGCCTTTTATGGAAGTCACATCCCTTTATTAGGCAGGTACAGCCTCGTTTACAAAAATTCCACACACAACCACCCCCATCCCCCGCCCAACCCCCCCGCCCTTCTCATATCGCCGCGTGATGATTGACAAATTCACATCGCCTCCAACTCCCACTTCTCGCGTAATAAAAGCAGCCAGAGCCGAAATCCTTGAGCTGGTCTTCCAATTTCATGTGCAGATCTCACGGAGCGCCGTCTCCGCAATCAATTACTACTTACTTGTCCCCAAATAAAAAAACACAAAATAAAATCGAGGTGAGGTGAGGTACGTTTGATTACTCCGCGGCCCTCCTCTTAGAGAATTATCCTTATCCTTTGCTCTGACTTTGGGCTATATTACCACTCTTTTCATGTTAATCCCCCCCTTCAACGCAACAGTCGGGGTTGTTTGTCCTCCAATCCAATCCAACCCAAATCGAGCCGGGGAGCCGGGAGCCGGCACAATCCCGAGTGTGCGGCCTCATCGAGACTCTGAACCAATGACGGCCTTCCCATCTACACTACACACGTACTTCGCGAGCCTTTTCTTTTTTTTTCACAGCCTTCCCCTCCTGCAATAGAGATGATCGGGATATGACATCGGAATTCACCTCTAGCCGAAGGGCGATAGTTACCTTCCGAGGATGGAGAGGTATGGAGAGGTTGTGGGGGGGGGGGAGGTGTGTGTGGCTATATTTTCTTTGTCAAAAAGCCCCCCACCCGCCTTCCCCCCCTTCCCCCCCCCGGACACCAGTTTGAGATTTTTTAGGAAAGTAAGCGCGCAGGGTTGTCCTCACGAGGCCCGTCTGTCGAAATCGAAGGCCAACCATCGGTTGTGTGAATTGATTGATTCAAATTGCGGGTGGCGGGCAACCCGAAATCCTTCCTTTCCATTTTGGCGAGGCCAATCATGGCTGTTACCCCCCCCCCCCCCCCACCTCCCTCTGTGTCATGTCGGTATATTTTAACGTGAGTTGTCCCTCCCTTCTCACACGGCGGGGCCTATCGGACAATATAATACTGTCAAATACCAAAGAGTTGAGCGGAGGGGATACGACTTGTTGGTAGAGGTGGCGCCCTCACACCGGAATTGCTTACGGCCATTGTGGCTAAATTTGGCGGCGGTGTTATCAACCACAATCCACAACCACAATCCATAACCACAAATCCAATAACCACAATTCCACACAACCACACCCCCTAAGACAGCCACAATCGGACTTAATAAATGATTAAGTAAGACCGGACGAGAAAAGAAGCGAGCGGGGGGTGAATGAATGGGGCAAGTTACGAAAGGCACGAAAGAAGACCTCTCTCTCTCTCCCTCTCCCACTCCCACTCAATGTCTTACCGACCCTTGCCGGGGTTGCGTCCCTGCCCTCACGGACTGACACTCCAGAAGTAAAAAAAAAAAAGAAAACTGACATTGGGTATAGACTTATTGTTTTAACGAGCTTCGGAGGGCACGAAGGCACAGCACCGCCAACCACCACCACCACCACCACCACCATCATTATCATCATCATCATCGAAAGAACGAAAGGAAAAAGTTCATTCATTCATTTTCCTGCACCCGTTCTGCACGCGTTTTTTTAAAACACTATCTATATCCGTCTATCTCATCGCGCTTCCTTTTATTTTTGTTTTGTTCTCCTACACTCACCATGACCTCCCCCCCCCTAAAGAGAGGAATTAAACATAACATAATAGTGAGAGAAAGAGAGAGTTTTGATTCCCGACCTGACGTGAATGATTGCGGACCACCGGTGGCTTGCATGTATAATAGAGAGAGAGAGGGAGGAAGGGAGAGGGATCATTCTCGATGGTAACCAAAAGTGATCAAATCATCATCTCTTGGAGGACACACAACACACTCCTTGCATGAGGCCTGGGCGCTCTAGTGGGTTCGTTTTCCTTTTTTTTTTTTGCCTTTTTCGAATAGCACCCCCCCCCCTCCCCGCCGAGAGCGACTCACCAAACCCCAATCTTTGCATGGTGCATGATGTTAGGTGGGTTGGTGGTGATTGTGGTTGGTTGTGGTTAGTGTTTGATGGGGCGGCCGACTTGAGTGGTCGAGGCGGAGGGGGGGGGCAGTCTCAAAATGGTTTTGGTTTTGGTTATATAAAAAAAAACCGTTAACCTCCTTGTACAACTTGTAACACCCCTGATTAATGGGCCTGAAAAAGTGAATACGTAATTACGACGGGTGATCCGTGTCGTGAAAAATTAAACCTTTTTTTTTTTAGGGGAAGGGGAAAAGAAAGGAGAATAAAAGGGAGGGGGGAAAGTAAATTTTGTTCTTCTATCATTTGGTTTATCTGCCTGCTTGTCACTAAATAACACTCACTATTTTTGGTATTTGTGGTTTATGCCCGGCCTTCCCGGCCTTGGAAGGAGGGAGAGACAGATGAAGCTGATAGAGCGCTTGTCCAGAGATGAGATGAGAGCACATAGCCCCTTAAAAACAAAGAAAGGATAGTTAGTATCCCATGACTTCTAACAACCGTCATAAACCATAACTTTACCTTACGAGGTGTAGCTGCAATCTAATGATAGCATAGCGCACACAATTCATGGCGTACACCAATACACATGGAGAGACGCCCGATTTCATTTTTCTTTATTTTATTTTTTTGTACTCTCTACATCCATACAGAGTAAATGACAAGGCGTCCGCCCTCTCCACCAACCTCGAAAGATAAAGGGGGAAAAAAGTATTTATTATGACAGGGGGTGGAGAGTGTGTAAAGGGGGCAGGTGAAGGGGCCACGAACAAAAAGTACGGTTTAATAGAGCATGGATGACATGTCGGAACGGATGCGGTTGTAGTCTAGCAGACCCTCAATCGGGCCAAGCGCCGCGAGAGCAAACTACAGATAGATCCAACTCAAATTAGCACAAGCGTAAAATAGAAAGGAAGGAGGTAAGGGAGGGCGCACATCTTTGTCCCAAAGGTACTTTTGCGCAACTCGCTTGATCTCCTCCGGAGTTACCGCATCTATGGCATTTTCTATCTGTTTGGGAGTCATCCTCTGCCCGCTCGTCACGAGCTGTCGTCCAATGTCCTCTGCAATGGCCGTCGTACCATCGAGGCCAAGTAACAAGCCCGCCTTGAGCTGGCTCTTCGCACGTTCAACCTCAGCCGAGGTTGGTGAAATGCTCATCCGGGCCCACTCGCGGAGCGTAAAGTGCAGTAGATCATCAAGGTTGGTGAGATTCTCCGAGACAAGGTAGATTCCCCACAAGCCCGTATCAGAGTACGACGTCGAGAAAGACATGTACGAGTTGGCGAGGTTGTGCTTCGCAATGATGTCCGAAAGACGCGAGGAGAGGAGCGATGCAGAGCCGAGCGCGCGATCCCAGTTACCAAAGACGGACTGCATGACGAGCATGGGATAATAGTCAGGCGAGGACCAGCTAACTCCCTCGATGGCTACGGCGATATGTGCTGTCGGAATATCGTCATCGCGAATGCGAACCTCCGAGCCAATAAAGTTCGGCTTGAATGAGCCTTACGGCCAAGGGGAATAGGACTTGGAGATACGGGCAGCGTTCCAAGGACTTCTCCGCAGCCTTGACGAGCTCAGCATGGTCGACACCGCCCGCGCCGACAAGTACCATACGGTCAGCGGTATAGTTAGTCTTAATATACGACGCAAGGTCATCACGCTTGATGGAAAGAATGTTTTTCTTGGGGCCGAGAATAGTGCGGCCGAGTGATTGACCTGGGTGATGGAGTTCATGAACGGATTTTCATAGACAGTATGGTGGAGTGATGTAAGCGTACCTTGGTAAGCGACCGCGTGAAGGTGATCAAATACGACCTCCTCGTACTGTTTGTCGACCTCCTGCTGCTCGCGTAAAATAACGTCACGCTCACGCTCTATAGCGCCGTTTTCGAGCTTGGAGTTCTGGAGAATGTCGGAGATGATGTCGACGGCCTGAGGGACGTCCTTGCGGAAACTCTTGGCATAGTAAACAGTCTGCTCGCGGGAGGTGTACGCATTGAGGTGAGCACCGAGGTTTTCCACCTCAAGCTCAAGGGCATGTTGAGAACGACGACCAGTGCCTTTGAAGGCCATATGTTCGAGGAAGTGGGCGGTGCCATTGTTCCCATCTGTCTCCGCACGAGAACCGGCATCTATCCAGACGCCAACAGTAGCGGTTTGCGCATGAGAATGTGATTCTGTTGCGACGGTGAGACCGTTTGAGAGGGTAGTGACTTCTGTGAATGGGCTTTGCGAGACTGCTGTCGCCAGCGACCGCAGAGACGCCTATGACGATCACAAAGAAATTTTCCGTATTAGAAAAAAGAGGGAGAAAAAAAGGAAAGTTAGATCAAAACAAACGTACGGGTCTCCGCGTCGCACCACGCAGCGAACGGGCAAGTGTTGTAGAAAACGCTCTTGAAACCATCCAGCAACTAAGACGAAAAGCCGAAGAAGAGTTGACCGCGTAACAACTCCGGTTCTACTCCGGTTCTTGCCGAGTTTATTTATGCGCCGATTAAATTATTCATAGCCAGATTCGGGGGCCAGTCACAGACCCGAAGCCGAATAATATAAGATAAGATACGATATTTAGATTGGCTTTGCTTTTTGGTTGTGGGTTGTGGGTTGTGGGTTGTGAATTGTGGATACCACGCACGCTATATGTTCATCACCACCATTATAATTTCCTTTGACCGTAATGAAGATATCACACTAACCTCATATTTCTGCAGCTGATAAAACTACTTTAGCTCCACAAGTTCCAGTTGGCAACATCGGTCCTCGTCGGTCCTCGAGTTACTCGAAGCGCTCACCCATTTTTCCGGCCGGGATTACTAGGTATTTGTGTTTCCTTCCTTGTTCCACGTCAACCCTCGTCACTACCCCCCTCCTTTCTCTATTGACCATGTCCCAATATGGCTCAAAGAGTTGATTGATGGGCCTGCGAAGACCGTCTGGGTTCGACAGGGACTCCCTCCGGACGATATCCAGAACTTGCGGCTGACAGAGGCACCCGATCCGTCGGTAAATTCCAGCTTTAAACTTGGGACTGCGGCTCAGGTGTGCGATTTGTTTGATGCTAGTACTAGGAGATCGTCATCGGGGCTAGTGCCTTTTTTCTTCCGTTGCCACCGCATCATCTCACTTATCTCGATCATTCCTACGCTCCTGCCCCCGTACCAGAGATGATGTACTGATTTTTGTCCCTTTGTGAACCCAGTCAGCTATTGGACTTTCGGCGTTGGCGGCCGCACATTTTCACTTCCTCCAGACGGGTCGGGAGGAGGAAGTGCATGTCGATGCTCGACATGCCATCTTGGAATTCAGTAAGCCCATACCTTGAACTGGTATTCCTATTCGTGTGCTGACGCATTCAACACGTATCTTTTTTCCCCTCTCCCAAAGACAGCGAAAAGTACTACACCATTGATGGAAAGGTCCCAGAGGGCCAGCTGTTCGACGAACTTTCCGACATCTACAAGACCAAGGATGGCTACGTGAGATTGCATACCAACTTTGCTCAGTTTCGTTCTCTCCCTTCGAGTTTTTTGAAGGTTACTCATCTCCCCATGGTTGTGAAAAAAATCCTACCAGTCACAAAAAAGGCCTACTCGATATCTTGCAGTGCGAACCCACCAAATCCGCGGTCGCGGTCGCACTCGCCGATTGGTCCGCAGAAGAGTTCGAGGCGGAGGTCTTCCGGCGGCACCTCTGCGCCGCTGCGTTGCGATCGTTCGAGGCGATGGATATGACACCGCACGGCATATTCCAAGTTAATATTAACCCGGTATCGATCACCAAGATCGGTGACGCACCCAAGCGAGTGCTCACTGACTCAGGCAATGTTCAATTCGCACTTGAGGGAATTCGTGTGCTCGATCTGACACGCGTACTTGCCGGGCCCGTATGCGGGCGCACACTCGCAGGTACCCCACCGTTCCACCGCCCCTCCCTCCCAGGGAGAGGAAGAGAAAGAGAGAGAGCTGACGCTCATAATTGGTTACAAAAACCCAGCACATGGCGCAGACGTCCTCCTCGTGACGTCCCCTCACTTACCCTCGTTCCCATTACTCGATATGGAAACATCGCGCGGAAAGCGTACGACCCAGCTCGACCTCGACGTATTCAGGGAGGCGGAAACGCTGCGCGAGCTGGTGCGCGATGCGGATGTGTTCCTACAGGCATATCGTCCCGGTGGTCTCGCCGGTCGCGGCTTCGGTCCCGAGGATTGCGCAGCGATACGCCCGGGAATAGTCCACGCGTCTCTGACGGCCTTCTCTCCCGGTGGACCGTTGGAGGATGTCAAGAGCGTGCGTACCACTTAATACGTGCATACGTGCATACATGCATGCACCCACCATTTAAGAGAGAACTAAGGTTTCTTTTTTATTTTATTTTAAAAAAAACATTTTGAATAGTTCGACTCGCTTGTTCAGACGCTCGGTGGTTTAATGTGCAAGAGGCAGAGGCGTACGCGGACTACATCCGTGCGACGCAAGGGGAAGAAGAAGCGACAAAACTCCCCCCATACCGTGCTCTACCAATGCAGGCGCTCGACCATGCCGCAGGATATCTACTCGCCTTCGGCATCGCCGCCGCGCTCTGCAAGACCGTCACTGTACGTTCCGTTCTCCCCCGTTCTCTCTCTCATCTTACACACTCTTTCACTTACTCACACACGCTCACTTCGTTTGAACTCCTATATTCCCCCTCCCTCCCCCCGGCCCGTCTTCCCCCCCTTCCTTCCCGCATGTCATGTAAAATCGGGAAACAGGAAGGCGGATCGTGGCGCGTGCGCGTCTCTCTCAGCGCTACGCTGCTCTGGATCAGGAGGTTCGGTAACATAGATCCGATTAACGCTTTTGGGGAGGGTCGCCCACTCCCACCGCGCGGTGTATCGCTCGATCCGGAGGTCGCTGCCGTCTCGACGACGGTTGAGGAAGATCCAGGGGACGACTTTGTGGAAAAAGAAGGAAGGGAACGGCAAGAACAAGGACAGGGACAGGGACGCGGACAAGGAAAGGGTCAGGGTCATAGGAGGACGATGACAGCCATTCGGCATGCGGCTACTTTCACCCATCTCAGGATTCGCGAGGGTAAGGCACCGATGAGGCTAGATGCGCACAAGCCCGAGTGGCTGCCGCGGCCATGATGGTGATGTGCGGAGAAAGAGGGAAGTATGAGAAGGCCGCCCTATTATATATATAAATATGAAGATTGCAAGTAAATGTCTGTATGTGAATGTACATAGACATGGATAACCCTAGAATGCCTCTTGACTTGCTTGCTTGCTTGCTTGACTTGACACCTTCGACGGACTCAATTGTGGGTGTTGGGTGTGGGTGATTGACATCGGCCCGGTATTCCCCCGCCCCAAACGCTTCACGTGACCGTCCATAAGTTCTACAACTTACTACTTACACTTCGCAACGCAACTCGTTTTTATTTTCCCGAGGAGTTTTCCAACTTTAAAATCTTAATCTTCTCGTTCTATCCAAACACCCATAAAGTACCCCGTAATCTTAGGGAGAGAAGAAACAAAGATACGAAGTGATGCAGCCAACGGCAGCTAGATTTTTGAACATTCTCGTGCCAATCAAGAGGTGCGATGCGCGGTTGCAACCGTGACGGACGTTGTCTAGCAGCGCCAACAATTCACTCACGGAAATTTTTCTTTTCTTTTCTTGTCTCGTTTTGCAGATGCGTAGACTATGCGGTCAAGATCCGCGTCAACCCACAGCAGACTGGGATAGATACCAACGTCAAGCACTCCATGGTGCGTCAATTATTGTTATTATTGGTAATTGGTATACTGAAAAACCAAATCACCACACGCCTTTCCCTCAACGTTTCATTGTTCATCCATCAAAGAATCCATTTGACGAGATCGGTGCGTTACCCTACCTACCACTATCTTTCCCATAAAAGAAAAACCAAATTATTATTATTATTATTATTATTATTCCTGCGCAACACCCCTTTCCCGAAATCGACTAGCTGTGGAGGAGGCAGTTCGCCTACGTGAACGTTTGAAGGACAAGGTGAAATCCATCACTGTCGTAACCCTTGGCCCGGCCAAAGCTGCCGAGACACTCCGGACGGCTCTCGCCATGGGAGCAGATAGCGGGATTCACATCGAATTACCAGAGTCAGCTCCCCCGCCGGAACCTTTAGGAGTTGCGCGAGTATTACGAGCTGTGATCGAGCGACGGAAGAAGATGGCGACGGAAGAGGGCAGCGGTACGGGAGGAGGGACGACGGATTTAGTGATTATGGGCAAGCAGGCGATCGACGATGACCTCGGACAGACGGGTCAGATGTTAGCGGCGTTGTTGGGTGCCTCTCAGGCGACTTGCGCGAGCAAGTTGGACGTTGACGTCGATAAACGAGTCGCACATGTGCGGACGGAGATTGATGGTGGTGCGGAGGAGCTTGTGTGTACGCTTCCTGCTGTGATCACGACTGATTTACGGTACGTTGAACGTTGTTATACTCGCTTTTTCTTTTTCTGACTTTTCTATATTTTTTATTTTTTATCTGTCTGTCTATACGGGAAAAAAAGACTGAATGGTATGTGCTGCATATATACTCAGGTTGTATTTATTTTTTATTTTTTATTTTCTAACAAAAGAGCCGCGATATGCATCATTGCCTAACATCATGAAGGCGAAGAAGAAACCAATTGAAAAGTTGACACCAACTGATCTCGGGGTTGATGTTACCCCTATGCTGGAGACGATCAAAGTGACCGAACCTCCCAAACGTGTTGGTGGTAGCAAGGTATATGCGTTTTATTTTTTGTGAAAATGATTATATTTTTATTCAACCTTTTATTTATTTTTTTTTTAAAAAAGGTTGGGAATGTTGATGAATTGGTTAAAAAGTTGAAAGAGTCAGGTGTAGTGGCTGTGGCTTAGGTACTTTTGGGTACTTTTGGGTACTTTGTGTTAGTCAGTCGTTGTCGTTGTCGTTGTCACTGTCATCGTCATTATCGTTGTCGTGTCGTCGAAGAAAGAGTCATTTCGGCTCTCGAGAGCCTTAGCCTTAACCTTTACCATTTACATTTATCATTCACCTTGACCCTTCCTTCCATCTTCCCTCCTACCCTCCACTTCCCTTCGACCCTTTCTTTCTCCACTTCACCTCCACATTTTTCAAATCAACATCATTCTCTCTCTTTCTCTCTCTACATCACTTTAATAATAGGGTCTTTTCTTTTCTTACCCTCACTAACGGAAAACACACACACTAAAAGCGCAGTGCGTTATTTCGACTTTCACCCAACTTTGCCTCTTAGCCCTCTAGCACACAATGGGTCAAATAGTCTCTCGTCATCCTCCTGAGGAACATCCCTCCCTCCAATTCCCTCCTCCCTCTCCTCACTCTTCCTCGACTCGTATCTCAGAACATCCTTCTCATCTTCCCACTCAACGACAACCAATATCTCCCCTTCATTCTTCCCATCACAACTCCGATCTCTCGAATCAGCCCCCTCTCCCCCCAAAGCGCACCGGCCCCAGGTCCTTTCTCGGCGCACTGCGTTCCCCACTTCGCAGTCGCTCAAATTCTCAGCGTACAACCTCAACTCGACCTGACATCGACCGTACTCCTAGATCACACAAACGTTGGACCTTTTACAGGCGCCGAAAGTCAAGTGAACCTACAGGGATACTACCCGACCAACCAGAGCACGACGAGTCACAGCTAGCTGAATCTTCCAGTTCCACCACACGCATACCATCCCAACCTTCCTCTCCATCATCCAGTACGACCTCCAACCCAAAGGGCAAGGCAAGAGAGGACAGTCCTGCCTCGAGCACGACCGAACTAGCAAACACCACCATGATCGGACCTTCCTCATCCGACTCTTCCTCAATGGACGTCTCCCAGCCTACCAACCTTATGCCTTTCTTGGGCACCGTCACAGACATCTCTTCCTCGTCACCATCCTCTTCCCTCTCTAACCCTTCCGCCCCTACCTCACGTGATCTTGCTGCCCTCAACCACGACCCTGGTCCCCTTCCAACGATTTCCGTAGAACCCGGTAGTGTTCCTCAAAGGGACCACGACCATTCAGAACTTTTCAACGTTATGGAGAGGCCAGCGACCCCACCAGATCCCGCTCAACCACCTACAGCACCTGAAACAAGACGTAACTTCCCCGCCGCTGGCACTCTCGTCGTTGTGCAGGGTGTTGTACATACCTCTGATGTTTCTCAGTCCGGCAACTCGGAGCCCATAGAGTCAGCGCCCCGGCGTGCCTCCTCCGTACCACCACCAGGAGAGCGTCCCCCGCGGCGGAGGCTTTCGGACCTCCTTTCTCGGCCCATCCGCTCGCGCCGCTCTTCTTACGCTGCCCCCGAGTCACAATCCTCCGAAACCAGCGCAAGTTTGGAAAGTGAGAATCAGGAAGAGTCAAGTGCTACCAGCGAAACGTCACAGGACCTACATGCCCAGGAAGAGCCCCCAGTCTCTGCATCCCGTCCATTATCACTCTCCCCAACCAGTATCGATGTACTGGGTACTTTACTCAGGTATGTTACCTCCCCCTTCTCGTCTTCCTGTCCTTTTTTCTCGTAAACGATTGTGCTAATAGGATGATATTTTGCTCTCACTCAGCGTCGCCACCGCCGCCACCGCTGCTTCTCTCGTTTCGGGTTCCTCAGATCCCCTCTTATCATCTGGCCTTGCGCTACCAAATATGCCAACGGGAACCGGTGCACAACCCATACCTTCACCCGTATCTGAAATGGGCCACGGTCAGAGCCCGAGTCAAAGCCAAAGCCAAGGCCAGAGCCGCCCGCTCTCTCCCACGCCTACTGCGGGACTTGCTTCTCGTGATCGCGTACGCAATGCATGGGCAGGACTGCGTGATCGCCTGGGCCTTCGTCCATCCCCACCGTCGACCGCTCCCGTTTCTCCATCTACAACATCTCCATCTCCTGAGCCCGATCTATCTCCCAGCGCAAGTCCAGCGATTCCAGTCGATCCACGCACACAACTTCTCGCGGACATGGCACGGGCGTTCCAGATGGGCATGGGACTAGATGATGGCTCGCCACCTGGATCTAGATTTGGTGCACCCACATCTTCCGCTATAGACGTCAACTTTGGTGATAGCCAGCAACGACAGCAGCAGGCGCAACAACAGGAGCGGCCCCCGCCACCGGAGGACAGCTTTGAGCGATTCCTGATGGACCTGCAGTCCGACTTGAGGCGTACATTGGAGGAAGGCCAGTCCGAGAATGAGCCAGAGACAGAGCCAGAACCAGAGCCTGAGGAAGAAACTGATCCTGTTGGTATGGATACGCCACCCTTGATTTATCCACAGGAAGCCTCAGCTGCAAATGCGGCATTTGACCTTAGCGAAGGGCTTCCAGCGCTCCCACCAGATGATGATGATCTTTCCTACGAAGACGAAACAGGCACGAATGATGGTGATGCGCACGACGAGGACAATAGCGAGCCTGAGGAGGAGACCGTCACGGTCCTACCACCTACTTCTGCTGGGCCGTCGCAGCAAACCTCACCCCCGCCCCCACTTACACCACAGACGCCACGACGCACTCTTGCCGGTTCGGAGCGCCGGCCGGGTGGCGGCATCAACTGGTGGCGTATGTACCGATTCCCACCCATGGTCGTGCCTCACGGGACGGCCGGCTCTCCCTCATCACCACCATCACCCATACCTACCACTCCTCCATCTTCTATGGCAGCAGCAGCAGCAGCTGCTGCTGCTGCCGCCGCCGCCACGGGCGCTACGTCAAGCGGCGAGCGCGAAGGGGTGACGTCGACAGCGGACGGACAAACGCAGGGTCCAGATGGGAACACGGTTGTACCCGTCATCGTCGTTGGGTTACAGTCCGTGCATGGTCACGGTCACGGTCACGGTCATGGTGGGCATATGCACAGGCACACAGAAGGGCGCGATGAATATCCGCTACAATTCCAACAAGACCAAGGAGCACATGAGCATGAGCATGTACAGCAGCACCAGCAGGACGATGCTTCAGGGGAAGCTTCCACATCTTCAGAGTCACCACGCGATGGGCCGCGCGGGTTGAGACCGCCGCAGGCTCTGGGCCCAACATCGCGGCGTGAGGGTCTGGTTCAAGTGCAGCGGTGGCAGTAATGGCACCGGACGCGCGGGCGACGATGGGCATGGCTCAACGACTTTCTTCATTTACGTTATTGGCGGTATGTTTTTTTGTTTTTTTTTTTTGTCTCGCTCTCCTTCCCTGGTAGTGTTAATCGTTTTGCCGAATGCTTTTTCAGGGTATTACCCGCCGAATCATCAGCTCGTGGTTGGGACCGACCCTCTCGATTCATTCGAGGAGCTGGCGGAGCTTCTTGGGCAGGTCAAGCCGCAGACGGCTTCAAAGGAAGACATTGACAATTCTGGACTTGAGGTCATACGCTCGAATGTACTCGCCGAATATGAGAAGATTGGGCGGATCGCGCCGATGTGTGTGGATCGAGTAAGTTTTTGTCAAAATACAAAACTCTTTTCATGAATTCTGACGAATTCATGTCCATCACTAGTGCTTGATTTGTCTGGAAGATTACGATCCGGATATAGATTTGAGATTGTTATCTTGTCGACATGTGTTCCACAAGGAGTGTGTTGACCGATGGCTTGAGACGGGTCGTAATAATTGCCCTGCATGTCGCTCTCAGGTGCGTACTTGCATCTCTTTTTTTCTCCAATGAGCTTAACCTTGCCTTGTCTTTTCAGGGTGTCTCTACTAACCCTGGGCCTATCCCAATCCCATCTTCGGCGTAGGGGCGTGGTGGGAGAAAACAGGGGTTGGTTTTTTTTTTGTTTTTTGTTTTTAGTTTTCCTTTTGAGCGCGCGCGGACACTCGGATATTCTCCGCCTCTCTCTCCTGTGTTCCTGTGATTTCTCTTTTTCTTTTTTTTTTTTGGATTCGAAAGAAGGAAAGAAAACAGAAAAACCCAGATGCGTTGTTTCATTCTTTTTTTTTTCGTATTACAATCCCTCGATGTTCGTCTATCCGTTCGTCCGTTTTTTTTTCTCTTTTCAAAGTCGCGCTCCTATTGCTTCTGCCCTTGTTTTTTTCTTCCACCCCTCCTCCCCGTCCTCAAGCTCCGCACTATTGGGTCCTCGGTCTCTTAATATTTGCTCACTTTTTGTTTGCCTCCTTCTGATCCCTAGTCATGACCGTGTCACAATATCCCCCTCTTTTCTGAATCTCTGTCCTTGTCTCTGTCTCTGTCTCTCTTTCTCATACTCTCTCTCTCATACTCGCATTCTCACTACGTATATCTCTTTCTCTCTCTTTGCGCCTTACTACCACCTCTCCCCCCCTTACCTCCTCTGTTATCATTGATATCTTCTTTTTCTTTCTTTTTTCTTAAAAAAAAATAGGACCTCCTTTTTTGTACGAATGAAAAAAAAAAGATTTCTTTTTGTTTATACTGTCTCGAAAAAAAATAGATTCAAATGGAGTGAGTATAAAGTATGTATGGTGGCATCTTCACCAGCTCCTTCGTTCTTTTTTTTTTATTACTAATCTGCAACAAACAGATTATCTTTTATACATATTTACGCATGTTTCAAAGCTATATTTCAATTTGTTAGGGGAATCACATCACCAGCAAACGTATATCGATCAAATATTAACGAACCCCCGAATTTAACAGCCTCAAGGGCAACGCGTCTTAACCCTTTTGCGGGCTCAGCTCTTGCGGCTCTTCATTTCCCTCCCTCTTCACACAACGGACGTCTTGTCCTTTTTTTTTTTGTGTTTGGCGTCAATCGGAACAAGTTCAGGCACTACTGACATACTACACAAGG
Source organism: Multifurca ochricompacta (assembly GCA_022496185.1). Lineage (NCBI taxonomy): Eukaryota > Fungi > Basidiomycota > Agaricomycetes > Russulales > Russulaceae > Multifurca > Multifurca ochricompacta. The sequence goes on along the minus strand of WTXG01000030.1, from coordinate 177,843 downwards.
CATGACAACAAATAGATTATTTATATATACCCGCGGGTTTTTTTGGGGGGGAAAAAAAAAAAGACGAAAAAAGGTGAGATGGAAATAGCAAGAAACTAGAGGCTAAGCCCCCCCCCCCCCCTCCTTATTATCATGACTTATGGCTGGCCAGCCCGAATTGTGTGGAAACCTTGGCTGCCAATAGCCTCCCACTACTAAATGTTTTACCCTCCAAAAGCGACTCGATCCTGGGCACGAGGCGTCCGCGCCTCCCGAGTATCCCGATCCTGTAGGGGGTTTTTTTTTTAATCGAAGATGGCGGCGTGCCCTTAATCACGCTGCCATCCTGGGTGCATTGCGTGGTAGTAGCAGTAATCACACGAGCGCTTGGGGGGAGCGTATAGTACGAAAATAGTACTGTTTTGCTCCAGCTCCGAGTTCCCCCCCCATTATTCATTATCTAGTGCTATTTTTTGCGCAAATGACTCGGGGGTCAACGTATTATTTGGAGGACCGCTTATAGCTTCTATTGCCTCTGCAATCTCATTTTTCATGACTCACCACCATTGGCCTCACCTTGATTCGTATCAATGGCCTCACTCCTTTTTCGGAGGTAGCTTTTTTTTTTTTTTGGCTGAACTCTTTAATGGCCTTAGGCGTCTGTCTATTCGGGGTTACCCCTTCCCCACCCTGATGGTACTATGGCAGGGATTTATCGTAATGCATATGTCTTCTTTCTTCCGTGATGTGCAGGCTTCTTTGTGAATATTATCATGGCTTTAGCGGCCATCATCGGACACAATGGGAAGCTCCGATGCACCCAGAATAGTTAGGGTTATTTTTTTTAATCATAGCAGCATATCCTGGTTCTAACTGTGATATCCTCGTCTGTGACGGTGGTGATCAACCGACTGAAACATGCTCTTCCAAAGAAGCATAACAAGGACAAAGGAGTCGTTGGGTCTAGTTTTACATACTAAGAAATCGTTATCGTCATCGTTTTCAAGATTCCTTCCTAGTTGCATATCCTTTTGAAGAACCAAAGCAATAGGGCTGCGCGCCGTCCGTTGACGGTGACGGCCGTCTATTTGACGGTGAAGACGGGTACGGCTGACCCGTACACTTTCCGTTTTTGGTACTCACCGGATCGCTGACGGTACGGTACGGGTACGGTACGGCCGTTTTACGGTATACGGTAGTAGACGGTATTACTAGAGAAAATAAAGTTGACCAGGGTAGCATGAGCAAGAAGCTCAGAGTGATAAAACAATGAGTGGGTGTATTCTTATGGCTATTCTACACCTTTTTATGTAGTTTATGAGTACAATACCCAACAATCTACTTTACCAGCCATAATCTGAAACTCATAGAGGGACTTCAAGCATTGCATTTGCTTCTGTGAGTGTGATTAGTGTAAACAGGGCATACTGGAACATGAACTCCCTCAATAAATGTAATTGTAGGTACATTATCACAAAAGAGACATCAGAGAAGCAATACCAAAACATGCCCCAAAAGGGGGCATCCAAAAACTATATTCAGGCTTGCACAAGGCAACTCCTAAATGTGAGCATACCTCCAACTGGACTCTGGCAGACCAAAATTCAATTACAATAAGGCAAAAAAATCAAATATATAGACTAATAGACAGCTCAACGACCCAGTGCAGTATCAGCTTGTGTGTGTGCAAGATGCAACTGCTTCTTGTCAGGCAACGGAGGGAGATCGTGCCCTATCCACTAATCTAATCTACTCCATAATCCATAATATGCTGTTGAGATGGGCCGGTTGCAACTAGGACCGGAGACCGGACAGCCGGGCTCCTGGGTGGACTCGATCTTATGATTATGATAAGATAATCTAAAGTGCGTCAGATAATTGATTCAGAGACATTGCACGCACAACACATTCCTTCTGTCTTGTCACATTTAAATAACTATATTTATTCTACTTATTGTCATGCTCCTCTGAGAAATATAAAAGGTCACTATTCTGTACATGTTCACTTCAGTTTTGACCACATAAACTGAAGTGAGTATTAGTTAGTTTATCTTATCTCTTATCTTTACCATATTTAGCTAACACTTATCTACTATCTAAATAGGTAAAGATACTATAGTGGGGGAGTTTTGGTGGCTTAATGACAAGATTAAAGCCCTGCCGTCCATGCCGTCTAATGCCGTCTACGGCCGTTTTTTGACGGGTTCGGACGGCGTTTCCGTACCCGTAACCGTCCGTCTCGATGATTGACTTGAGCTGGCACGGTACGGGTACGGCACCGTACTACGGCACCGTCATACCGTAAGCTACGGGTACGGCGCGCAGCCCTACAAAGCAAGGTACTGCTTGCGTGCGACACTAATGCAAGCTTGCGTCTGTCACTCGTCGCTGCTTCTTCGGCGTTTTTTCTACCACCTGATTGGCCTCTGAGAAGAAGAAGCAAAGAGTAGAGCCAGATACATAAGTTCCGGTCACCTACGTATCATGGCGAGAGCGCCCGCAAGGGTAAACACTCTGAAAAGCCGGTGTTTGGGCAGACAAAGGACAGTGACTTATCATGATGCAACCGTCTGCTTCGTCCGCCGCCGTCGCCTCCCCCCGTCAACAAGGGTGGGAGGGAGGGAGGGGGCAAACTACGCGTTCTTTGAATTCTTCGAGACTGGTGTGCTGCTGGTAAGTGCCCGGAATCAGGGACCCGGGCCCAGCCCATCTTTTCTAATTTCCCGGTTCCCGGGACCGGGGATAAAAAGGGTGAACCGACTCGGAGCGCCACAACCCTGGCCCATCACCCCCCTCCCCCCCCCCGCCCGCAATCAAAAGAGCGGAGTTGAAGTTTCTTGTTGTCGGACGTTCGCGGAGACTATCTATCAACACAACACCAACACAATGTGCGTTGTCACCACCACTTGGAGAGCATCCCATTCCATTCCATATCAAGTGTCGGGGGGGCTTTTCCTCTACAGTGAACCTCCAAGTTAGATCACATAAATATGACTCGTTTCTCGCATTCTGTTGGCAACGACTAGTTCAAACTCTGCTACCCATGACATGCGGCGTTGCTTCTGCTCACGGTGGCCCTCTGGTACTTTTGGTCACTTTCCATCTCCCAAAGTAGCTAATAGTCTTTGGACTTTGGCCATCTCACACACTCGCAATCAACGAATACGGCAACAAATTAGGGTGAGTATATTCATAAGCATAATTATAAGTATAAGTATATATGTATATATGATAACAAAGACACGACGGATTTAGGGGGTTTGGGTAGATTTGCAAGTCCAGAACAGTCAGTCACTTGTGCCTCAGCTTCTCTATTCCAGGCGGCAAATAAATGATGAAGCTAGAGAGTCCTCGACTTGGGTATAATCGAGAACGGGATCGCAAGCCAAGGCCATTACTAGTGGTATCGTTTAACTAGATCCATTTAACCTCCACGGCTGGTTGCAGCCGGGCAAGAAGCGTGCGCGTCGCCCAGGTATGCCATGAGATGCAGGATATTGAGGGTATGTATGTGAAATACCAGCCGTATTAATTGAGCCACTTGATATGGCACTGGATGCAGCGGTTCCTTGGGCGCACAGTGGTGGTCCGATTCCATAGGAGGTTCCTACACCAGAGTTCGGCCGTTTTGCTGCTGAGGAGGTTCCCATGGTTTTGTGTTGCTGGACAGTATGGTTTGAACCTTGCGTACCATTTTGACCTGTTAACTCAGTCACGCATTGCTTGATGCTCTGGACTACCGCTCACCTGTTTTCGTTGGTTTGGGTTTGGGGTGTGCTTGCGTTACCCCACCTATGACTTGTATGGCTCGGGATACATCGTCATTATTTCTGCGTTCACCACCTTGTCGTCCGACGTTGGAGAAGGCTGCATTCCAGAGGTCGTCCGCAGAGTTATAAGACATATGAATAAATCAGCAGAATCCGGTAAGGAGAATGGATCACCAAGGCATGTTACAGCTAGTTTTTAAAGGACCTTGAGTCTAATGCTTCAGACGTGCGGCACAGCTCTCCAGCTTTGACCTCATATTGCTGCGAAATCGTGGAGGTGTAAACCCAGGACGTTCAAAGTAGTCGCGGGCGTCTACATAGCATCGCTTTCGCCAATAGACCTATCTATCCATTCCTCATCTGAGGGTGTGTTGAGCACAAGCATCTTGAACACGGCTTCACAGCTATTCCATTCCGCGCTCTATCTCTCGATACGAGAATTTTAGTCACAAAGGCACCCAGCGTGTATGTAGGATGAGCACAGATTACTGTAATGTTTGCGGCAAAATGTTCATTTTTGGGTGGAGTATGTACAGCTTTCCTTGTGTAGATATATATGATCGAGGGCCACAACGGATCATCAGTCCAGAAGAGTCAACCCACTGTGAAATCATATATAGAGAGAAATACAGACATTATTTGGTGTGCTCATCACTCTGGCCTGATTGTACACTCACTGTATTTTTCACTCCAGAAATAGGGCTGATTTGGAGTTTTGTCGAACTGTCGCACATACCGTACTACATACCATGGCCACCTCGAATCCATCCCATATCGTCTATTACTCGAGACGCGACGGCGGCAAGCGTGGATTGTGGACGAAAAATGACGTGGGTGGCAGTACATTTTACACTGGGAATTGGCCCCGCCAGTGCACACACATCGCTTGGTATTACCAAAGTCTGGCCGTCTCTTTTCCGATAAAGGTAACATTCGTTGATTCCGCATTCTGCGCGCTCAGACCACTTGTAAACCCCACCACCCACATTCGTCTTCTTGCCGAGAAGGAGCGGTAGAGGTGGGTCAAATGTTCATCCAAGAAAGACGATTTGTTAATTATGTCACACTGGCAATCTCTGTTCTCATTTTTTCTAGCGCGCAACTCTCGCACATTGGGGTTTGGGGAGAGAGTATGAAGGAGCAGTGTTAGTGTGCCGGCGACGAGCCGCCACTGAAACAACAATTACTTTTTTTGTCCATAAGCCGCAAACTCCCATCGCACTTTTGTAGTGAAAACAAAACAGGAAGGCAGTAGTTCCAAGGTCAAGGGGTTCTGGCGCACCATATTACTCATTATATTCCCCCCCTCCCCCCCCTCGGTCGTAGGCTGTTACGGTCGTTGTTCGAAGCTGATATCTTATCAACGGAGTTCGGGTGGTTAGAGCGAAAGCAAAGCTAGATTCCTGAGTTCCTAGAGATCTGTAGGGAAGAGGAGCTCAAGACTACTGAAGAAGGGTGCAGTGCTGTACTTGTAGCTTGAATAGATAGAGGGAAAGCAAATGACGTATTGTTAGATGATGTCAGACGTGTTGGGTATGTTGTTGTTATGGATCGAGGTAGGTGGAGACGATGGAGTGGAAGGTGGAAAAAGGAAAGAAAAGAGAAGTAAAATGGAGAAAGGAGTACTTGTGCGTCATTATTGTACAGATAGTAAGTCTCCTGAAATAAGATCGTAACATAAGCGGTCCATTGCCGTTTCTCTTCTCTTGCTTTGGTGATGACCGTTTGTTCGGGATCCTTCTCTACCAGACCACCACTTTGCCGATTCATGGGGTTGCTGGCGAGAGTACTCGGAAAGGTCCAATATTTCCGCTCTCAGTGACTAAGGGGGATGATGACATTCATGAACTCAAACTGAGTCCGTCCGGCAGGTGACCAAACTCATGTCCAACAATCAACATCTTATCTGCATAAAATGGACTACATCAGAAAGGGAGGATTTGTCCCCATTAGATACCGTGTCAGCCGTCGTTAGTGTTCCTGTTGCTCACTTGCGCATATTATGCTATCCATCAACATGCAGGGGTTGGTGGTACGTGCTGAATGCACAACATCACATTAGCGAAATAAGAATAGTTTCATAAACCTCATAAGCCAAGACTCTTCTAAACCATACACACCACTCACACTGGTAGTTGTGGATACGAAATACATGCCCTGTGCGTGTTATAATCAAGCCACATGCGGCCATGTTGCAACACAAAGAATATCAGCCATCTACCTTCCTGCCACAGGAGGGACAGTGGACCAAAGGACAGAAATGTAGAAGGCGGCAAAAGTAGAAGTCCAAGGCTCAAACGTGATGGTAAGGGGAAAATCAAGTCTGACACCTTCGCCAGAGGATATACCGACTAATAGATTAGAGTTGACTCGGAGGATGGTGTCAATGGTGTCAAGAAGGGTGAAAGGTGAAAGGTATGCCATCACGTGACATATAGTGTGACTATCTTCATGAATTAATTAAATAATTAAATAAAACCGGGATCTGCCCTGCCTCCGACTCTCAACTCTCAACTCTCAACTCTCAACTGTGCCATGAGAGAAAAATGAGTTGAAGGAATTTTATTTCCTACACCAGTTATTAACACCGTCGTTCCATATCCTTTACCAGGGGTCGCGCCAAGTTGTGATGCTGTTAGGAGTCAAAAAGATAGAAGAGCACGCGACACGCGACACCTTCTCTCGCGTCTGTGTATACATCAACCAACCTGTGATCCCACGTGGCACCCACACTCGGCCAGCGATCTCACTACAACTACAAGAACCCCCAAGGCAAGGCGAAGTGTTGCTGCCGTTTAATCAATAAATTTATCGGCCACATCGAACTTCACTATCACCCTCCGTTTTTTTTTGTTTGCGTCTTATGGTAGTGACTTGAGTAGTTAGCTGGTCAACGATTAATTACACTACACTTCGTCACTCAAAGGACGTACCCTCTCACCCGACCCGGTAGAGGACTCAGCCGGTGAAGATTTGCCTGCGTCTGACGCAACCACCTCCCACTGTCATGGAGGCATTGCTTGCTTGACTCCGTGGGCTTACTTCCAGTCAATGACTGAGTAGACTTTTTCCTTAAGTTCAGGGGAGTTCCATGACACAAAACCCACTAGTCTCGTAGTCCTATATAAGGTCATACTGACGCTAATCCTTATGTCGTTCTCTCGCGATTCCTTCATTCGACAGTGTGTCAATGGTAGAGGTTTACTACTATTCTATGACAACATCGCTGTCATCCCCAAAGAGTATGAGATGCGATTACAAAAAAGATAGACACAGCCACCTATCGCTTGGTTTTTGAAAAACAAAATCTACCAAACCAGCCGAGCCTGACCACCAGGCGTGATGCACGTCCACGTCGCTTCCTCGCCCCGACTCAGCATGAATCCATTTTCGCTGGCGGCCACAAATGAGTCTTGAAACACTGTGACCGCTCTTCTTCTTCCTCTGCAGGCGCTAAATCGGATTGCAACGAAGTCAAGAAGGTAAGGGAATGTTTCGCGGTAGTAGGCAGGACAACAGCGGGCGTGATATTATTATTGGTGCGGTGGAACAGCTGCGTATGAAGAGAATGTGAGTTTTTGTTCGTTACAGTGTTGAAATCAGGTCACAAGCGGCGTACCTGAACAGATACGCCCTCCCCAGGAGCAGTTTCCGTCTCAAGCGCCATCGTCCCGCGCGTGGGACCCCCAGACATGATATGATGCACTTGCCAGAGCTCACCGTCACGCAGCACACCAAGATAGAATTCGTCGTCCTTGTCTGCTTGACCGGAAAGTGCACTCTTCTCAATAGCGGAGATGAGGATGGAAATGGGGTTCGCGTTGTCGAGTTTGTTGACGAGATTACCCTCCGATCTATGAACATGCATTTATGTCGGCTCGAGGATTAGGTTAAGAACAGTGACGTACTGAGTTACCTCCATTGGCTTGGTTATTGCGTGTAAACCAGGGAAGGTCGTTCGCAACGCTGGGCGCGGACCAGCAGAGAGCGCGATGCCAACAGCACCGGAAGACTTGACGGAGCCATTATGAATAAGCGTGAATGGCCTTCCTGTCACGAAAGGAGTGGACGAGGCAAAAAGGCCTAACTTTGAAATGAAATGAGTTTGGGACACGCAAAATGTAGTAAGGAGAAGGACCAACCTTGGTCGCATTGGGAAAAGAGGACAGTGACTGGTTGAGACCTTGAGCAGCGTTATCTGTGAGGGTAATTATTGTATGCACGTCCTCCTTTCTAAAATATTAATCAATCCGTGTGGTCCAGAAAGATGAGCAGGAGCAGGAGGAGACACACTTGAGTTCCCTAAGTGGGGAGGGCAACACGTTGCCTTCAAACTTTCGACTCCAAATACTCTCCCAGTCCACGTTCTCTTCCAATCCAACCTTGATGCCTTGGGCGCTCTCCTTACCCTTGTTCCGCATTGAATGCCATCTCCCCACTTGGGTCTCTGGTCGGCCAGGTTTGTCGCTATAAAATGATGTAGCGTCGTCATTGAGGAAGAATGCTAATGAGCATGCCATAGGGGCGCCGGGATGGGTAGCTGCAGAGAGGCATCCGACGGTACCAGAGAAGACAGTGCGGACAGTGCAGAGACGAGAGGAGACAGTGATGAGACAGTGGTGTTGGCAGAAAGCGCGAAAAGAAGCGGATGGGCTGCGAGTTCGGCGGGAAGGCGCGATATGTGCGCGAGAATGGAAGACGCGTTGCGTGCGAGAATGGTACTTGAATACAACATATCTCCTTTAAGACAATGTCGCTCAGGTGATTTCGGGAGCAGGGAGCAGTATCGCACGTATTAGATGGCCATGAAGGTTAAGGAGAGGGAGGATGTGTGTGGCGCAAGCGCTTTACGCCTTGCTAACTGACGAATAACGGTATTACAGTAAAGACCTCTTTCTCACTCGCGGGCGCAATCTTCGTGAGACAATGATTTGGACGTGCTGTGGACGTGCTGGCAATGATTGAAGGCTGACTGACAGCCTGCAGCGTTCTGTCTTCACAATAGCCACGCTGGCACTGCAAAGTGGCGTATACCTCATAATGCTTTGTCTTTGTCCGAATGGTCAGACTCACGACGCCACCACGGCTAGTAGTTCCTACATATTTAAAAGGACCATAATGTCGTTGTTTCGAGTCAGTGAACCCGAGCGGAAACAATTTTGACATGTCCGATCACCCCATTTCCTCCTCACCGATGGTGAGCACAGCTACCGAGTGAGTGCCACATAGCCCATTTGCGAGAGGGCCATTCTTCAACCTTCCAACTTCCAAGCAGCGCCCGAGTCTATGAGAACGAGCACACGACAGGCTCAGATGCTCTGCCACTACCATTGGGAGTCAAGCTTACGGTCTACAGACTACTCAACATGAGCGTTGTGTTTACCTTTGGCCTCGCCAAAGCTATCCTGACTTACATGGGACAGTCCGTCGCGCCCACGACATTGGATTGGATATCAGGGGCGCTGCTAGCAGTTGCGTGAGTTGAATCCTTTGTTCAGTTACCCACGATGACAACGGCGATGGACTGATTCCGATACGAGCTTGTATTGGATTGGCCTCTACGAAACGGCAGACGTGAAAAATTGGGAGTGGTTCTTCCATATCGACTTGACGCCTGCGATCATCTACTCCTTTAAGCGCTTTGTCGGAGGAGGTGAGCACTTACCCTCGTCTCTGTCGCTTACGTCCTGTTGGGATTGATTCAATTGGAACGAACAACCGCACAGTCTTTGGGGTGATCTTTGCCCTCCACGGCACGCTCACCGTCACTTCATTGAGCAGCTTGCCCTTTTTCTTGCTCGCCTACTTAGTCCCACGCGTCTCTCTCAATGTTTGGTCGGTCGTTTACGTCTGCTTTGCCATCTGCGTGCAATTCTTTTGGTTCAAAGTTAGTCTAGATTTCCATACAAAAGCGTTAGCGTTCATACTTGACTCGACTGATTGACAGACTCGACGGCTTCGCGCAAGAGCATGGGTTAGGAGATATGTAATGGACTTCCTTGATGTCTATGGTCTGGGTGCCTCCCTTGTCGAAAGATATGGTGCGCATGAACGGTTCACTTCTTTTGCAAGCTCTCACTATGCATCCATATGGCTTGCTTAGAGTGGCTTGGCGGTTTGGGTGCCACACTGGGATTCTTCTGCGGAATGGCCTTTGTCTGGTTACCACTTGGCATAGCTTATGTTTATCTCTCATGAGACTCATGGACTGACATCAGGCGCAAGAGCCATCACAGCCAATGACATCCTTCAATTAACTGCAGTACAATCGTGTGTTCAAAGTTGGCGCGAAAGTCAGGGATTCCCATGGACTTAGAAGTTTCATATGCAGTCGAGACCGAGGTGTCTCTAGTACCTCGCGCAACCTGCGGACAATAGCACGAATCCCTGAATTGAATCGGAGGGGTAGGTGCATGAAGGGATCATTGACGGAAAGGGGGTATAATTGCATGATTTTATCAAAATCCTCTCTGCGACCAAGAGGGTATAAGTGACGGGAAAATTACATAGGATCTCCTCTTTGCATCTTGGGCTTGTAGGATATCATGGTTGATGTTGAGAGAGTGGGAAACGTGAAGAAATAAATCTCTTGAGCGAGGCGAGGTAAGAAACGCTTGACAATTTCGAATAGCAGCCTTCTTCAATAGATGCCATTATCATCAAGATGATTCATGGAGTTGATTGCGATGAAAAATTGGACTTGCTCGGTCACGCCCACCCTTCGGAAGGCCTATGGATTGTTCAAAGTGACAAGGTGTTGGGATGATGAAAAGTCGAGCCAAATTTGGACGATGGTTTCTGGATTCACATAATTGGATGATTAGATATACACGATCACGGCGACCAGCCTCGCATCCGTGGCTCTAGTTGACTCGGAAGTATTCCCAACGGGATTGTAATCGGTTCGTCAAAGTCATCACCCGGAAAAGTATCATTCGAAAGCGAAAGGCGCGATGCAAGAGAAACAAGGAAATGTCCAAGGCAAGCACCGAGGAAGGCATCGACGAAACCATTAGATGGGTGCGAGCACCCCGTAGGAACTCAATCACTTGGACAGGGATTAGCCTAGATTGAGTAGGAGAGGCCCCGAATAAAACTATAACACTGTCTCGGATGCCTGTAGAGAATTACAAGGTGAGGAGTTCGTGGCAGAGGATGACCACCCCCTCAATATTTTTCACTCCATCGCTACTAGTAGGGCTCGAATTTATCCAAAATTCCGATCCCTTACAAGCAACGTTGTAACTTGATAGCTAGGGGCATCAAATCCCAGCCCATGGATGTGGAAGCGGGAGCGGGAGGAATTTCAGTTCAGTAAAATGGAGTATCAATTTTTCCAGGTCTTCTTTCTTATGTGACGAGTGGTGGCGATAGAGTCGCCTATCGGGCAGAAAATCAAGAAAGGTCCCTACAGGGCGTTGAGGATAAATAGAGGTAGAGATGAGAAAATACCCTGAATGTAAGAGATATTCTCGTCGATTTTTAGGAAAGTGAAATGGTGACAGAGAATCAAGAGGGTCAAGATTGGATTTCCAGACTCACCTTGGGGTGTTTCCGTGCTCCTGTGGGAGACTGTATAGCGAATAGCTCAGTCTTTGTAGTAGAAGACTGAAGTTCTAAACTACGCAGTAGTCTATCTTATAAAGAGTTATTGGTCCGGGCCGGCATCTCCGGTATCTATCCGTTGCTGGCTGCTACTCCAACAGCGCCGACACTCAAAAATCAGAAGATTTAATCGCAGGTTTCGACCAAATGACCGTCGACCTTGGCAAAGCCTCACGATGTCGACATGTCTACCCACGTCCAGTGGTGTGGGCACAACGAGGCTTACGTGCCAATGAAAAGCACAGTCATTGTCACTGCACACTTTGTAAATCGTAAATCGACAGACATGGCACATTTTCATTTTCCAGTCCTTCAGTGGTCAGGTCAACGCGGTAGGGTGTTTGACAGCACGGATTTGCAGACAGATCGCCTCCACTTCTTCCAATCTAGTCTCCAGTCTAGTCGCTAGCCGTTAGATCCTAAGCCCATAGAACAAAATTATGATCATCTTAATAAGATGACCTGTCTGGGTATCCAATGTGAACGCCGTGGTGGTAATGTTGCGCAACATTCAACATTCGTTTTTCCCCAAGGGGTGCCGCGCACATGTGAAACCCCGGCCCCCTCCTCATTTCCATACCCGACCCACCCGTTCACAACTCTTTGCAAGCAACTAACTCTTAATCAACGCATTGTACGAGCACTGCTTCGCAATTCTGATTATCAACACTCCGGGCCATTAGTAGTAATCATCCTCCTCACCCCTACCTTGGCACCTGGAATAGCTGTAGGTCAAATGCCAGTGGGGTGTGAGGGCAGTAGATGGTTTGAGAAGTGAAGACAGCGTTTTCCACTCTGACACAATGGTTCATCCTTATTTCAGAGACCCATGGGAATAGCAGCAGTAGTAGTTTTAAAGCCCTGATTCCCATGGTTTATTTTTTTTCAATTGCAGGTGAATATTCAGGTCAGCGAAATAATGTCTTGTCTGTGTGAAACGCGATCGATCGTGATGCGTGACCCTTACAATATCTCTCCCCCTGGCATGGCATTCTATGGGCGCCTAGGTCATAGATCGTCTTCCAAAGGAAAAGTGGGTGTAAAGTTCCATTTTTCCGTGTCGTTCTGGCCCAACCAGACAGTCCTGTGGTACTTTTGATCCATCGGCACTAGTGCCATTATTCCGCGCTGTCCTTTCTTGCGATATATCACATTGTTGCCCTCGACCGTGTGAACAACCAGCGACAAGTTTGCAGACCGAGTCACGCTTGTAGTTTGGTTGGTTTTATTTTGATCTTGCTAAGATCACAAAAAGTTATATTCGAATTTTGAACAATGACCTATCTGATTCCTGTTGTGATGGTGTATTTAAGTGGCAAACATTGGTTTTTCCTAACCCCCGAATCAGAATGGTGAAAGTGCCACCACAGAAAAAAGGCGTACGCTGCACGTAATAGAAGCGAACATCTGTCAATTAACCTATATTGTTCCCTACTCGGAGAGAGAGAGGGAGGGGGAGGGAGGGCGGAGGGGGTTCGACTTTTCAACAGAACCGTCCGCAAGCGCAAGGCAAACTTAGTTCACCGACGAGGCGCCTCCTGGGCTCAACCGAGAATAGCACTCGAATTTTGGATCCGTAGCACCATCCCAACCAATGCCCTTCCACACTTGGAACACGTTCCTAGGGTCGTACTTCGCCTTGATCTCTTTTAATCGCGCCGCGTTCGCGGCGCTCCAAAATGACACTTCGTAGTTCGGCTCGAACACGTCCGCCTCGTTGAGGTAGGCTCCGCTTTCTGGCACATAGTCTCGTAGAACCTGCGCCCCATCGTGGATGCCCTTGACCAGTTCTTGTTGTTCCTCAATCGTTGCGTTGTTCTCCCACGCGGTCGTGTAGATCACATGCCAGAGCGAATCGTACCACGCAGGCGTCACCGAGGTCATATTATCCTGGAATTTCGGCGCTGGTGAGTCCGCAAGGATCTGTATCTGCTGTACATCCGCGCTGGCACCGAGGAAGGTCTGGCCCTTACGAATAGCGCTTGCGAGTCCTGCAGCATCTGTCTCGAAATAGGTACGAGGAATCAACCTCGAAGCGAGGAGAAAATTTATCCCGACGCTAAGCGATGGGAAAAGAGCACAAACAGGCGTCACACCAATTAACTGAGGTTTGTGCGCATTCAACGCAAACCACTCACATCTCGTTGTTGATAGCAAAGGTTTCCTTGAAGAACGACAGGAAACTGGGCGCGTCAAAGTATGATATACTTGAGTCAGGAGGGAGAGCCGCCTCGACATTGGCAAAGCTTTGCTTCGCTTGCACACTGGTGACATTTGGGACAACACCGAGGAATGCGACAGCCTTTGGGAAAATATTGATGAAGCTACCTCCACCGAGGTCCGACCAGACGGGCGCATGCTCAATATATTTCTGTACTATGCTATAGTTGTCGTCGACGGTTGCAGAGCTGCTGGAGATGGAAACCCAGGCAAATGGAACGGCGGGGCGGGCTTTGTAAGTGACGCTCGTGAGAATACCCCAAGTTCCGGGTCCACCGCCACGGATCGCCCTGTGAGAGAGAAGGGGTTATGAATCCAACGATAATGTGCATGCCGTCTTAACTCGGACTTGCCAAAAGAGATCGGATCCTGACACTGGTTGATCGTCCGCTCGACGCCATCAGCAGTTACAATCGTAGTCTGGAGTAGATTGTCGACGCCCAGACCGTACGCCGGGGAGAGGACAGAGTGTCCTCCCCCTTGAATCCAGCCACCAGCGGCACCGACATTTTTCGAGTCGCCACCGACGATAATGATGTTGTTATCTTCCGCATATTGGTACACAGTTGACCATTGTGCTCCAGCGGCGATAGTGACGGCGTCCTGTGGGGAAACGGAGATGGAGAAAGCTTCCTGTGAAGTGAAGGTGGTGGCATCATAAGGTGAGGCGGTGCTGACGTTCTGTGATTTGACGGGGCAGCCAGCAGGAACGAATGCCTCGTTCCGCGAGATGCCCTGCATCCCATGCGTCCACAACGCAAACCCGCCCTTGCCTGACGAGCGTCCCAAGTAATCATGACCAGCTGCAAGAAGGTAAGTGAGGACCTTGCACTATTGGGAGGAGCGGGGACCTACTGTTCTTGATGACCATTCGAAGGTTGTGTGTTGTCGCGAACTTGACGTATTTCACAACTTCTTCAGAGGAAGTAGCATGTACAGAGTAAGATGGGACGCTTCCCTGACCGCAAGTGGAAGTGTTGGAATTCGGTGGAACAAGGCAAGCATCCGATGAAGTACAAGTCTCCCCTAAGCGCAATAATCAGACATGCCACAAAAAGACGAAGTCGTTCCCACAATTGATCTGCTCGAAGCTGTAAAATGTGGAATTAATAAGCCTTGGAAATATGATAAAACTAGGTGGAGCACATACTTTCCGAAAAGGTCTTCGCGCCATTGGTCGTCCTGGTAGTTTTTCGTGATCGTATCACATGCAGCCGGGTCATAGGCAGGGTCGGTAGGATAGCAAGGCGCACCGGTCGGACGCTCATTGTGAAGCTTTCCGCCAATGGAAGCATTGAAAGTAGAAAGAATCCCCGGCTTGGGAAGCACGGGTCATTTGTAACACAACGAGTAACAGCAGAGGCTCCAAGAGAGAAGGAACCAACAAAGAGAAGAGAAGAGAGCATGGTTCTCTAAGGGTGGGTTCACATCCCTTTTTTCGCGTTCATATAAATAGTTCGAGCGAAGTGAGGGGAAAAAAAGGTAACCGCATCCTCATCATACCCTAAAATACTGACAATGTGGGCATTTGACGATAACGATACAATCTGGTCGACAGGAATCATGGAAATCAATTGGCCGGCTGGAGGTGTGCACTGAGTGAGCGCCAATTTTGAACTGATTCTCATTATGGGATATCTGCAGCATGATGGGAACCGACTGTCGCACTGCATACTAGGCGAATCTCTGACAAATCAATTACAGCAATTACAGGGATTGTGGGATGGGTCTTACCCGAACGACCTGAGATACGACCGCGCGAATTCGAGCGGAGGAAGGACTAACTAGATTGTGGTGCTGAGCGTTGTACACGTACTAAGGCGGATTCACGATTCGCTGCCCACCTCTGGAATAGGGTAATGACACCGGTACCGGTCGCGTTGCAAGATATGGTCAGTCGTCGGCCGTAAATAGTGCCTTTAAAAGTGTAGAGTGTTGATGAGCAATGTCCCGTACGCCTACGAAAGCTGAGACTGACCTCCATCTGTCAAGTTTGATCTTTCTAAAGAAATGTGAGCCATCGCTGTCCACGAATACAAACAAGCATAAACAAACGTAAATGAATGTGAATGTGTCACTGTCACCACCACCACCACCACCACCATCGCCACTACCATCGCTGTATAAAGGCGGTAATATTTTCTAGCTGGCCGAAAGTTTTGATTTCGATTGTGTGAATCACGGGTGGGTCCTGCTATCGCCACGCAGGCTATCATAGAGGGTTGGCATTTTCTCAATTTACGTGAGGTGTCGGGGGGAGTTCTCCTTATGGCGTTCATCTTGCGTGATGTGATGGGGAAATGTACTGAAACAAATAATAAACATCACCTTTTATTATTGCAATAAGTGATGGTGGTTGAAATAATTTATTCTCGCCGAACTCCACAAATTTGCAAAGAACGTACATAGTCCACATGGATTATTATATGCGAATTTCGTGGTGATATTCAAGTCAGGTACAACGGTGACGGCGGGGGAGCGGGGTCACCCAAGTGGTTGGTAGGATGGCATTTCGAAAACACTTGTTTGTATCCATGCGTTATCCATGCGTTGCAATTTCCCATAGCCACCGCGAAATGTCATCTTAGGGTGTTGCCCATGGAGAAACTGACTAGGCGTCACGCCTCCGCCAAGGTGAACACAAGCCGACCGCAGCTTCATCCGCGGCAGGCATAGTTCGTGCTCTTGCGGCGATATGCTTTCGTTTCGTTTCGCTTCGTTTGGCGAATTCTGATATTAACTGAGTGTGAGTGATCGAAAGACGAAAAGAGGGGTAGCGTATGCATGGAACGTGCTTACAACAGTACTGGTTCAATTACTCATCGTCCTCGACGTCCAGATCGTCTTCGATCCCTACACCCTCACCTGCATCCATGTATTCCACTTCGTCCCATCATTATCCCCCATAAGGAAGCATCCATCTCTACGTCATTCTTCCCCCCGCTTGGCGTTTCCTCGACAATTTCGAGAGGGGGCTGAGCGGTGAGTGGGAGGAGCGCGAGGGCAGACGATGATGACGGTGTCAGCGGGGCGATTGAAGAGCGTACGATATTGAGCACTTCTTCCATGCAGTTTCTCAACCTGTCTTCCAGCTCTTCAACAATCTGTGCGGAGAACATGAAGCACGCGAGTGGAGGAGAGGAAGGGAAATGTCACGTACAACGTAAAGCTCGACGGGTTCAACGGGGATGAGATTGACCACCTGCAGTTTTTCCGCTTTGGTGAGGCCGAAGGGGGCGAGGTTCTTGGTGAGTCGTTCAACACCCTGGGCGGTCTGCACCCGCGTGGGTTGATAGTCTGCGGTGAGATACTGGATGGCCTTATGTACGACAAGTCAGCATCATCGCTTTTGCTTGCCTTGTCTAGTCACCTCAACCTCTATTGTGCGCAAATTTTCTGATATAGCCAGTAGTGGATCTGGAATGGGAGGCGGTGGAAGGCCAGTGGCAGCCGCTGCATCCTCTTCCTCTTTTTTGAGACGTTGAGCGGTACGTGTACGAGCGATGTGGTCAGCCTCCAGCTCTTTGAGAAGTTGAAGAACTTCATAATTTGAGAGTAAAGCTGCTCTAGAGTTCAATATCTAAGAGAGTGTGTTAAACAGGGAACAGAGAACAGAGAACAACAAAGAACAGAGAACGAACCTCCATAAGTTGATGAACCGAAAAAGGTGAATGTGTGTTGGAAGGGTAGGGAAACGGGGTGTGTGAGTGTGAGTGAGTGTGACCCAAAGTCGATCGACACTCTTCATTAACTGACACTGTAACAACCAACACTCTCTTTGCCCTTCTTTTCTACTTCCTCTTCCTTTGAGACATTCAAGAAAATAAACAAAAAAGTTCCATCAAAATCTATCTAACAAATGAATCGCCCAGGTGCCTACTCAACTCTTTTCTTCAATCTTCAGTCTTATCACTAAATCCACAGGTCAACCCCCTCAACGACCACCAAGTCTCGGTCCAGGTCCTGGAATCGGCGGTCCTTTCAGAGGTCCATATCCAACATATGGACTCCCTCCCAGAAACATTGTGCCAGGTTATCCCGCACCAGGCCTTCAAAATCACAGAACAACACAAAATTTGGTCCCACAGCCGACACCGGGCGGTTTTGTTCAACCACGTACCCCAGGCGGTTTTCCCTTTGGCGGGGCGAATCCCCAACAGCAACAACAACAACAATCGCAATCACAACAATCTCACCCACAGTTACCCCTCCCACTCCATCAGCAACAGCAGCCTCCCACGAGCGCGCTTCTGAGCTTATCCCATCTACAAAGTACGACATCGAGCATAGGTGGTGGTAACGGCAGTGGGGGTGGTACTGCACCATCTGTATCGTCCACAAGCGAACTCGGACTCGACCCGAACGATTTCCCGGCGCTCGGTGCTACCCCTCCGACCGCGACATCTGCAAGTAATACTACTCCCGCGACGAGCTATGCCTCACAGGCTGGAACTGGCGTGCCTCCTTCCGGTAGCAGTGGTGCAACGTCAGGTGGTTCTGCCCTGCCTCGCGACTTTACGGCAGACGACTTTCCCGCGTTGGGTGGTGGGCCTACGCCCTCACAACAACAACAACAACAACAACAACAACAACAACACAACAACAGCAACAACAACAGCAACAACAACAACAACAGCAGCAGCAGCAACAGCAACAGCAATCGGCGCAACAACAACAGTCCTCCCAGGTTCAACAGCAGCCTCAGCCATCATCGCACGACAGCCACCCTCCAGGATTGAGCGGTCTTCCCGGAATTCAGCACCAACAGCCGCAACAACCTGGTTTATTGAATCTCGGACCCCGAGCGCTTCAGAGTCTCCAATCGGAAACGGAAAAGCAGCGGGTGCGTGACCCATGTTCCCCACGCCCGTGACGTGGCTGAGCTCATTCGCATTTATGAATTCGTGGGCGTGTATATAGCATAATATAAAGCTGAGTGTGGCGGCCCAGGCTGCTTGGAATCAAATTAGTGCAACACCCGCACAAGCCCAGGCACAGTCATATCAGAATGGGACGCAACAACAGCAACAGTCACTGCACACCCCGCCTGGCGTCCCACCTTCCGCGTCATTTTCCCAACAGCCGGCACAACAAGGTCAAGGCCAATCGCAGGGCCAGGGGTCGGCGTTCGTAGGAAATGGGAACGTGCCTGGAAATGGCGCGGCAGCTGCGGGTAATAGCGGAAATGGGGCCGCCGCGGAGGCGCAAAGCCAGTCGCGCCAGCACCTGGTCTCGTGCCTCAGACACCTGCTCAACAGGTGCTCATGTCCGCTGCGGATCGCTGGGGACTGCTCGGTTTACTTGCGATGATCAAGAACGCAGATCCGGACCAAGCACTACTGTCTGTTGGTACAGATCTTGGGACGATGGGGCTGGACATGCAGCAGCAAGGGTGCGCTTTATTTTGTTGTTGTTCTTTCTTCACTCTGCTCTAATATGGTGGCCGCATAGGAGCCTATATTCGACATTTATCACGCCGTGGGCTGATTCGAGCGCGGCGCATACCGTCGAGCCAGACTTTCACCTTCCCGGGTGCTACAACGTGCAACCGCCACCGCCGGGGCCTGGAAAGGCTGCCGCATTCAGTGACGAGACGCTGTTCTTCATGTTCTATTCGTCGCCGCGGGATACGCTGCAGGAAATTGCGGCACAGGAACTGTACGTTACTCCATCTCCTCCTCATTGCCCCTCTTCTTCAGTGTACCCCTCCCCGGAGAGCTGACCAAGGTGGGACGGGGCGACAAAAAAAAAAAAAAAACAGGTACAATCGAAACTGGCGATATCACAAAGAGTTGCGGATCTGGTTGACGAAGGAGTCAGGAACGGCGCCTTCGCAGAAGGTACCAGGCGGGGAGCAAGGGACGTACACGTTTTGGGACCCGGAAAATTGGGGAAAGGAGCGTAAAGAGATGGTTGTGCTTTATGCTGATTTGGAGGAGAAGAATCTGACGGCACCACCGACGGCGACGTTCGCGCCTGGGAGCGTGCAACAAGGACCTTCGCAGTTGCAGCAGATGCAGATGGGTCAGATGAGTCAGTTGAGTCAGTTGAATCAGGTGCAACCGCAGGTTCGTGGGGCCTTTCAAGGTGTGAGCATGGCGGCGATGTGATCATCACTGGGGAGGTACAAGGGAAGGGGGCGGGCACGGCGACGACAGGACATTGTTTTTCTTTCTTTCTTTTTTTTTGTTTCTGCTTTTTTTGACTATTCGTTCGACAACCCGTTCCAAATCGGTGTTGTTCCTTTTTCTTTCTTTTTTTTTTGCAAAGAGGCTTAGGGCCTTGCTCTTACTGCTGCTTCTTACTTGAAACTTGAACTACCACCACCATCACCACCACCACCACCACCACTACGAACTTATTATCCTTTTTTCTCTCTCCATTTTTGACCGCTGTCGGGCGCTGTATCATTAGTTTTTAATCTCAAACCCCTCTATCGCAAATGACACGATAATTTTTATTATTTATATTATAAATATATTAAGGTCGATCGAGGTAAGGTTAAAGTAAGACTAATGCTAAGGCTAAGGCTAAGTAAGGTCAGTAAGGCCAAGGAGGGAAAGAAGGCAACAACAACAACAGCTCATCAGCTTGCTTTCTCAGCAGCTCCCCCAATCTTTGGGAAAAAAAAAAAAGGAAAAAAGAAATAAAAAAAGACGACGACAACGACAACGAGGGATCAATGCCATTGCCGTTAGGGAATAAGAGCGATGTCGATTTTGGTGTCGGTGTTTCCGACGATTCCGACTTGGGAGCAGGAGCAGGAGTAGGAGCAGGAGTAGGAGTAGGAGTGGATATCGGAGACCACCCATCATCGCCTTTGCCTTTGCTCAATAGTTCCGGCCACGTTGCACATTGTGGGAGATGTTTGGATGGTCTCCCTTCAAGTCTCGTAGAGATGGACGCCTCCAGGTACGTGTTGAATGTTGTAATGATGATGAATGTGCGCTTGTGTGCTCCGCCTCTCCCTATCTTTTATCCTTTTTTCTACTTACTCTCCTCCCTACTCCTCCTTCTCTCCTCACTCACTCTTTCTTTCCCCTAGAATGGCCATTGCGTTTTATTGTCTGGGCACGCTTGACGTCACCAACTACGCAGAACGCAAGATATCGTCGACGGATCGGGAGAGTTGGAAGGAATGGATTTGGGATCAATACGTTGGTGAGAGTCCTCGCGCGTAGCGAGCGGGCTTTTTTTCGAGCTGACTCTGACTGACTTATGCCATCTCTCTCTCCCTCTCTCTCTCTATCCTCCCCCCCTCCCACTAAGGAGGTGGTTTCCGTCCCGGTCCTTTCATGGGCAGTGGTGACTCTGCAGAGGTGCTCTTCTTTTCTTTTCTTTTCCTCGTGCCTCCCCCCCCCCTCCTTATCCCTCCTATCCCTGGAGCTGTGGTTGGCGACCACAGCGTTTCGTTCTGTATTTTATTTTATTTTGGTCGTGAAAACTCACGTGCCCCAGTTGTTGTCTGAAACTGAAGCCACAACAACATCCACCGCACCGCCGCATCTCATCATGACGTACTGTGCTCTCCTCGCTCTCGCCACCCTACGCGATGATTATGCAAAGTTGGACCGCGCCGCGCTCGCCCGTATGGTTGGTGCGTGCCAGGACGCGGATGGAGGGTGCGTTCTCTTTAACGGCTACGGAGGGGCGTGCTGCTCATGCTGATGGATTATGGGGGTGGCGGTATCCGTGTCCGTGAGTGATTCAGATTCGCGACAATGCCAGGAGGGGGAGACGCCGATTTACGCATGACGTATTGCGCTTTTGTCGTCTGTGCGCTGCTCGACGATTGGTCATGCATTGACCTCGCTCACGCGCTAAAATACATTCAACGCTGTCGGGTGCGCATTTAACCCATTACACCCCCCCACCCCTCAGGGCTCCCCCGCGCCAACACGTCTCTCGCTCCTCTTTCATCGTAATACTGATGTAAGAGGGGCCTCCGTTAGACGTACGAAGGCGGATACGGGCAAACGCCCCAAGGAGAATCGCTTGGCGGACCGACGTATTGCGCGCTCGCAGCGCTCCATCTCGTACCACCCGATCACCCATACGCACCCGCGGCGCGTTTGCAGCCCGCAGAGAGGCATGCGACCGTGCGCTGGTTGGTGTATATGCAAGCGGAGGCCACCGGTGGCTTTTCGGGACGCACGAACAAGTTGGCAGATGCGTGTTATGGGTTCTGGTGTGGTGCCGCCTTAGCCGTACGCCATCCTCTCTCTTTATTTTTATCTTTCTTCCTTTTGGCGTGGCGTGGTAGAGGAAGGGCGAACAATTCTCATAGTTGTTTCCCCCCGGGGGCTCCCAATTCGGCCACCCCCGTTTTTTTTGCAGATTAGATCCTAGGCGCAGGCGATTTTTTGGACGCGCGCGCACTCGGGAGGTATCTCGCTCAGTGTCAATACAAGTTTGGTGGGATCAGCAAGGCACCGGGGGAACATCCTGGTAAGCCCGAAGTGTGTCGGCTCGACGCTCATAGTTCTAGAAACTCAAAACGACCACCTGCAGACCCATATCATACGTATCTGTCGATCGCCGCGGCTGCGATCGTGTCGCCGGACCCTGGGTGGGAGCTGCAAGCTCTTGACCCTATCATTAATGCGACGCATGAACGGCGAGATGGGCAAAGACGCATGTACCTGCTACGCCGATAGAGATGAAACGGTGAGACAGTCGTTTACGGTGTTTTGAGAGGGACTGGGCTGGGCTGGCTAGATGTATGCGTGTGCGATGTGCGATGTATTGTGTGGGTATTTGTAAGTTATAAGTAGTTGATAAGTCTCATGATATGATGTCATTTATATCGGAGTTTTAACAGTTCGGGCTTGCTAATCAGGCTTACACATCTCATCACACACCTCATATCATATGAATATGATGAGGGGTGGACTGACTTGCTTGACTATTTAAGTGGTAATAATTGAAATAACATACCCCCACCCTCAACATGGCCACTACCAGTACCCCAAATACTAAGCACACTTTCGCCGTCTGGGCACCCGACTACACTGACCCAGAAGCTGCCCAACGTCGTCTTGCCATTCGCGCTGAACATCTCGAGGGTATTAAGCGGCTCGTCGGTGAAGGTTTCATCAGTGAGTTCTTTTTCTTTTAATTTCCTACCACTTTGTTATTATTCGTTAACGTTAACAACAATACAGAATACGGCGGTCCCGTGGCCGATCCGGAATCGAAAATCCTTAATGGGAGCCTGCTCGTCGTAGAAGCTGAGAGCGCCGCTGCTGCACGCGCGGTCCTGGAGAAAGACCCATATTGGGCTAACAACGTGGTGAGTTCTACATCCAACCATCCCACATCCCACCTACTACTACTAAATTTGTTTTTCTCCAGTGGGACAAGGAGAATCTGGAGGTCAGGTCGATCGATGTTGGCGTCAACGTACGCTAGATTAGAAAATAAAATGAGATTGGAACGCGACCCCGCGGAACTCCGGTTCGACATAGATCTGTTGCCGGATGTTGGATGCTGGATGCCGGATGCCCGGGTTGCTTGATAAGTTGATAAGATAAGATAAATAGTGCTTGGTACTTGACTTGACTGTAGTCATCATAGCTCGCTCGAGGGCTCTGTTAGAACACAAATTCACTTATTGGACCTTGACCTTGCTTAAGCTCCACTACAAGGCATAACTGTCCGAGGAGCACAACACGAATTGATTTGGGCGGTAATACGAGAGTGCTTGGCCTTTTTGGCAAGGATTCCAATAAACAATGGCCTTCATGGATGTGTGCCCATGATGCAGCAGTTGATTCGGTACATGATACCAGGGAAATCTCTCTGTGCGAGACGACTAATATCAAGTCGGGGATCGGGTGGTAGTACTCAATCGTTCCGCAAAGTCGGAGGTATCACGAAGCCGCGTCCTCACTGACCGGGGCAACTTCTCGACTGCTACTGACATCGCTGTTTCGGTACGCCGCTCCATCTCCATCCACCTTACCTTCTCGCTCGCCCCTTTGCACACAAACTCCATGGGGAAACACGATGGCCCTGTCGAGTACGACGGGTAGACCGCGGTGCCCACCCCACGCAGCATGATGACGCAGATGATCAATTTCGGGATCGTGCTCATCGCTCCGGAGAGTGAGTAAAATTTTTTCTTTTGATTTTCGGATTGTAGCAAAGGCAGAGGTGGTGGTGGTGGTGGTGGCAGGAATGAGTAAAAAAAAAAAACAAGAGGATGAAGAGCTCTGGTAAATGGTATAGGGAAGAAGAGGGGGGGAGGAAGTAAGAGAAAGAAAGAGAGATAACGCGGACATATAGAGTGCAAAGGTGATGAACCAAGCCGCGTTCTCCGAATTTCTCAGTTGACCACGCTTGTCCTCCCTCTCCGTTAGCATCATGCATGCACTCAACCTTCCAAAATGCGCGTGGATGAACACGTAGGGAGGGCATATGTACTTCTGCGATGCAAATAAGAAACAGAGCAAGAGCGAGCCACCAACATGTCTGCGAGTGGGATGGTAAATGTTAGCATATTATTCACGTTGGGAAAATAAAAATAAAAATAAAATAGCCGAGCTTGGCGTACCGAAAGAGAGCTGCCGGCGTTGCGTGTGACGCCCGAGATAGCGACCCCATATCGCGATGCGCGAGTCAGTCACAGGGTAATCCGCCTCGTTCTCAATATTGTATTCGTCGTCTTCCTCGAAAAATGCCTAAAGACCGTTCTTCGTAGACGTTTGTCGAGCGAACGCTGTTCACCCTCACCCCCACCCCTCCCCACAATTCAGCTACTTTTTATTTTTATTTTTTTCCGGCGTGCATATCTCGTCGCGATCGGGTAAGCTGCCACATACATATCATCACGAAGTAAGCACTCGTGTATTCATCAACAAAAACAAAACAAAAATAAAAAGATAAACAATCAGCGATACCTCCGAGAGCTATGTGTGAGTGAGTGAAAGAATGGGCACACTCACTGTACTGCCGGTGCGAGCACCGAGATCGAAATTGACTGAAAGCCCGAAACCGTACCGAGACCGCTTGCACGAGATCAGGTAAGAAGCGCCGACAGACGGGAATTGTGTCAAAGGCGGGGGGGGGAAGGGGGGGTTCAATAGAAGAAAGAAAAACCAATCGATAAACTGTGTGGTGTATTGTGTTGGCTTCCCTAAACTCGTAGGGGGGAAGGGGGAAAGGTAGATGAACCAGCGTCGGAGGTGATCAAGTAATAAACCGGAGATTTTCCCGCCATTTGGATTGTTTCAGACTCAACTTGTCATTAACCCATCTGCATCGCGTGGCAGGATGTCAGTTGGAGAAAAGAAAAGCGAGAAAGCGCGCATGGAGGAACTCTAGTGAACGGACATGCAGAGCCTTCGACTAGGGGAGGAGATACACCAATGAAATAAAGTACACGCACAGTATGGGCCATGGAAAAGATTGAGTATAAATACAAAATCGCGAGAAAGCTCTCACTTACGAATGCCGTATTGCAAGCAAGTGCCAACCATACCATGAGAAAGAGGAGATGGGTGTGCTGTTTGGAAAGGGACCGGGTTTTGATCTACAAGGAAAACCCCGGTGTTCGCCCATGCGCCAACAACCTGGAAGGCGGAGTAACAGAGAGGTCGAACCCACCAACGCAATTCATTAAGCGAGATCGGGCAGAACTATGACCGATTGAAAACACCAGATCGGGTTTATAAACGCTATGTTGGTTTGGAGGTAGGAAGTCATCCTTCCACTTTGACATGGACATGTAAGGAGCAATCATTGCGAACGGGATTGACAGGGTAACGGTATAATACTACAACCCCGATATGTCAATACCCGTCTAGTTGAACAGAAAGCGAAGGTAACGTACTAACCACTGAGACAATCCAAAGCAACACCGTAAAGGCACGGAAAAAGACACTTCAGGAGCTTCATTAGCCAGTTCAAGGGACTACTGAAGCCCCCAAAGGGTCATCTCGGTGCTGCGGATTGATCGTTTGCATTGTTCCACGACGCGATGACCCTGCAGAACTATCATCATTTAACTCTTATCAAAAAGTTTAGGGTACGGCCACTTACTCTGACGAAGGTGCTGATCTGTCTGAGTTGGGTTTGTCTAGACGGCTGAATCCAGAGGCGATTCATAGAGTATGCCATGTGAGTTTGATCCCCCGTCGGGTTGCGAAACCGCGTTTTCGTGAGGGGGGAGGGAAATGAAAGCAACAATTTTTCGAAATCAAGTGAGGGAATTGGCATCGGTTCAGTATCGATGCGGCGGTAAAGAAAGGCATGCAGGTGTCGCACTATGTGTTCCAGGACCATTTGGCCAGTGCCCCACTGACTGTTGGATGGATAAAGTATGACCACGAGTGGAACCCCCCTCCAATTCAGCACGTTCCAATTCTAATCTGACCGCCCAGGCAAGATGTTTCGTAAGATACCGCTTGCGCACGTAGATTGGCACCAAAGAAACAGACACCTAGCATGGGGTGGGAAAAGCGAGCTCGAAGCAGGACGAGTGGAAAAAGGAGTATACAGACAGGGCTTGACTTGCTGCCATGCCGTAAGTGCACTCAATTCAACCGTTGCAAGTCCAGTACGCGGATGCAGAGAAAGAGTGCGTCGATGTACATGACGCGAAATTCTCCATTCGAAGCGGTAAATACGCCGGCAGAAACAATCGGAAGAAGCGTGCTGACCGAAATGTTAATCAAGAGATCATGCTGAACATATATTGCAGAACGAACCACTCACAAGACTAAAATGTGGATCCGAAAGAAATTGAGTTCACGCTTTGAATAAAGTGAACCAGGGGATTTACCCCATACGGGGTGAATTCTAAAAGGGGGGGGGGGGAAAGGGGGTCTGAAGTTCTGGAATTGGGAATGGTATGGTATGGAAGCAAAGCTACAGCAGTAGCGCTGTAAGGGTTTAGGACGAGTTTCATCGCCTGATTAGAATTTCAGAATTCAAAAAGTGCTACCGAAAACTGCGAGAGAGAGCCAAACACGTTCAAACCTCATTCCGAGTCAAGTCTTCCCCAAGGGACCTGCCTGTCTTTGTCTTGGCGCACCCGCACTGCGCACTAAGATCACATTTCATTTCCTTGAAATTTGGGCTCGGCACTTCCCATGAGTGACCCCCATCTCTTCGGTCTTCAGCGCAGCGCAGCAAAGGCGAACGGAGATCAAGGTGGCCGTAGTCGTGACCTAGAGGATTTGTAACCAGCAGAGGACCAGGTGAGTGCCAGTAATGGTTGCCAATTAGACATAGACTCGAGCTTGCCTATATATGCTTCCGGCACTCGTGGCTTGGAGCGTAGTAGGTACCAGGAAGGGCGGTCTATCTATTCTTGGACTCGGTTGGACTCTCACACGGCCTACACCAAACTTAGACTTGATGACACGGCCTTGAGTAGTTGTCTGTCCGACAGTGGGTCATATCAAACTCTCTTTCCACTCGAATAGGAATTCGCTGGCCTCGTTCTCGTTCTCGTTGCGTTGTGATTTCTTTGTTGCAGGAATTGCGGGAGTTGGCACTCCAGGTTGCACGTGATCAATAATACCCTTAACTCCTACTCCTTACCCTTCCCTGGGCTACACCCGCAGCCTGCACAAAATAAAACTTTGTGAACACCCCTTGAAAAGTGGCCCATTAAATATTGCTCCCTTCGGGGATGCATACGAAAAAATTGGAACGATACAGAGAAGATTAGCATGGCCCCTGCACAAGGATGACACGCTGTTTCAGAGTGGTAGACCTACGGGTCTCAATATTTATTTTTATGCTATTATCCCGACCCTACTTGTGAAAGCTTCCTTTGTTTTTTTTCCCTAGTCCTGGCCCAAGTACACACCTATTCCCTACTGACAAGTACCCTTCCTCACTTTCTGGGTATAAGTACCTCGCGCGGATGGTGTCTGTTGTGATCCTCTACTCATCTATTTTTCTGGAGCCCCAATGTCATCGCCGATGTCACACATACTCATTGCATTCGTACTACCTCGACTTTGCACATCGTACTATGTAGTACCCGGAAGTAAATCGAACAAGGTACCGTGTCTGTCAGTTGGCATTCGAACCTTAACGGGTTGTGTTTATTCAGCGCCGTAATAAAAAGGAACCCGCTCAAGTGAGTGGTTGTACAGTACGTACCCGCCCATGAGGAGCGTGGCCGGGGCCAAAAAAACACATGGGCCATTTTGAACGCTGGATTACGATAACAGCTCTCTGAGATTTCAATCTGCAGGTCTGGGTACAATTCCCGTTTTCCCCCTTGCGTGTGGGATTTTCTGACTTGCCAGAAAGGTCGGGCGCTAGTCTTAGTTTCGTAATTATTCGAACAACCCCACTTTCGACAAATGTACTGAGCGGTGTCAACTGATCAACCCTGTCGGGATAGACTTTCTTATTCTTTTCGCCGTTTTCTTTTCAGGTCCGTGGTATCTCCAAGTACCCAGCACATTTATCAAAGCCCTATTGAACTTCTTGAATGGAGCGACGGTAACTTCGTTCTGCTTCTGATCACATGGCGCGGAATTGCCCGGTTAGCACAAAACCATCCATCAACCTCGTGCGGGCTCGTCAAGGTGTACGAGTGTCCGCTTGGAGGCGAAACCTTGAGTAGGAGATGTAAATTGTAAGAGTAACATGGCACAAAAAAATGCAGATTTGATGATGAGCCCGATTCCCGAGTTCTAATGTCCCGTGCTGGCACCTCACTTGGCGGAAACGATGTCATGTCATGTCATTTAATGAGAATTTTTGGATGTGTAGGTAAATGGCGCAGACAAAAATGCGAAAGGTGTAGCATCAACTCTCAAGTGCTGAACGTCAGCGTAACATCGCGTATCTTCAACTGAACGCTGCGTTCCGCTGTCCATTCGAAACGCAAGTGCTCGAGAGTTTCCTCAAGAACCATCATAGCTATTGACAGTGAGTTGCCGGATTGACAGTGCTCGAAAGAGGAGGCGCCGCGAACGAAGGGAAAAACCTCACCTGCATCTCCGACATTAAAGTTAAGAGATTTGAACGGTTCCGAACCCCCGTGCCCTTGTCGAGGTGGAGCACCAGGATAGAAGAAACTGGTGAAACTGGTGCCGACTTTCCACACCAGAACCGCCCCTTCCTCCAATGAAACTGTTACCAGTCGCCGACCATCAGGTGAGAAACTGCAGCCGTGAGCGCCTGCTTGTGACATTCTAACACATATAGGCGCGTGGCAGTCTTAAGGTCATACATGACAATTGCACCTTCGGCCGTTCCCACGGCAAGGCGCTGGCTGGCCATATGGAAGTCAACTGTGGGAAAGCTTCGCAAGAAGCTCTGTAAGTGAACTCGAGCCTCGGCAGGAAGGCGGGCGCACGTTTTCACAACGTGGCCTAGGATTTCTGTCGCTGTATCAAGAACAGCGTCTCGATTCGAAGTAGAATTGGGGTCCAAAGATTTCACCACCGCTTCCACGAGTTTGGGAAGATTGGGATAGATGATGAGAGGTTTCTGAGCGGGGATCAGAGATGCTGAGTGGCATGTCAAAAAAAAAAGGTTCATAACAAACTTTGCGAATGAGGAAAGCCACGAGCTGCATCACAGATTTCCGATGCTCTAGGCTCTGTGGGTGTAGGATGTCGAGCGAAAGAGTGGTCATGAATATTCCCGTATTGTTGGTCACGATGTGCAGGACTGCCTGTCGAGCCTGTGGTCCAACATTTTGAGCAGATATACTTTCTTTTTTGCGCTAGTGGCGAGGTTAAAAACACTCCGTAACATCTCCATGGCGTCGATATAGTGTTGCCAAACATCGAACCCGCGAGAACAAAGGTCAATTGCCAGCGCCTTGCAGGATACGTCGCTCTCGTGAAGGTACATCATTATGGACTTCGATATGATATTCAAGGCGCTCGAAAAATGAAACACTTTATCAGAACATTCCCGCCGTTTGAGAACGGGCAAACGACACCTTTTCGAGACTAAATTGTGCTGCTTAACAGCAATGAAACCGCACAGGAGCAAAGCCTTTGCGGCGATGAGAGACTTTCTGTCTGATTCCGGAAGTAAAAAGGGCACTGTATTAGTCGCCCAAAAAATCAGCCCTTATCTCCAGGCACTAGTGAATGCGTAATATTTACGGGAATGTTGCCATCGTTCTACCATAGAAATTGTTTCTTCGTCTGTCAAGCCAGCCACCCCGGCGTCAAATAAAGTTCTGGTTGCCAACCGCAGCTCGGCTGTGAAAGCGCCGCCATAAATCGAGAGCAGTGAAAGGTAATACAGCACACCCGTACTTGACACATCGAACCACCATTTGGCCAAGAATGAAAGGCTAGGAGGAACATACGCTTTACCCACCGTATAGGGGAGAGAGGTTGCGTAAAATGTAATGACAGTATTGACATAGTCCGCAGTATCTGAGCCCGGGTTTAGCGGCCAAGTGGGAACAGTTGGATGGTTCTCACTCTCGAAGTGCGCCAAAGTGCGCAAACACGCAATTAGGGCAAGTGCCCTAGAAGCAGAAATGTCTCCCGAAATACACCAGGAGCTCTGTGGGTTCTCTGAAACAATACGGAGCTTGCATGGTTTCTGATTTACGGAAGTCAGAGTAGAACCCGAATTGTGTGGGGGAGCCGCGAACCTATGAAATCCGACGGATGCATGAGTGACTGGTACACCCAACTTGTCTCTACAAATGGCGTCGATATCTGCATTGAGCCCGGGAGTGAGAAGAACTTGTATAAGGGAGCGCAAAGTTCCAGCAGTCCGCTCGCGAGCATTGGTCTCATCCCCAGCTGTGGATTTCGCAATTGATACAGCACGCGTCAAAAACGGTTCTGGATCCACCAGTATTGTCGAGGCTTCCATTTCAGCTGATCAAATTTCTCGAAATGCACCAGAGAGGAATGGGACACACACATGAGTCAGGAGAAGATACCGGGAGAGTGGTGGGCGCGTTTCCCACGGAAGATGAATCACGGAAAGACCTGATCATGATGGTGAGATTGAAATTGAGTGCGGTATGCAGAGCACGGTCGTGACAGACAATTCAGTCCAGTTTCCCTGGCTGAGTAGTTCTCCTGCTTTCTCGAGGTTCATGGACCGCCAGAACTCAAGTGTCTTGACATCCCATAACCGCGCACGGTCATCTCGATATAACAGGAGAAGATTATCTCCGCCAATACAGATCCTATCGAGTGGCGCGGGAGCGCCAGGGACCATGTAAAGGCTGGCAGCGTCAGCCGTGGTGATGCTCAAAATACTGGCCGACAAAGGCTCACAAGTCGTAATCATCCAAAGCTATGACCGCAATGGTGCCATCGCCGGATACGCAAAGTAAGCATCCTCTCAGCGGACCGCCTTTATCGTATCTCAAATGCAAGACGTGCTGAAGCGGCGAGAGAAACAGAACCCACCTCGCCAAGGTCTTCATGGATCTGCAAGGCTGACCATCAGGCGGCCATCTGGTATTCCCTACCACACACGTCTTACCCCAGAGACCATATCGCAACCGAGCCGTCGTCAGCTCCACCAACAATGAGCCTTTCTCCCGTCCGATCGTTTTGAGCGATATGCAAGCCGATGACGCTCCCGTTCAACGGGATATCCGACACATCCTCCGGCGCCAGCTTCGAATTTAGCTGAACCAAGTTGGAGAACGAGGATCGACCAATAGTTCCATCACCTACAACATGGCCATCGGTAAGAAGGGAATATCGAGGGAATATCTGAGACACTATACTGTAACCCAAAATGATATGTGTGAGCTCCAGCGGGAGCATGCATGTGATGCGTCTATCGTCGTCAGGGGTCTTCTTTCCTTTGTCGTATGATTTCCACAGGGTCGTTCGTGCCCATTCTTTCCGACTCTCCCCAGAAGCAATCGCGGTGTGTAGACTAATCTGACGTCGACCCCCACTGCTAATCCCCGTAGAGAGTATAGCTGAGGGGGTCAAGAAACGGAGCAGTTGAGCCCCACGTATGGCAACGGAATTGAGAATGTGCCGGCTATTGGGATCTGTTCAGCGGATCTACAGTCTTAGCGGACAACCGGCCTTCGTACTGTAAAATCCCAGGACTTCGCCTCTCCAGTACTCGATCGTTATTCGGGTCAACTAATCTCAGTCTGGATACTTCAATTCGATCCTAATTGACCTGATAAGTGGAACCAGCTAGCTGACCAGATAGTTTAAGCTCACAGAATATATAGCGCAATATGTATCCCAGCTAAGCCATGTTATGTCATTCAGCTCCTCACGGGCTGGTCCCAGTTGATTCATAATAAGTTGTTGCGAGTCATGCTCGAGACCCTGAGGACATGTTAGGGCGTCGACTGCGGGTATGGGCTGGGTATCGCTCACGTAAAGTTCAGCGTCAGACCAGACAACACCCCGAATTCGTTCACTTGTGAAACGGAGTTGTATGCCTTTCAACCTTTGATCAAGCTTTAATTCGCCCACATCCAGTGGGTCCTCTAATAAAATTCTACAGCCTTCTCTGCGGTCATCAGGAGACGTAGTATGCTCTTGTGTGTGTGTATTCCCTTTAAACGGATTGAGCGAAGCTAATGCCAGGGTGCCATTGTCGCCCGGAGATTCCGACTGTAACTCGATGGCAACCGGAACGAGCACGATACGTTGCACAACAAGGTGATTTGACGTGTCCACGTGAAAGAACTTCAGTGCATCTATACTTGCGTCGGCACTTACCAGGCTGCCGGGCATCTCAATCACTTACCATCCCCGTCGGTGCAGAGACCGATTCCCGCGCTAGGCCCTTCGACCAGCCACTCTGCAGCTTTATCGAGACTGAGCTCCTCATCCCCGCGGTCGATATTGTCCCGAAGCTCAAAAATAGTCACGCGAGGTAATGGTTGTTGACTGATCCCTTCGCTGTCTGCAGAAGATCTTGGGGCGAATCCTTCGTCAATGGTTGCAAGGGCTAGGATTACAACCGACTTTGCGAGGGGCGTAGTCAGCTAAACGGTAATAATTTACATCAAAAACAAAAACACCTCTCCGTTCTCATGAACGAATAGTTTTCTCCATGCCCAAGTTGCCGCAGAGGACTTGACTTCCTTAGCACCCAGCGGAGGAACCGAGGAGAGTTCGGAAATCCGCAGCGATAAAACACATGATCCGTCTTTTACAGCAAATATGGAAAGGTCACTGGGCGATTATTTAGACAGACAGAGAAATAAAAGAACCCATCATACCCTTGGGACTGTAGGCAGATGAAATGCCTCCCGTCCGCGAGTGCATGCAGGCCCACAACTGCATTTCCTGAACTAGAGCGTGGAGGAAAGATGTGAGATTCCAGAGAGAGGTGATATAGAGGGCCGGAAGGAGACGGGATGGCACTGTGTGAGGTAGGGGACGGCAGAGACGCAATAGAGAGCGCTGGGGAGTGTACCGCGCTCAACAGTGACTTAGCCTCACTCCGTCGAACTGAGCCCGACGGTGATGATAGACCTTTAGATAATGCGGCAAGTTTCTCAGCGACACCTGCCCGGTCCAAAGACGGGGGAAACCTGTCCATCGAAGCTGAATCTCTGGTACTCCCTTTCAGTAGGAGCTCCTTCAGCTTTTCCGGCTCTTCGTCAAGTCCACAAAATTCTTCGGGGCCTGAGCTTGCTCGTCGGAAATGCCAGAGACAACACGGGCGCGAGAGGCGAGTGAAAATGGGGTTAGGGAAGCAGTCGGAGTTCTGGGGCGCGAGCGGGAACGACTGGGAAGATGGACAGGTGTCGGGCTAGGAGGCCTTGACAACAGGGGCTTCTCGATGCTGATTGGGGGAGATGTAAAATGGCGGCTTTGGCGTAGGAGATAGAGCGTGCCATCTTTACAGCCGAGTACCACACCGTCCAGGGCGTCAGAAGAACCGAATTGTGAACCGGAGGAGAAAAATAAACTGTTTCCTCGCCAATACGTGACGCATGACACATCTGCGACAGAAGAAGCCTCGCCTACGAGGATTTGAGCATAGGATGGAGCATCTGAGGGACATTCCAGTCCTGAACTACTCGGGACAAGGGTTAACGGGAGAATGAGAGGGACTGAATTCATAGATTGAAAGCACGGATTGGGGCAAACACGAGACGATGATGGGCTACTCTGAACGATCGCGGAGCGCGGACCGTGAGAAATGAAAGACCAACACCGAAATATCAAGAACAGAATTCAAGCTTCCCCTGTCTTCTTTGTCTAGAAACTACCGTGAAGGTCAGATAAATGGATGAGTACGAATTGAAAGTCGAGCGGAGCGAGCGGTCGAAACCCACTGTAGGTCACGTGGCGCTTAGAGCGAAGGACGCCGCTTTCTGGATCCGCTCCGCTCCCTTCCTTCTTCTTCTTCCTTCCTTCAGAGTTCCACAGCGCTCTTCGTACGCAGATGCATCATGAAGCAAGGAGTCAAAAATTGGGCTCTGACCAGTTTGATGCTCTCATCGAGCTATTAGCTACCGATGACACTGGTGACGATTCTAATTTCCACATCGTCCCGGAAGGCACTGCATCCACTGGTCTCCGAGATGACAGCGGAAAACTAGATTTCCAAAAAATCCGATCGTTGTTCTTACAAAGACGGCTCATAATATCAACCACGCCCCGTCTTCCGACACCCTTTATAACGAGCCCAACCCCGGGACAGAGCTTCCTCGAGTAAGTGTCAGTGTCAGAGAGAAAATGAGTGACACTGATCCAGTCTACTTTAGATTGTGGTCGAAGAACCAACGGCATCAACGGAAAGTTCATTTCCCCCGAAGCCCCAGCCAGAACAAGAGAATACTGATTTATGCGGAATTGAGACGGACCCAAGGGTAGATTTATTGTTTCATTTTGGTTGTGGGATGATTGTGGTACCTAATAGACCTCTTTAGGGCAGCGCCATTCATCAACCCCAATCCATCCTTTCTCCACGAGACTCGTTAGTTCGTGACCTCGGGAACGCGCTCTCCATGGCCAACAAAGAGGTTGCAGAGCTCCAACGTCAAGTCATCCAACTTGAAACTCGGGCCGCTGAGCTGTTTAAATCAAACTCTTCACAAGGTAGGTTTTGAAAATAAAATCATGGGGCCCATAAAATGGGAACAACACTCAGATGAAACTCGTGGGTTCCACGCTGGCACGGCGAGTCCTGCTGCCTCAACCCTGAGTAACGTACAGGATGTAAGTTCCCATTCGGAGCCAATATACGCTCGATCAATGTCGATCATGAAATAGGCGTTTGGGACGGAGGTGGATCGCTCTGAAGCGGAGCGCGCAATACAATTTCTAATCCGGACCGATGAATTGGTTTGGCGGCGTTCCCAGTACCCGAACGGCCCTCCAGCGCCGGTATTTTCACAGAGCAACATCGACGCCATCACACAACGCCTCATTTTATGGGAAAGCATTGTCAGGGCACCAGCTTCCCGATAATCTACACGAGAACAGAATCATTACATTATTCACTCTGTAATGAACCCTTTTTTTGGTTTCGCTCACGAAAACTAAAAGCTCTTCCGCCGACTTCTAGGCTCAACGTCTTCTCAGACAGAAATTCCTAGTCTGTCTGAGCCGCAATGTCGTCGAAGCTGCCGACCTCTGAGCTGCGTTTGGGGGCCGTACTTTTGTTTTCAATTTGGTTCTCTTTACGTCGTTCACCACGACTAGGCCCACCTGGAACCGCCTTCCCTGAGTCTGCTTACCCAGAGGGGTAAATATGGCTTTTCTGTACCTTTCTGGACAGCGCTTCAGTTCCAGCACTGTGGTAAAGGCATAAATGATCGTGACCATGTCGTTCACCGTCCTAGAGAGCGTCCGAATCTTCGGCCGGGTATATATGTGGGCTGCTGGTGGCCCGGATGGAGACGAAATTCCACTGTAACGCTACGTCGTCATTTGTACCCCCCCCCCTCAGCCGAAAAATTTAGCACCCCTCCCTGTTAATGAGCACTCCCGCACTGCTTGAGCGCCTGGGCTCAGATATACCCTACGCTCTCGATCGCATCAATGACCTTGCCTTTGACGAAGATTGCGAGATCTTCTTGCATCTAGGTGGGTGCGAATACTCTGACGCCTTGTACAAAAGAAAACTCTTCCTAGGCCTTTTGGGCTTCCTTGCAGCTTTCATATGGTTCATGAATAGCAGGTGGAGCTGGTGGGAGATCTGTGGTATGCTTGACGGGTTGCTGTCGGTGCTATGTGAAGGCAAGTACAGAAGTATAGACAGTTTCGCCCGGTTGACTAAAGAACACACAAGGCCTTTTACCCAACTATTCCTAGTACGCATTGGACCCTTGCCTCATTTTGTATATGTACCAGCTTGTTTGCTTCTTATGAAACACGAACCGGCTCGCCCCGCTGTACTGCAATGATTATTGTGCCAGTGGCTAGAGAACAATCCCAGTTGTGAGGCAATTGAGCATCACAAAGATTTTGATTTTGATTTCTTGTGTGTGAAAAAAAAACACGCGTAACACGATAAGGCTTGACTCGGGCTCGGTTCGTCTTCTTTCGGTCGATGCCAAACGGAGTCAAATATAGTATCGAGATCCAACGGATCGGGCGATCACTCTCTGCCACGTGTTTTGGTTTGTTTGTTTTAGTCTTGCTCTTGCTTGGTTACACTTCTCATTGCTACTGTTACTACCTACTACAACTTGTTCATTGCATTCTTTTCGATGCGATGTATCCTATCAGCCCTCTGACTCTGCGCAGTCTGCGCAGCATGGATTTACGGCAGGAATAGGATTAAACGCTTTTTTTTTGTTTTGTTGACGTTGTTGTTTGAGAAGCTGGCTGGAAAGTCAATGCAGTGAATGATGCTGTGACGGAGTCAACCCAAATTCGAGGTGGCTGCGCAATACAATCGTCGTCGTCTTCGTCGTCCTCCGTCCCACCGGTGTCATCTTCATATGTGGCGGACCAACTTATATATTGAAACGAACAGAAATGATTCCTCGTGCTTCCTCATTTTTTTCTCCATGCCTCCAAACAACCTACCCCACAATGGTGTAGACCACCCACCCCCTCCACCTCTGGGTCTGCCTCCAAATTTACCCAACAATGTTTCGGGGGGGCCATGTGGCCTCACGACGAACGAATGGCACGGGATACTCATATTTGCTCTCATATGTAAGCATGACCTCATTCATTTTTTTTTTTGGACACATCCTCCTAACCTGTTGTCCTCTTCCGCTCGAAAGTACTGTTCGCCTTATTTGTCATAGTTATCGTCTCGTGGATTCGATCGGAAGATGTTCTTCTATATGGCTCCGAGTACAGCGACGTGTTCAAATGACAAGTACCGGTAGGGTGGTTGCATCACTGATCTGCCCCGTCTCGTTTTACCCGCTACCCGTAGCATGGCACGAGGAGTTACTCAAGCACGTGCTCTCGGAACGTGACATCCACGGAGGTCTCTACTCATCACCAACGACGCTAACAAATTACCGCGCGGCAATATCACGTCGTCAATTTCGTTCTTGCCTCACTTTTCCCATCTGTACGCCATTAGTCGGACAGACACACCTTTTATGACGCTTTCGGTTATATTTACATTCATTCGTAATGCACGATCACACAACGCGTATGCGAGATCAACCGACTCTTTTTTTAGAAATCAGACTATTCAAATTGTGATAGGTAATGGTTGCCAGATGCAGTAGTTTCACACAGATTGGAATTAATTAGAGAGTCTTGGGGAGGGGGTGATAAGCAGGGTGTTATTCGTAGGCAGTCAGTTGCAATTTAGCCCGACTTGTCAGCACCAACATCTTCTGCTGCTAGAAACGAATTGGCTTGTAATAAAATCCTTTTTTTTTTTTGGCGTCTCTCTTCGATCATGTACGGACATTCACACATACAGTCGGTTCTGTCGGTCGTAAGATACAATCAGCAAGATGATCGTTTGTATCTCTATATCATATAACATATAACGAACGGCGCACAACACTTAACAATGAAACGACTTGGAGGCTCTTACGCTTTTCTATTTTTATGTTTTGGAAGGACATTTTTCCTTTCCGTTCGACGCCAATCACAATATGAAGTAGTCAACTCTCTCAGTAGCCGCTGTCTGAGTGGCATATCCGACTCTCGCGGGTCCACGTCGACCCGTCGACCACACTAGGATATATAAATATAAATACAACATTTATTTATACATATATATGACATCATATCGAGGCAATGACTTCACGTGCGTGTGGTTGCAGTACATACACAATCACTCCCAACTGAAAAGAAATGGGCTACTTTCCCAAAACAAAACCCCAGCCTATCGTGCGCAAGAGTATAGGACAAAGTTTGTCGGTAGTCACTGATATGCGTCGAGTGTCAATAACATCGATAATGTCGAATGCATTGATACGTCGGATAAGTAGACCGTTTTGGCTGCTTACGACGGCTGTGGCACATCAATGAGGCGAAGTGAGGTGAGAACTAGCCGGTTATTTCATGGACAAGAGACTCGTATACATGAGGTCAGTATTCGACGAGCCAATCTAAGTTTAGTATGCAGAATTGTAAGTGATATAAGAAGGACCCACTTCACGGTGTGACGACGAAAGGGAGTAATAAGAATCGGTTCATGACGCACGGCAATACCCCACCCTTACCCTCATCCTTTAACGATCGACGATACAAGGGGTGACTGTAGCGGGAGACGACAACCTGAAAGGGCATGGAGAACGTGAGTGGTTGAATGAGCAAGAAGGCAGGACGGGCGGGCCAGAGCTCAAGCTATCCTTACGGCATCATCCCCCAGGTTAACACATGTAGGAACGTGTTCTCATATGTTGCGCTTCATTCACTGACGCTTGCAGTGTGGCGTCGGTAATAAAGTTGTTAAGGAAGATAGTGCTCTACTCGTATCACCATTGAAGCAAGATCTTTTAAACTTTCCCGCCCCATTCGATCAGTGCACGTATTAAGCATGGCCATGCCATGGCAAGCAGTGTGAATGATGCCATAATGTGCCACTTACTTGTTCACACTAGCAGAATGGGCGGTAAAAAGTGGTAAAAATAAAAACGATTATACAATTCCAGAGCAGGATATGTCCAAAGAAGTCCGAGTCAATGCAGGCAGCATGGCGATATGTAGGAACGGAGACGCGGGCATATTCGAAAAAAAAACATAACCAACACGTATCACTACGACAGGGGGGGAAGGGGAGGAGGGGGGAAGTGACGAACGATAATATGTATTGAATCCTGATTCTCAGAGCTCAATTGGCATTGGGCGAAAGTTCGATGGGACACGGTGCGTTGGTGACTGTCGTCGCGGTTGAATGCTTGGTGGGAAGGCCAGCGACGTTTATGTCGATGTTGAGACGGAATCGAAGACCTGAGTGCGCATGAATTGTCGAACGATAAGCAGACAACATAAAAAGGATCAAACCTGGCCGATTGCCACCTGTATATTGGATTTTATTTTTGCAAGCGTTGTACCAATTGTTCCCTGTGAAGAAGGGAGTCACCCATGTGTAACAACAAAGTTATGAAATACCGACTTACATGTCTGATCACTGTCATTAGTTGCCAAATATGTGAAATTGAGTGGCATGAGTATGTTTGTGAAGGTCTTCGCCTGAAGCTTGGTATGGTTCAAATGACCCGTCCCGACAAGACGGAATGAGTCAAGGTCGTACACCTGTGCGTCCAGATCCTTTAAAACGAGCGGCAGGAAGTTCGAGTTGGTGTCGACTTGAAGCGATATAGCTGCGGGGAAGGAGAAATTAGCAGGAGCGCGGTTGAACTCTGCTGGGATAGACTGGTTAAACCAGCCCGTTGCGGACACGAGAGGAGTCCTCCCGTTAAGGGAGAAGCCGGGTACGCGTGGGATGACGAAGGCAAGAACGATTCCGATACTGGGGGGGAAGTAAAAAGACGGTTTATGCACGATCAGATACGCAAGGCGCATAGGAAAACATGACACCCACACAGCGCAAATCGCGAATACGGTGAAAACGAGGAGGCGGCGAGTGAGCCATTTGCGACCAAACAAGCCGTATTCTCCGCGATGGAACGCTTTCCACTTGCGTCCAAAATTCTCCGACTTCTTCTCCCTCCGTCCTCGTTTGGTCATGTCCTTCAGTTCATCCTTGCCCCACTCTGCGCCGAGCGCGGGTACGGTCACCATCTCAACAGGTCCTTGAGTACTGGATTCTTCGTCCATTTTTCCTGTCAGCTGCGGCGAGAGCTGCTGATAGCTAATACAAGAAGTGGGATTGTGGGCCAGCTCGAGCTAAATGTGATGATGACACTTCACACACACCTCGCTTCATTATGACCAATGCCAAACGCGTGGCTGTAGCGGGGACCCGCATTGTTGAAGTCTGCAAAGACATCCCAGCCACCTTCGTTGGGATGCTCTTCCTCGTCGTGACCGCCCTTGACAGGCTCCTCTCTCCCAGCGTCGAAGTATGACATCCGGTTATACCCCGCATTTTGCACGTGTGCTGGTTCCGCAGCACCTCTTGGAAGTGTTCCGGTACCGGCGGGGTTGAAGAAAGAGGAGGAGGAATCACGGCGGGATTGTGGGCCAGCGGTCGGAGGTGGAGCGGCGTAGTCCCTGTTAAGAGCATCTCCTGAGGACCTGCGACCTCCGTAGAATGAAGACACCGCGGATTTTCGATCGTAATCCATGATAAACAAAGAAGAGCGTCGGCGTCGTGGGCAACAGAAAGGAGGAGGGATTGTACGTTACGCGATATCAAAAGTTGTGTTGTGGCTGCTGCTGCTTCCTCATTCCACGTAGCGAAAATTCACACGCCCTTGCTTCTGATTATGAACGGGCGGAACGAGTTGATGGCCGAACATTAAAGTCACTTCACTTACAAGTGAACTTGACAGAGATAATCACAAGAGACAGTATAAAATATCTCGGATGCCTTGGGAGTTTCTCGTTTGCTGTAATTAATTGTTCCTCCCAGACCATCTGGCTTAGGAGATTAGATTATGATACTAGCCTAGCTCTACTATATACGATTACTCGGTACAACAAAACTGCAGACTACACT
Source organism: Multifurca ochricompacta (assembly GCA_022496185.1). Lineage (NCBI taxonomy): Eukaryota > Fungi > Basidiomycota > Agaricomycetes > Russulales > Russulaceae > Multifurca > Multifurca ochricompacta. The sequence goes on along the minus strand of WTXG01000030.1, from coordinate 137,311 downwards.
TCGCTCATAGACATGAAGGCAAAAAGAATACGGTCCGTAAAGGATTCTCATCCGAATCGTCACCGTCTGAACTGGGCGTGTGTGGCCGCCGCAGACCAAAAGTTTCCCTTTGAGAAATTCCTACTCTGTGTGGGTGCTTCAGGTGTACCCGGGAGTCTATCTCCCTTCTCTTCGCCTTCGGCTTTCCCTGGGGATGTTACAAGCGTGAGATCTTAAGTTCCTCGTCAGTCACCTGGTGTTCTCAGCAGTTGGTCGTGTATCACTTACTCGATTCATTGGTCGGTACTTTCTTTTCGAACAAGTGGATAACGGACAACGCAGGATCCTGTGGAACCAGGGCGCTGTGGGTGAGGAGGCACCCGAAGGTGAGGTAGTGTCTGGTTGTGAAGACATGAGGATATGAGTGGATATGGGGGGAGGATTTAGAAGAGTGGTAATCGGGTGAGGGTTCTTGATGTTGTATTCTTCCCTTCTTCTCTCCCTTTTTATCAAGCGAGCGCATAGGTAAAGGTATGACTGGGCTATGCACTCGCGTGGTTAACTCAGACAGTGCTTTAAGATGGATGATCCAAGGGCCCGGAACCCTACGAGTGGTCCTCGCCAGGAGTGAACGACCCGATTCCTTTGCGGGGGGAGACGAGACGAAAGGAGCTCCTGCGCAGCAGGTCGAGTCAGGTGCTGGGTCTGATTTCATTATCCTCTATTCGTTGACGTTGAGTAAGAGACATAGAAATGGCTGTGTCAGGAATGGGGTCCCAGGTAAAGCTTTCCAACAAGGTTTGTCGGCCCAGCCGAGGTGGCTTGGTGCAAGCTCAAGCTCAGGCTCATTATACAATCGGGAGGATGATAGGGTACTCTTCTGACCTCACCCCCTTCTGCACCGACAACGTCCATGACTCAGAGGCTGCAGATACGGCAGAGCAGATGAAAGAAGTCTCGGGCCGAATTTCCGTGACCCCTAGAACCCAGCAACTGTATGGTAGTAGTCAGCTGAGCTGCGCGAGTGCAGGGGCGAGATTTGACAGCATAGCAGCATAGCAATTTACACACTTTGCCCTTGGCTGTGTTCTTTCCAAGCACAGCCCACAGACGTTTGGCGGCCGCAGCTAGCGGCGTCTACTCGCGCGCCCACAAGCACGAGGGTTTGGCATCCGGTTCATCCTTTTATCATTAGTTTGTGTGTGTGTGTGGGTGGACACTTGTCAGATACGATACGAGACGCTAGCTCATTGGACAACACATAAGTCTAGGGCCCATGAAAAGGTCTCGTGTGGGCCGTAATGATAGATAGATATTAATATTGATAAATATAGACTGGGACCCACTCTCGTACTTCCCGCCGGAAAGTGCGTGATGAGGCGGTGCCAAATCTGTCCAGCTAACGACATGGACGACATATGAGCCAGCCAGCGATGTCCTTTTGTGCGCCGAGTCCGATAGCGATTAAGCCTCAAGGCCATTCAAAATCGTAGGGCCACAGCCCATGTGGAGCGCTGGTGGTACCTGATATTGCAGGGCCATTATATGAAGAGCTCTGAGCGTGGAGTGGAAGAATGTAATAGTGATACTAAGAGAGAAAGAGGCATTTACCGGTTGTGCCTCCATTTCCACATCTCCTTAGCCGTCAATCATTGGTGTCACAGTCCTCCATCTGTGGGTGATCTCTTGCAGTGGGAGAAGCGCCTTCAAAGTTCTGAGCTGAGTCGGAAGATAGATGCTCTAGTTGATTGTCGATTGCGCCCTCCTCCTCCCCCAATTCTACAAAACCGAAAGAGCTGGCTGGGGCAAGAAATACAAACGTATTAGACTGTCCTGCTTCTTAACCGAGTATTGGCTGGGGAGGCACGTACCCTCCCAAAATTCACGTCAGGCAACACGATCAAGTGAGGACGTTGCCTCTGATTCCAAAACACTAAACGCATCGCGAGTTGGTTATTCAGTGCAAGTGACGGGCACATTTTACTTTGGAGAATTCATGGTGCACTCATAGTACACTAGTACCAGTGCCAGCCAATTGTCAGTGCTGGCTAGTCGAGGCCGAGGCAACAAAAAAACGTACTGCGACCTAGCTTGTTATCACCTGACCATGTACTACCGCTAAGCATCTTGGATTGCTCCCGAGTCCGCGTAGGTTTGATCTCTTCTCTTCTCTCTTCCCCTCCTATTTACACATAACACCCTGGTACACCTCGTCAACCTACCCTACATTCCTTTCCTACGATGACTGGTGACCCTCTTGCCCCTCAAACGACATGGTCTCGGTACCTCACTCAGATCTACATGACGGGTCAGCGTCCGCTTATCGGTTCATATGACCATCGCAACGTTGAAGCGAAAGCACGCGAGGCGACCAAGGATAATCATGGTGAGCAACCCAACACCACATCTCGGTGTCTAAAATCCCACAACCCCCGAACGAATGATTGATGAGGGGCCGAAAAATAAACCCATTCATTTTAGCTGCCTACATGTACACGTTCGGCAACGCCGGGACCGGTAGCACGTACCGCAACAATCTCGAGGCGCTTGAGCAATGGCGCATCATCCCTCGTATGCTTCGTAATGCTACACATCGCAATCTCGACGTAATCTTCGTCTTCGTCCTCACCCTTCTTTCAAGGTACAACCCGAGAACTAACCAACTGTGTTTCCCCCTTCCTTAGACGACCATTTTTGGTGTCAAACTGCCGTCACCCGTGCTTCTCGCTCCCGTGGGTGTACAAGGCATCCTACATAGGGACGGTGAGCTCGCGACCGCGAGCGCAGCTGCAAGGGTTGGAGTTCCGTTCATCATGTCGACCGCCAGCACGCGGCCTATCGAAGCTGTTGCCAAAGCCAGCGGCGACGGGCATCGCTGGTATCAGTTGTATTGGTACGCATCCCTTTTTATGACTCATGCAAACCTGCGTTTCATGTGGCCGCAGGCCACGCAACAATGATGTTACGCTCTCAATCCTGAGTCGCGCCAAGGCGGCTGGCTTCACGACCCTCGTCCTCACCCTGGATACCTTCCTACTCGGTTGGCGACCACACGATCTCGACACCGCGTACCTCCCTTTCGCTGCGGGAGTGGGCGTGCAGGTGGGCACGTCCGATCCTGTCTTCATGAAACGGATGGGCATCCCGCTTCGCCCGGATGATCGTCCCGTATTCCCGTTGGATATGGACGCGTTCCGCATGCGACTGGCCGCGGGGGACGAGGAGGCTCAGACGGCGTTCAAGCTTGGTGCTGGGTGGTTGGCTGAGGCGAATTCGGGTTTATTCCGCTCGTGGCAGGACCTCGAATTTTTGCGAAATAACTGGGATGGGCCTATCGTCCTTAAGGGGGTTCAGACGGTGGAGGATGCCCATGCGGCTATGGACGCCCGAATGGATGGAATTGTAGTGTCAAACCACGGTACGTTCGGCCCGCGGTCCTAAACTTCCGTATGCCGTGCACAAGTGCGACGTGACGTGGCTGGGCCCCCCTCCCTCCCTCTCTCCCGGGATTTCCTCGTCTCATGCGTTTGATCTTCAAGGTGCACGACAGGTTGATGGCGCCATCGGTTCATTCACCGCTCTAGAGAAATTACGGCGTCAACGAGAGTGTTTCGCGCACAACTACAAGGCAAGTTTACTGTTCTATTCGATTCGGGAATCCGCAAGGGAAGCGACGTCATCAAAGCTATCGCGATGGGTGCACAGGGCGTACTTGGTAGGCACACGCATTTAAACGAATCACATAGGAGAAATACCTGGCTGATGATGATGATGATGATGCCAGTTGGACGCCCGTTTATGTATGGTCTCGCACTAGGCGGTGAGCAAGGGGTCGAGGAAGTACTACGAGGGCTCCTAGCCGATACCGAGGTGACGCTCGGACTCAGCGGGTATAAGAACATCAGCGAGATTGGGGGAAGAGAGAAGCGGTTCTAGAAAAGGCAGATGCACCACGCAGAGATGTCAAACTGTGAGCGTGATGATATGATCACCAAAGCAAAGGCAAAAGCAATTTGATCATATCATGACGTGACATTAAGATAACAAAAACACACAATGTACCTATTTTATCTTACCTGTGCCTTTTGATATCACTTTGGAAGTTGTTGTTGTGTTAAACCCCCCCATTGTCGGTTGTACCGCGCCGTAGATTAATAGTCATAAGTCCATATGGCCCATATGGCTCACAAGCTGCAACTGGTTAAACCCGCCTTCTTCCGTTCCCGAGAATGTCTCTTGCCAGCGCACATAAAGCTCTGAGCCCCCCAGAGCAAGGCAAGGCAAAGACTTCTCTATAGCCCCCCCCCCTCCAACCCCATCCTTATCTCTAATCTCTCTCTTTTTGCACAACACTTGAATGCGTAAGTCAACGACCCCCTATCTTACATAGCGCAAAGTTTGCTCAATGGAGTGGGGGTGGGGGGGACACGCTACTAGGTCTGATCATTCGTGATGACCCCGCGGCAGTGGGTGAGTACATGGGAACTACATTGCAAAACGGTGCGTGTGGGAAAGTGATTCACAGTAGTTTGCCTACTAATTTGAAAATACATACGAAAATAACATATACATGCGTGTTTTTGTGCTCTGTCTTCTTCGGGGAACGGGGAACAGGATTATTGATTTCAAGCCGACGCCGGAGAGACCCTTCGTGCTTGGTCTACCCACGGGCTCGTCACCGATCCCGACGTACAAACACCTCATTCGCCTCGTCAAGGACGGTAAAATTTCGTGCGTCTTTCAAGCACCTTGACACACACACCCAACTCCCTAGGCACACCCCACGGTCGTGACGTGACCTAATTGCTGGATCGGAATGCACAGATTTAAGAATGTGGTGACGTTCAATATGGATGAATATGTGGGGCTACCCCGCGATCACCCAGAGTCTTACCACACATTCATGTTCCGCGAATTCTTCTCACATGGTGAGTGCGCGCATTCTGGGTTCCTTTGTGTTTTTGTGGGGTGTGAGCTGTGGAACTCATAACGAACGCGCCACCGCGTTGCAGTGGACATCGATCCTAAGAGCGTGAATATCCTCGATGGTAATGCGGCAGACCTAGTCGGCGAATGCAACAAATATGAGGAGAAGATCCAGGCGGTGGGCGGCATCGAGCTCTTTCTCGGGGGCATCGGCGAGGATGGACACATCGCGTTCAATGAGCCCGGTTCCTCTCTCGCCTCGCGCACTCGCATCAAAACTCTCGCGTATGACACAATCCTGGCAAACGCGCGCTTCTTTGGGAACGACATCGCAGCGGTGCCGCGCATGGCGCTTACCGTGGGCGTCAAAACCGTCTTGGACTCACGCGAAGTCGTCGTGGTCGTGACGGGACAGCGCAAGGCGCTCGCGCTGAGTATGGCGATCGAGCATGGCGTGAATCATTTGTGGACGTTGTCGGCGTTGCAGACGCATCCATGGGCGCTGATTGTCGTGGACGAGGATGCGACGGCTGGTACGCATCCTTCACCCGTGTGACCCGGGCGCAGAGCGCAAGGCGCGTTTTTTAACACGATTTGATGACGTAGAACTTCACGTGAAAACGGTCAAGTACTTCAAGTCGATCGAGCGCGTGCAGGAAGAGGTCGAAGCTGCACAGGCGAAACTGGGAAAGAAAGAAGGGGATGAGAAGGTGTTGGGAGAATTGGATTAAGCGCAGAACATCAACAATTGTGGTTGTGATATCTGCTTTCATTTTCTCCCCTTTTGGCTCTCGGGAGTGAGATTATTATGTTTTTCTTGACGGGTTTCAGCTTGATGAGCACCAGTGTATCATAGACTGAATGTTGGATGGTTCCGCGGTACCGAAATCTCTTGCGCATCTTGTCAACCTGTCATCGCCAGCAGTGCTTGTGGGGGAAGGTGAAGGGGAGAAACGTTATTCGCCTAGCAGATTCCCCACAAAACTGTGTTTCCGGTGCATCTTCCGCACGCACAGCGCGCGAGGATGCTCATTAATTGACGTGTCAGTTCTGGTCGGCATAGGGACAGCGAGGTTGTTGGATCCGAAAGCTGAGAGCCGAGAGCCATCGGAGTTCCGAGGGCCCGGGTCTACTACGAAGAGAACGAGATAAACAAACGTCATCGTCGAATAAAGCATCAAGACTCGCAACCGACCGACAAGACAGGGTAATCGATAGGTCACTGGGATGAAAGTCAAAGGACGGAGCTCGCAAAGCTTGGCCTTGACATGAACCAGCTAGGGGAAGGGCGCAGCAGCACGATATGGAGTGAGTGAAGTAGGTATTGAGGATCCGCTTTCTCTCAAATGAAAAACAGCGGTGTACGTTTACGTTGTGCCCTATTATGCCCGGCGCGCCTGATTGTGGTCGTCGTGAGAGATCAATGAATGGACGGTTATTAAACGAGACAGGACGGGCACCATCATCAGCTTGGATCGTTATTGCCAGGTGTCCTGCTCCAATTCGACTGAAAACATGGTCGGGGCCAACAGCCAAGGATAGCCAAAGAGGTGAAGCGTGTGAAACGTAAAGCGTGAAGCATGTACCAACCGCATGTGTCATGATCTCAAGGCAACAACAACAACAACTACAAAGCTTTTTCTCTTCTGACTGAACTGACTAGCAATTAAAAGCACAGTTTCAAGTTTTATTGCAGTCGAATGAGTTTGATAAGCACGCAGCGAGGGCGTGTTGCTCAACGCCGCCCTTTCGCTCGGGCTCCACCACAGGTGTCGTGGACGTCTAGCGTGGATCATCACCATCATTATCATATTTCAATTCATCTCTTGATCCCTCTGGGAACATCCTGTATGCACTGATTTCTGGGAGCTTTTCCTGATCTTTCGATCTTGATTTGGCTGGCTGTGAAAGGGGAGGAGGGTGGGTGCCACAAATCACTAGATCGCGGCTTCTCAGGTTCTTCTATGCTGCCGCCGAGATGGCAAGGCGATCGGTGCCCAAAAGATGAAATGAGCAGTCCTGCCCTGCGCATGTTCATCAGACGAAGTAGTCACTAGAAGACACAAACCGTGCTGAGGTGTGGTGCGAGGTGCGAGGGCTTCCTAGCAGCGTTATAGGCTGAACGATCGTAGATGTACATGTCATGCAGATGTCGTCCATTTCCCCGGTTAGTACCCGACCCCCCCCCCCCCCTCTGGTCTGTCTCCGCCGATGCTGCGCTCTACCTGGCTGGGAGCACGTGGATCGGTCTTTGAACAACCAAAAGCCCGAACAGTGGTGCGTACAGCGCCGGCGGGTACAACGGCCCTACATCATCATTCACACAACTTTACGTGAACCTTTCTAGCAAACCTGCTCCCCGATTTACTTTCATGGGCGTCTTTCAAACTGATCTAACCGTACATGCGCAGCAATGAGCCTTCGAGTTATGTAAATGGATCGTTCCCTCCTCCCCACTTCACCCGCGCCTCGTTGCGGCCAACATCATGTCGATTCGTCCTGTTGGTGGTGCCCACGGTAAACTGATATCCTAAATTCACATATCCCTGCCCCTAATTTCAGCACGCTGCTTGGTCGCGGAAGGAACGTCGCCCACGGGGCTTTCCGTGGCTTTCTGGCATCAACCCGGTTCTAACTTTTTGGAGTGGGTAAGAGTTCGTGGTGACGGCGTGTTGTGCGCGTTCGATGACTCGGAAAAGTTGGACGCACGAATACTATACCAGCAGTGACTCCACGCCCACATGTCCGCTGTCTTGCTATGGCAAAGTTATATTACCAGTTGGCAAACCTCACCATCGCACGAGAGGATGTCATCATTTCAGGCGTGCACACATGCACCGCTGTCGCGTACCATCGCGTACCAATTGTAGTCCTGCAGTGCATCTATCTGAGGACTTAATAATGGCATCTTGGCCCGTATTCTCATTCTCTCTGTGCCTATATCTATTGGTGACTACAAAAGAGGCCCTCGTGTGTCATTGCTGAGGCAACTTCAACGACCCCTCAATCCTTCAGTTCTCGTTCTCGTGGAACATTATACCACCTTCAGTTCCTCCCTCTTTTTTTTTTCTCATTTGGTTATTCGTGTTCTTTCTCTTCCTATCATGTCGACTTCTTTGAGCAACCCAACGTCATTATTATCAACATCTTCATCTGCAACTCCTGCTAGCCTATCTATGGGATCCAGCCAGCATGGAAGGACCTCGTGTGGCAAACAGCCGTTTACCTCGTGGTCGTTTTCGGTAAGCCAATTCATACCCCGCACTATCCTACAACTTATCTTCTCCCTCTACCAACAGTCGTCGTTGCCATCATCACGAGTACTATTGTGCTCGTCGGACGTTCAGACTGGACCATATCAACGCCTTCAAGTCGGCCGTCCAAGATGGAATCAAGCGGATCCGATTCGGCGTTCTATCTCCCTTCGGGTACGCTAGTTCATGCTTCCTGGTTTTTATGTCAGTTTGGCAACCCCCATGCTTGTACGAGTTACAATCGGAAGGGGGTGGGAAGCCCTATTCTGACTGATAGTGTTATTGTTCTGCCGTGCTACAGCGTCCGTGCTCGTCCGAGAAATGTTCCGCTACTTCTTCGCGACGCTCTTGCCCGCCTTCCGACACCTCGGAAGGGCGGCCACTGCTACCGCCACCACCACCACCACCACCTTGTTGAGCGGTGCGGCGCGGCGGCAACCTGTTCTTCCGCTTTTCAGACCCGCAGGCTTCCGGGAACCTGTGCTGACTGCCCCGCGCCCTGTGATGCCCCGCGACAGCAGTTCTTTTCGCGTCCCGTCGAATCCGTATTCGGGCTCCGAATCGTCCAGTCTGCCCACGATCCCCCTCCCAACCCCGCTACCCTAATCCTTAGTAATAGTATACGTACACGTGTAACCGGTCAAGTTGTATTTAACGTGACACATGCCATAAGTTACGACTAAACCCCTCCCTCTCCTCCCGCTCCATCCATCCCCCTATCCGTTGACCGATCTCATTTCTGCCGGTCAGGTTACCGGGCAGCCACGCTTTTGACCGGCTGCAGACTCAGCACTCTCACTTACTATCTGCGCAGTTACAGTACAATACCATTACAAAAAAAAAAAGATTAGCACCTTGGTAGTAAATTACTTTACTTGAATTTATTAAATCTATCGTTGGGGTGCCCAACCAGCCAAATGTCTGGTCCCGGGTGATGGATCATTTGTTTGTAAGCCCTGAGTCTGACTTTATTACATCTGCCTCATCTCCTCTCTTTACTTTGGTTAGTAAAAAGGAATCCCGGGCAGTCCAGGGATTCATGACTTCTATATCACCGAAACGACTTGACCACTAGAAGTTTTAAGAAAGAAAAAACAACCTTCGATATTTTTCGCCGGCGTCACACCATTGCCAGTGACACACGCATGATGCATGCTAGTGAATGAATCGAACGCGTGTCGCTGCGTCACTATTAGTCCAATCCAACAAATGACTCCAACTCGTATGATGATGACCTCCTTCATCCGTCCGTCCCCTTCCCGAGTTTTAAACCCCCCACTTTATGTGGAGAATTTTTTCTCTACGGACTTTAGGCGGGGGGAGGTCCGATATTTTTGTCAACCAATTAATCTTTCTATCCTACAAGCGGGTCTCGACTTCTCCCAGGCTGATCAGGCGTAACAATCCTCCCTTACCGCACCTGGGCCTCGAGTCGAGTCCACTGAGAACCAAGCAAGATCTTCTGTAGATCACCATGATCACGGGGTGGAAGCGACCTAACACGCGCACTACCTTCTTTTAATTTGATTTGGTCACGCACGCGATATCCCCCCCCCCCCACCCCCCTCTTGCGCCCGCTTTTTCTTGGTTGTTATTTTTTTGGTGGGCGTGGGAGTGAACGGGGAAGTTAGGTTTGGGGAAATGTTTCTATGTTTGTTTCTTAATATCCCATTCTGGTTTTGAAGGAGACCTGCGCCCACCTCGGAGGGATTGTTGACCGCTAGCACTGGCACCGCTACAGATTTATTTTGGAAATTTTCATTTTCGGAGATGAACGGTACGGTACACAATCCACCTTTGAGATGCACAAGTTTACGCCACGACCAGATGAGATTGACGCCTTGATTGACTAGTTGACCGTTGACCCTAGGTCCCCAAGCCCCTCCTGAAACATAGGACATCGCGCTAATTACACAACTTTTACAACTTGCAATGGCCCATTCGGGACTGTCTGTTTGTTTGTTTGGTTTGTTGGAATTGAATTCTTTGGAACAACAATAATCTATTGAAGTAATGAACTGTACTTGTAGTGGGGGGTAGATAGGAAATCCATGTGCTTAGGAGTTTGTTCAACAAATGTTTGATCGAATCCAAAAAAAAACTGGGCAGGGGGGGAAGGGGGAAATAAGATAGGGAAGATGAGAAAAGAGAAAAATGAAAGCCGTGTGTGGGGAAAGCGTCATCCCTCACTCAGGTCAATCAACGCGCGTCACCCTCCTCGTCTGTATCCGTGTCTACCCAGGTGTCAACGCTGCCCGTTCCCGTGCCCACACCTCCATCAACGTCAACATCAACATAAATAAGAACATTTGCATCAGAATCTGCACCTGCACCAGTATCTTCCTCCTCCGTCCGTGACGCTGCTGCTGCTGGCGCTGACGGCGCCGTTACCACTGACATACCCACCATACTCTTCTTACTCTTCTTACTTTTGCTCGATGCAGGAATCGAAGAAACGGTGAACACGTCCACTTCCACGTCCACGTCCCCATTAGCACCACCACCAATCTGACGATTGGGATGATTATGTGCACGACGCACTTCATGCAAGTGCGCGCTACGCGCCCAACGCCGTGCTGAGCGCGGAACCGGGCCGATGACCGATGCGCCACCGTGCGAGCTTGAGCGCTGCATGGGGATGATAACAGGGCCTGAACCTGAACCTGAGCCTGAACCTGAAACCGGCGACGGCGAACCAGAACCGGCCCGTACATGATGATACGCGTTCCGCGAGCGGGGTCTAGCAGCGCTCCGTAGTGATGGCGTGCGGTGGTGGTGGTGGTGGTGGTGGTGTGGGTAGTATGTCGGTGTGGGGTAAAGGTGAATGCGTTTCTGCCGGGACCTCGTCGCCGGTGCCGTCGCCATAATAGTTGTTGTTGTATTGGTGGACCCCCACCCGCTGCCTGCTGGAGCCAATTTGGAAGTCAGGACAGAGAGAGAAGCGGCAGCAGCAGGTGGCGGTGCAGTGGCCGGCGGAGAGCGTAGAGCCGTCGCGAGTGTGCTCTCATTGTTTGAGACGGAGGGTGGTCCACTGCTCACCCCGCGTAAACGGGAGATCCAATCGGTGGTGCCGCGGCGGGGCGTCAAGTTGCGGCGACCCCACTCGCGCATTATAAAATCTGCGCTATTCCTGTTGTCGTTGTCGTTGTTAATGTTGTTGTTGGTGGCGGCGGCACGAGGGACATGGAATTCGCCCGGTGACCCCCGCGTGACGCTGAGAAAGACGAGCACGGCAAGCAAAAGGCAGAGTTGTGCTATACCAAGACGTTTCTCCAGGACAACCTAGAAAGAAACGACGATCAATTCATATGAGAAAATTGCTGAAGGAAAACAAACAAAAAAAAAAGGAATGAAGGGCTTCTACCAACCTCTTCGGCTAGATAGTTAACTTGAGAAATGAGCGCACGTTGATCAATGTCCATCTCTCGGCGGTGCTTCTCAAAATCGCTGATGGAGCGTTGGTAAAACTGAGCCTGCGCGCGACCTATGCCCTCAAGACGACCAACATCTTCGCTCAAACGCCTGAGCATCTCTCGCATGGCGCTCGTCTGCTCTTCAACGTAGCGTGCATACAGCGTCGTATTGGCTTCAAGAGCGCTGAGACGATTCATGATGGTGCGGTAGATAGACTCGCCCGCATGCATGTACGGGGGCGATGGAGAAAGTGGGAGGTTGATTACGGGAGGGGGTGGTGGTGATAGTGGTGATGGTGTGATGGTGAAGCCGAGGCATGTATGACCGACGGAGATGGGTTGGTGGTGATCATGGATTGGGATTGGGAAGACGGGCGAGGTACAGATGCAGTAGTTCCCGAGGTGTTTGCAAGTCGGGATAATATTGATACAGATGACGATGGTGTGAAATAGTCGTTGCTCGTGAACGCGTGAGACCGTTGAGTAAAATGAAGAATGTTAGTTGAATCATGGCTATGGCTAGAATCTGGAGGCGGAGAGGCAGAGGCAGAGGTGGCAATGGTGGTCGGAGAACCGGTACTGATTGACAAATTCGGTGGTTTTACCGAGGGTTCCGACCGGGCGATGTCTGTATATGTCGGAAGGATCTTCTGGGCTCTCAGACAACTTGGCTGAGTCCGACCGTGGCTCCTGGGCGTCCGGATTCGATTTGCTTGAAGATGTGGCTGCCGAGGCAGAATTGTCTTGGGATGTAAGTGGATGTTCGGCAGCGTCAGATCGAGGAGCCTCCGCGGGCTGCTCAGGATCTGAGGGGATGTTTGCATAGGCATGGACGACCGTGGCATGTGCGTTCTGGTCTTGCCGCGCTCTACTCTCTTCCTCCCAGGTGTCCCACTTCCATTGTTCGAGGTGGGTGAGGCCGTAAACACGAAGGAGAGAGATGGGGCAATAATACTCGTTGGAGTAATGGGAATGAAAATCGATGCGAATGTACCGATAAAAGTCACCGAGCGACGTCGGAGGATGAAACGACTGTGAATGGGGAAAAAAAGAAAGAAGAAAAGGATTCAGCGAAACCAGTACGACGATGGAGTCAAGGACGTTGATGTTTATAATATAACGCAAGGGCTTACCTGTACCCCACGCACGTTCTTCCCGACGTACGTATCCACGACGGTCCAACCTTCCACATCGGTAGCGGCATACGTCTTGGCAACGCTCACTGTGAACACCTTGAAGACGCCGCTGAAGAATTCAAAGTTGGCCAGCTGCACCGTGTCAATCCTTATATCCTCGCACAGCTCCACCACGACAAACTGCGGTTTCGCCGAGCAGGGGGACAGCATGTACCGGTCGCGCTTCGACGAGAGGATATTCGACGCCGACTTGGCACCACGATGCGCCGTGTGCACGCGAGCGGAACAGTCGAGAGACGCATAATTGAAGCGGTCCGTCAGTGGTACAATGAAATGAGGCGATGCGGGCGGGGTCTGAGCGGTCGGACTCTGCCCGCTGGGCGACGCTGGGTCGGTCACAATGGTGGTGGTGGTGGTGATGGCTATTGCGGTGGTGTTTGGGGCGTGGCCGTCCACAACGGTCACTTCTGCGGCGCTTTCAACCGGTACGCGGTTTGGAGCGCTGGAATTTGGGGGAACATTGCCCTTCTGGCTACCGCTTTCGCTGAAGCGCTTTGCTTTCCAATCTTCAAAGGATAGGAAGAGGTCGTCGTCTACGGGCTCTAATGGCGTAAGAGGTTTGAGACAGCAGATGGGTTCCTCTGATGGCTTAGGCGCAAGGGCGGCGATGACATGAAATGGGCCATAGGGCGTTATTGGTAGTGGATGGCGAGAAAGCCCGGGTGATGCAAATAGTAGACACAATAACCAAGTCAGGGGCCATGACAAGCGACTAATGAACATTGCTCGGAAAACGCCAACCAAAGTGAGGGTCTCAGGGAGAAAGGGACACTACTGCTCAGTGCGGCGAGTAGCGAGCATAGTTTAAAATTATATTGACATTCCATCAAAGGCCACTCTTTGCCACGTCAGATCACACACTTCCTCTTCCTTTAATAGAGTACACAGCCTTTTCTCTAACACAGAAAATATATGTATTGAAGAATTGACAACTATATTTGTGTGAAGAGTACGACCCCCAGGTCACGCAAGGAACGTGGGTTTGGTGAGACAAAAATGGTGCGCATTGTCACAAATAACCTTCTGTGCCCCCTACAACATCGCTGCTCGAGCCAAATTATGTGCACTTGATGATAAAAGCAGAGTCAGTGCATGACAAAATGTGACAAATGTAGTAACCCTACCGATGCTCCAGCCGCTGCTGTATTCATGATGAGAGCAACAATGAGACCTAGGGAAGTAAAGGTATGAAGTTCTGGACACAAGTCAATTTATATCTTCTACTCGACGTACCATACAAGCCCAAAACCTCAGCGAAAATGAGGATGAGGATCTACAACAATGATGACGTACGTCAATAAGCAGGATAGCGGTCAACGTACCATTCCGACGAATAACCTCGGTTGCTGCGCAGTGCCGCGCACACCAGCGTCGCCTACGATGCCAATAGCAAAGCCAGCGGCAAGGCCGGAAAGCCCGACGGAAAGACCTGCGCCAAGCTGGACGAAGCCAGTATAAAGAGGCATTCGGGGGGAGACTACACAGACCAATTTAGGACAAGTTGGCATACCGATCACCAGTCATGAGATACATACGATTGCCAGAAATTAGGACTGAGACGACGAGGCCGTAAATCTTTGGATGTTACATGTAAATGGGCATTTCCAGTTTGAGGGGTGGTCGACGTGTAAGTACTCACGGCAATGATACCAGCCATGATGACAGGAATGACATTCTTCATCATGAGATCCGGTCGTAAGACAGCCATGGCTGAGATGCCAACACCCGATTTTGCGGTTCCATAACTGGGACGGTGTAAGAATGGATATGAGTTGCAAGTTAGCCGAGGGGGAAAATAAGAAAATGACGCGAAGGCAAAGCCCCATGTCCAAATGGAAAGAAAAACGAAAGTGTGAAAAGGAAAAGACTTGCCTCGCTCCAATACCTGAGATGGACGAAGTTATGAAGTGGTCAAAAAATGATGGCACGAAAAACATACATGTGAACACGATGGCACTAGTACAGCCCTGAGGTCGAGGGGGGAGAGAGAAGGTTGAATTAGGTTATTCTATTCTGGTTAGCAACGGCAAAAAGCTCACTCACCATCGCGCCGAAGAAAGGAGCGTAAACTGGGCAAAGGTCAGTCATTGTAGCAAGGTTGTAGAAAAAAAGAGTTGGTGGGTTGGTATAAGGATGAGGGATTCCACAATGGCTGGCCTAGTTAGTAGTGGCGGGGTCAGCGGGGTCAGTAGTAGGGGATGTTCGGCAATTTCCATATCGGAGATTTAAATTGGTGGCGCCAGTGCAGTGCAGTGAACTCCTCGTCGTCGTCGTCGCTGCGATTGTCCCTGCGCCGCAGTAGAAATTTCGGTCGACCCATTGGATTTCCCAATGTCACTAAATAAATTTCGACATGCTGTGTTGTATGGTACTATGCTGTGTGTGTATAGCGTAAAGCGCGCGCGCGCGCTCATCTTATCTGAGGAGGAGGAGAATGAACTACCCCGTTGGAGCGTTGAGCACCCAAGACTTCGACGAGAAAATGTTGGGAAGTGGTGGGTCCCCCGATAGAATGTCATCTAAACCTTTGTTCATGGCTCGTGCCAGTGCGCGGGCGGCGGTGACTATCTTGGTTCCACCGTACTTTCCATCATCGCCACGTCGCATCAGGCTGTAATCTTCCAGGGGCCAGCAGTGACTTCGGTACTGTCTTGCGCACGCCTCATCTAGGTGTAATTTCACTTTCACATCGCATATACATACATGCCTTAACGAGACCATGAGGCTGAGACCGAGAGCACAGCTTCCTCCGTTAAAGGGCACACATGTGCCAACTAACTAGAGCAGCCATTGGTGATCCGTTTTTGGGCTTTGCCAATTGAATTGAATTTAAACCGACCGAATCCCTTCGCTAAAATCTACTCCCCATCATATGGCTTTTAACCCTTTGTCCCTTCTCATTCTCAAGTACCGTGGTAGGAGTGTTGCCGTTTTTCGCGATCACTGTTATCGTCATGAGGTAAGTTGTGCTCAAAGCCACATTCTCTGTTGTCGTCCACCCCACCCACTGCCTAGTTGCTTTGCCGTTGACGGGATGATATAACCATTGCGTTTACAACAGAGTGTCCTTGCAGTCGCGCGACGCACCTTTCGTTCCTTGCAGGATGTCCCCGCCGACGAATTTGTCCTCCTATCAGAAATCCCCGGTCATCCAGACACAGCCCTCGTTGAACTCTCAATAGACGTCTGGACCGTCGTTTGCCATGTCGTTCACTCTGTGACGATTATGCTCGAATCAGGTACACCCAATCCAGAACGTGTGATTAATGACGATGGTTGACCTCTGTTTTTTGTTGTCTCAGAGATCGTGCAAGACCCTGCTCGCGGCTCCGCGACAGCTTGCAGTTCGCCGGTCTCACCTGCCAGTAGTGAAAAGGAAATGTTGGCACTTCCTGGGGCCCTCTCCCCAACGCCTCCCTCACTATCACCGACTCTACCCCGCTCTCACAGATTGTCGTCTCCAACACGTCTCCTACATTTAGGCGGGCTCGAGCACCCGAAAAACGCCTTCCCCGGCCATCGGAGGTCGCACGAACTGGCGATGTTGTTCAGACAGTTAAGGTCTCATTCCCAGGCCACCTCAAACCAGTTCCCATGGCCTTTGATATTAGTGAAGTTGGGCTTTTGGGGAAGAAGCTCTCCCATCTCTTTGAGATCGTAACCAACAAGACGGCATACTCGTCCTCGAACAGCACGGTCACTCATAACGGGAATTCTTGGACTTTGATTCGACATTATCTGACCAAGATGTTGCCTCTGGGGACACGATCGTGGTCAACCCAATAACAAGAGTCCGAAAGCCTGTCATCTATCTCTACCCGCCTTTCAGCCTTCCGGATGTCACCGTAGAACTGTCCCTCGTGTCTTCCTGGTCCTTCTCGGCCGTATACCCTCCGCCGCGGACCACCGATTCACCACCAAACGAACGTCGGGCCGGCCAAGCCGGTCAATCCCTCACCTGGACGATCGCGGCGGAGCCCGACGGCACGCTCCTCGACAAGAGTAGTGGCTTGGAAGTATCCTACTTGTACTGGGAGGCGACGTGAGCTCTCCCTTCTTTTTTTATTGACCATAATTATTTTTTTGAAACCTCTTCCTCTCCCCGCTTTAGCGCGACTTCGAGTTCTCGCCTCTTGACACCGGTTGTCTCACGCGCTGCAACGCCTATAGAGGGCAACAGAGACACGGAGACGTTCGATCCTTCTCGTCCCTCCGTGAACCCGGACGACTCGATCCTCCTCCACACGAGCAAAGTCCCGGGATATTTAGATACGGCCCTCAAGGCGCTCGCACTCAACACCGAGGCTCGCACCTCTTTCATTACGTGTGTCTCCTCCCCTTTATTTTTTTCCCCCTCTCTCAACATGAAATTCCTCTCTCTCTCTCAGGTTTTGGCTACCGGATTTAGTGAAACACGAGTACGTTGCCCTGCGCTTCATCGCGCAGGAATCGTACGAGAAGGCGGCACGGATGCGCATCTCGCCCGTGCCGGACGTGGTCACGCGCGTCTTCATGCTGTTCCGTGGAGTCGCTTCCGAGGATTTGGCACTTTGGAATCGGCGAGCGCGCGAGCAGACAACGCGACGTTCTGGGCTGGCGTTGTCGGCGTCAACGTTGCGCGCGCATCGGATCGGGGACTATTCCGCGTGTTGGAATGGGGTGGGATGGAGGTTAAGTAGAAGGGCGTGCTACGCCTTCTTCCTTTTTGTGTTGTTGGGCTACTATGTAGTATTGTACGGGCAGGTTGTTTCTCTTTGTTTTTGTGATGTTGTCGTTTCACCCTTTCCCTTCCTTTGTAGTAATAGTAATTCAAACTGCGGACTATGGACTACGGAACCCATGGGAACCAAGAGCACTACTAATGACACTGCTCCGGGGGACACCCTTGGGAAATAAACATGATCGGACTTGAGCCAAGATCAGATCAGGATAAAGGATAACGATTCTAAATAATGGTCCAAGGATGTATATTGCGTTGCACGGGCTAGGCTGGCTAAAAAGGCTGCAAAAGGCAGGAGAAAGAGCAACTCGTTAAGAGGAGGGAAAGAGTAAACAGTCCGTTCCGACAGGGCCCTCCTTGAATGTTAAATGTCGCCCTCAAGTCTTCTATACGCGCATGCCGGTATGTGGTCCTGGTCTGTCTGTCCTCTCGGAAAGCTCCGTGATGGCTAGTCGGCGCCAGAAGTGGAGGAACAGGAAATGAACCTGAGCCTGAGTCTTTTTATGTGGTGGATTATTTCCCGATCCCGAAGTGGCAGAGGCAGCAGAGACAGAAGAAAGGACGTCTTGAACACTGAGGCGATACCGCGCGGGGGTGATACCCTTTCCAAAGCGATGCGTCACGTGGTTCGCGCAGAGGAGACCCACGAAAATATTGGCCAGGTGAAGTGGTACGAGGGAGAAGACGGTCCAGGCGGCGGAGGAGAGGGTTTCTCGTTCGAAGCGCATGAGGGGGCCATGACAGCCGGGGAGCGGCGAACGTGCATAACATGTGCCCGACGGAGTCGCGCCATGCAATGGTCCGCTCCAGCCGCAACAACTAAGAGCGCCTTGTAACACCATTCGTGCGCCAGGCGAATACCAGAGGTTCCACGCTTGACTAACCTTTTCATCGAGAGAGAAATTCGCTTTTTTATAGGTGACGTAGCCGACGGAGACAAAGGAGATGAACGAGGGAAAGAGGAGCAGCACGTAGACCGCGAGGATGGGACGAGAGTTTAAGAGCGTTCCGGTGATGCCGACGAGCGAAGAGAGCAAGAGCAAAGAAGAACTGATTGTGAGCAAGATGAGAGCCGGAGAATCCGTAATAAGGAGGACAGGTGCCGTGGGGTAAGCTGTTCAAGGAGTTGTGTGTGAGGATGTCAGAATGTGATGTCGGGTGAAAAGCGACGAATTGATTTACCGGTAAACCAAGTTAATATGGAATAGATCAGACACGTCAGACCAAGGAGGAAGACGGTCGTTACGCTTCCAAGCAAGCACCACTTGTGTAGCGTCCACTGACCTACCACTCAATACCTAGGCCTTGACTATCACGCAGAGCAGCCTCCAGATTGCGTTGGCTCCAGACGCCGACCCCTCTCAGCCCACGCAGATAACCACAATCCGATGAAATAAGATCAGCACGAAAGCCAGGAGGCACTAACCGAAGAGATTGTGGCTGGGGCCACTTCTGCGTCAATTTGTCTGTTGCAGACAGAAAAGACTGCGAGCTATAGCTCGTAAGCTGCCGGTCAAGTCCAAAACGACTCTTTGGAGACGTTGGTTTAGTGGAATCGAAGGTGGGGAGCCGTGGCTTCGGGAAAGATATCGCTTTTCGACGGAGTGTGACTAGGCCGGACTGGGTCTTTGATGACAACTGCTTTGTTAATGATTGTACGCTCGTGAAGAATCCGGAAAGATGTGAGCTTGACACCCCAGCGGTAGGCGAAGTTGATGGTGGCCCAGAAGAGGCAACGACATCATCCGAGTTGTTAGCACTCACAGGAGTCCTCAATGTGAGGGACTCCTTGTAGTCGACTGTGCTCGTCGTGATTGATGAAACATGGCGTGACAGGGTTGATCGTTCCCGATGTTGCAGATATGGGCTAGAACGTGAAAATATGATGGATGTGCGATGAGCACGGCCAGGAATGGTTGTAAAGTGAGAGGCACTCCGAGTCGATGAAGATGCCATCACGGTTCCGTGGGTACTCGCTTTCGAATGCCCATCTTCGGCACTCTGCCACGCGCCGTCGTGAAAATAATCGCTCCTTGGATGTCGGGATCCAATTGACACGGTTTGCGAGGGTATAACTACCTTGTGAGATCCAGAGCGGCGGCGGATTGATCCTTGTGTGTGGGTTGACAAGACTTGAGGTGATTGAGGTGATGAACGAGCGAGGGGAGAATAGTCTGGCATGGTGTTGGACTCAGTTTGATGTAGGCCGTTGCAATTCTAAGATGCTAAAAAAAAAACTGACAACGCTCCATTTTGACGTGAAAGTTGACATTCGTAGCTCGGCTTGGGATGAGAACGAGTAGTCGAAAGTGAAATTGAAAGACGGACTAATGTGAGAATGGTTCGCTTCCAGGTTCTCGCTGGCCGTAACAAGGGATGTCAATGGTGAAAGTGAGAATCAGATTCTCAATTCTTTTCTTGTTGTAGTGACATTCATGAGAGACAAATATGAATGATAATTAGTGTTGTCGAACACAAAAATTGCCGTTGTGATGGTGTTGCGTACACACCATCGCTGTACTATGGATCCGAGTATATTTAAAAAGCAGGGACACCACAGGATATTAAACCCTATTGCGACCACCACTAATTTTTGAGACACCTCATGCAGCAGGGTAGCGAGAAGTGATACGGCTTGCTTTCCCGAGAGGAGGGTGTCATAAGAAGCAAACCAATTAAGCGTCGTTTGAATAAGATGATGCCCATGAAGACTGGCAAGCAAACGATGTAAAGAGGTCAGCCTGCCGCAATGCGCCACAGCTCATCTTGTCCAGAGGCACACCCTTGGCAAACTCGCACGAATTCCGATGCCTGCTTGGTTGTGATAGGCCACTCTTGTGATATAGCTCCGCAAGAAGGTGGCTTGGCCACGCGCGAGAACCGAGAACTGAGGGAAAGACAGAGTAGCCCTCTCTACTCATGCCACAGATCGCCCACCAAACCGAGTTCGTTCCAAAAGGCTAAGTCGGTCGAGGAAATGAAAGCCATCAGAGCGCCGGTGAGGGAAGCCACGTGACAGTCACTCTACAAACTCCAACCACCGGCCCCTTTCATGATGACTGACTGACTGACGTTGGGAGGGGAGACGTCCTCGTCTGAAAACTTGCAACGGAAGCACTGAGCCGGGTCCTCAGTTGAGGCAAGGATGTTAAGATCCAAGCGTGATGTCAGGCCATGATTGAGGTAGCAATCGTCGTCATTCACATTGGGAAAGGCTATGAGAAGATTAGGATGGGCGGTGAGCGATGAGGATTGATGTAAAGCGAGAGTCATTGGATGAAGGCGCCGCAGTGTGGGTGTGAATCATCATGTCATAATGTTTCTTGAGCTTTCCGTATGAGTTGACACTGGCAGGAGTAGTAAGGGTAGGACGACGTAGCGAGTGGCGATATTTCATTATCCAAACGATCTGTGGTAGCGAGTGACCCGTAGCATGACAGCGGCCACGTCGACTCCACGAAATCGAAGTCTGAGCCATGATGTTAGTTCAGTTCTTGACCAACTCAAGCAGGAAACCAGACATTTTCTTTCACCTTCATCTTCATAGATTTAATATCGAATTATCTGGTAACGAAATTGCAGCTTACAGCCCAATTGGCGACTGAACTCCAAAGTCCGCTATTTAATCAATCTCACTTTATGGGTTGGCGCAAAGGCGTCAGAAGCCTCAATGCGACAAAAAAAAACGTCGCAATGGCATGGGACTTTCAACTTGTCTTGTATTGAATATTTGGATTGGAATTGGAGTTCTTCGCTCCCGGCCTTTAATAGAACACTGGGTAGTCCCGAGCTACGCTTTAACGTGGTTTCATAATATGATGCTAGGTTGACCTCGATACTCACTTTTCGATCTGGTCATGAACCCCGGTAGTAACTATTATCAGGATCTTCAAGCCCCCAATCGTGGTAAATGGTCGAACGATTCCGCGATGATAAACATCTCTGCCATGATTCCTGGGCCATCCTTCTCGGAAAAATCAGCAATTAGTCGATGCAATACTACGGGAATCCTCAGCTCAGTTATATGCTCTTTTCCCCTGCTCACCGTAGAGGTGTGGGGGCCTGACGTGTACGGCGCCTCCACAGGTGTTGGAATCTCGTAAAGACATCATTCAAGCATCTGTCGTGGAATGGCGCTGAACTGTCACACTCTGTACAGTTGGGAAAAAAAAACATTCTCAGGGCGTACCCTTAATGATCCGTGTCTTGTGCCTCTCGATTGATGGGCATCCTTTCCTGCAGAGGGTCTCCATTTCCCCGATCAAACGACATCCTATAACTCATCGAGGGCGTGCTTGCTGTCACAGAACTTCGTCAAGATGGGGGCCTCGAAGATGGATTTCTATCGATGATGTTTGCAAGGTGAGTTGAACTCTATTCGTATCAACGCTTAATCCTCAGGCTCCCCTTTCCTTACCTCTTCAGCCGACGACATTCGTAACCGCGCTATGATCATGGCTTGATCTCTTATCCATATAGCTCTCCGAATGTTTTCATAGAGAGGTGTCTGTCCCTCTCCTTTTATAAACCAGTACCAGTGGCAAGTTGTGGTTTATGGACATCTCGTATTGGTCATCCTGTTCACCCACTCCCCAGTAACTGAGTATGGCTGCACAGACGTTAATTTCCTGACCCATAAACATATCCTTCACATTATTTCTACAAGCCACCCTTCTGCCTTTTTTCTCTTTGTTCCCTTTTCGTCATAAACCACCATGCTCCTCGCCCTCGCCCTCATCCTCCTCACCGTTCGTCCCACTTTCTCAATCCCGACTACCGTGCCGACAATAGCCGTATCACCAGACACTCCCGTTCCCAATCCCTCCCACTTGAGCCACAGGGTTATCTTCGACATCGCTTTCGCCCTTGGTAAACCGAATGTTCACCGTCTTCCTCCTCAATCCACACTCACACCACAACCGCATCCCCAGTGCTCTTCCTCGTGATCATTGGCAGTTTTACGTGGTTAGCAAGCAGGATGACCACCTCGCGATTCGTCGAGCTTGTCGACCGTGAGTCCCCTCTTTCCTCCCCAGAGTTCTAGGCGGGCTGCGATTTTTCCTCACCCACCTTTACTTACAGGCATGTATGGCAACTTCCGCACCCTGATACAGGGACTGTCTTCCTTCCGTCTCGCCACCTTCATCGAGATGGCAGCAACTGCCATCCTCAACCCCTACGACGCTAGCGCGACGCAGACGCGCCGCGGAGACCATGTGTCAAGCCAGATTTCGACCGCTTCCTCCCAAGTTAGAATGCAAGTGCAAAGAGCAGGAGTCGACGTAGCCGTGGATACTCTTAGTAGTACAAGCTCCTGGAATGACCACAACCACCCCATGAACTCTACCTCACTTGCTTAGTTTCGCTTTTCGCATGCCATCATCTCTTTCTCATATTTCGCGAATTTGTATTCATAATATACATGGACTTATCAAGTTCAAGACAGAAGTGACAGAAAGTGTCCGATGTGCCGTTATCAAATCGACGGCGGGTGATTCCAGTCACCAAGCGGCGGTCGTCGTTACGGGCCCATCGCCCCATGAAGCAGCTGTCTTGCAGTGATTCAGGTTCACAGTACCCAGGGAGATTCGACGCAGCAGGTCGATTGGGCATGACTCATACTCTCGATCCCCCGTCGGGAACCAAGTCGTGCAGTTACCTTGCTTCAACCCTTCCTAGTCGGCAACGTGGAATCCTTGCGACAAGGATGCCCGAAAAAAAAAAGACATGATCTGCCGTCACCTGCTATCGTCGATGCACAGGTTTACTTGGCAAGGCAGTGTCGCGCTGCTTTCGTGCGCCCAAATTGGTGATAAAGAGGCAAAAAAATAAAACAAAACAAACCCGTTTCGATCCCCTACGCTAGCAGTGCAGGTCGGAAACCCACCTGTCACGGAGAAACCCGTGGTCTAGAATTTGATTAACGCAGCTCCCAGGCAACTCGTACAAGGGGGGGGGGGGTCGTGCGCCGAGCCACCTCACGTGAGTCTTCACCATCCCTCGCTCGATTTATAGTGGTTGGGCCCAACAGGAACAGGCACTTCGTTCCGTAGGCCATAGGTTTCATAATAAGCTACCAAGGGCATGTACAAAAAGTGCACAGAGAGACCGTCGTCAAGCCTGTGCTAGTCAGTGACGGCGCTTCACCTCGGTGCGATGTGATTCTTGGGTGTCTTGCGACTTCGAATAGCGGTAAGGTGTAATAAAGTGAAACTCCTAGAGTAATATCGGATAAGGGTTTTTTCAAAAGAAAAACATAGGGTTGACATATTTAGCATAATACAATGGCATAGTTGCGACTCACCACTCCGGCCCCTATCCCAAGCCAACTAATGCGCTAATTGTTCATCAACTCCGGGTGACACTTACTGAGACAATAACAGTATGTTCACGATGACTCGAGAGCATGATATTTATGGGGTTTGTCACAGTTGAGGTGGGAAAGTGATGCTGTGTGCGTACTGAGAGAGTGGGTGCCATGTGCAATCGAACGGGAATACTTCCGCATGCCTTTGAAATGACACAAACACACGGGTTCTCGCATCACTTTACCTTTATTTAGCCTACGAGCCCCGTGACGACAATGGGGATGTGTAGATCCAGGGATGTGAGTTGGCGGGGGGGTTGAGGTCGGGCTGATCTAGAGGAAGTGTATACGTCGAACTTGAACTTGAACTTGACAAAATGCTCATTATGCGATGGGCACGATGTCGGTTGTCGATTTGATTAAAACTTTGTGACTGGCCCCGGTGAAAGGTAGCCGCAGTTGGAGTGTTGGAGTTTTGGAGACGTTCGGAGTTTATCGTTTCGTCGCTGACCGAGACGGCATCGGCAACGCGACGTCGCGGCACAAATTTGTTGTTGTCTTTTTTTTGCACTACGCATGCTCCGCGAAGTCGAAATACAAACCGAATCATCTTATCTACAACCCCTGGCCTTCGAAGAAGAAAAAGTATAGTTCAACCAACATCTTGCTCCCTCAAACCGCAATTTTGTCATTGAAGTGACGATTAAAACTCTGCATGAGCTTTTTTTTTTGGGGGGGGGAGGGGATTTGGCGAAAACGTTAGAAGTTCCAAGATGGCGAAGAACATTTCAGTGTCTTTTTGGCTGAGCTGAGGATCAGGTTTGTGGTTCTCTATGCATTCGCCATTCGCTTAGGGTTTCGGCATTATTACATCAAGCGCTGGAGCTAACGAACAAGGATGATGCCAAGCAGAAAGTAGCTGCTCACCGTTTCACTTCTTCACTGGGACATTTGAACGTTGGGTGAGACATGCTCGGGTTATGAAGGTGAGAATGCCGTTCCAAGCTAACAGTAGAAAACCACGAAACTCCACTGGCGCAGTCCTGGCACCAAGTTAGACCTGTCCATTCCCAGGATCGTCAGTGATCAGTTGGTCTGCCACACAGATTCCTTCAATGCAATTCCATGTTCTTTCTCTCCTCTTGTTCAGAAAGAGGGGAAATTGAGGCCTTGATTGATGAAAAAGGGGCCGGTCGAACAACGCCCATGCGGGGTCCATCGGCGTCTCATATGGGTGCCTATCTCTCTGCGCACAATCCGAGTACCTACCAGAGCTGTTCAAGAGGATCGTTCTCAGAATAAGCAACGGATGGAACAGATATCTCAGGCTCACCTTGATGATCCGGGCCCTACTTGAATTCTCTATCGATCACTCCCTCTTGCGCGCGTTCCAAGGCCACCAACCTTCTCCGATCGTATTAGATCACAGTATTTGTCGATATCGAGGGGAGTGTCATCAAAATTCTTGTTGTATTTTTGCGTCTAGATGTCCGGACGATGGTCCTTGATTGTGATGGCAGGGGGGAAGGGTGGTGAGTGAACTTCAGCCTTCTCGCATTAGCGCCTGATAGCCCCCCCCCTCCCCCCTCGACCTACGGCTGCGCTTTATTGTCCTGTCCAGTTGCTTTTGTTTCTTTTCAGTGGGGTTTCTTTAGATCAATAAATTTGCCGCAGTCCTAAGACGCCTTGAACGATTAACACGATTTCCGGAAATACCCCGTACAATCCACAAATTCATGCACTGCCAAGGGGATTTCGTGTACCATTTCTTCTACATATTTAATCATAAAATATCTCTATGAGTGAACCTATAAAGATCACCTCCCTCAGGAAACCCCTTTTTTTCATCCTCCTTTACCTACCTCCCCTTCTATGTGGTCCTCACCGCGCCGCACTGTGACCAGTTTCCTAGTCACTCTGTTCCTCACCCTCCATCTCCTCCCGCTCCCTGTGTTGGGGCTTCCAATCGCCCCGACCCATCTCGTCGCAATTTCGACTTCTCCCGTCCCTAGCCCATCCCACATGAGCAAAGGCGTGGCCTGCGACATTGCCTTCTCCTTTGGTAAGTTAGAGGCAGAATCGCTCACCAGCCCTCCATTCATCCCACTCACGGCCGTTCCAAGCATTTTTCCTTGCGCTTTTTTGCAGCTACGTCTGGCTTCCGACCAAGATGACCACTACCCGACTCGTCGAAGGGATAAATGGCGAGTGCCCTTTTGCTTCACTCTCTTTCCCTTCACTATACTGAGGGTTCTCAACGACTCAGGGATACGCCAAGCCCTCTTCGCTTTCGTACAACAACGTTTCCATATCTGTGTAATCGCCCCCATTGAGATGGCATTGGCCGTCATCCTGGACGCCAACGGCGCCAATGCCACACCCACCCGTCGTACTGGCCGCGTGTCAAACCCAATTTCGACCGGTTCCCAAGCCCGAGCAGAGCGAGCACGGGTTTGAAAGGTCATGGAAAACCAGGGTGGCAATGCGAGTACTACAGATCACTGTAGTACTAACCCCCCAACAATTTATTTCACCTTCCTCCCGCTCTCCGCTCGCATAGCATTCTTTCTTCGGTTTGTTACATAAGCAGCGGCTCGTGATTCTTAATAAGGAACTAGGAACGAAGAACGAAACATGGCAGAAAAAAAAAAAAAACACCTTGATCCATTAGTGTCATGTATCGTACTCACCTGGGGCAGTTGCATTTGACTATGTTATACCAATTGGCAATCGGTAGGCTGATACGAGATGGCAGTCCAACGCATGATACGTGCACCTTACCAGGAATGACCCGGGGATGGGAGCAACCAGGAAAACCTGACGCACATCAATTAAGAATATCACATCCCCATCCGTCGCACACGGTGATCCCTTTGCTTTGGTCTAGCACCGCACTTCAGAGTTGTCTGTCCTTGTTATGTTGTTGGGAAATACTGTCGGATACTGCCCTCTCGCCGAACCGAAACCACCGGCATCTGGGTGTGTGGAGTGGGAAAAAAGGAGAGGAATTTTAAAAGAAAATAATATAATAATAATAATAATAGAATAGAAAATGAACGACAACGAAACCGAAAACAAAACGAAAGGGTCACTGGTGTACAGGAAATGCCGAAACCCGGAAAGTTGGCCCTTGAAATGAAGGAAGAGGCCCGCGGTGAGTGATTGTGTCGCCATTATGTGATCACGTGATGTTGTTGAGCACCGTCGCACTGGAAAAAAATAATAAGGCTCAAAGGGGACTGAGGGTTATTGCATTTCAGGTCATCACTGGAGCTCCTCATGGCCTTTGGCATTACGACAACGAATTTCAATGAGACCTGGTTAGGATAGCACCTCCGAAATACGAAAGTTGGCATAGTAAGAGAAGGTCAGGGAGCTTAGATCGAGGTGGCAGAGCTGCGAGCCTAACGGTCGGACGCGACAACCTGCATTATGTGCTCCTGTATGTGTCTGGACGCCTTTAAGATATTGGATTGAGATGGGAGACGAAGAGCAGATGGAGGTTCCACGTTCCATGTCTCATTTCGGGCATTCATTTTGCGTTGTTCGAGACGGATGAATTAAGCACTCTGGCATTTAGAATTTTAGCCGTCCAAAAAGCACGAGTTTTTCCGAGTATCCGATCCGGTCAGTCATTTGGCTACAAAACAATGGTGCCATGAATGAGTTCGGCAAGTAATATTGCCTCCGCGAGACATCAGCGTCAACCATTAAAGACTGAGGCTGCGGAACAAAAGATGAGCAGATGCGCCCGCGAAAATGGTAAGTGGAGCCGATGGTTACAGTGGTGGGAGAAGCATTAAACCATATCTCGATAGATAATGATCTTTTCGTCGATTTGGCTTAGCTTCGTGATTCACTGAGTGGGGTCACATTTCTACTCTTCACGACATATGTTAGCGCAATACCATAGACTTGGAGACCTGACTTATCGTATGACTGATAGCCGAGCCGATCAAGTAACCGAACACCGACACATGTCAATCTTGTAGCGTGGCAGTACCTACGGCCTGTGGGCTTAGTACCGAGCCCCATCCTGAGATCTATCAGTTGAAACTATAAACTAAGCCAACACTCTTGAGTGCTATCATCAAACCTGTGCATCAATTGTGTCTTTGTTCTTGTTTGCAGGATAATCAACGAGAGCCGATGATTGCCGGTGTTGTAATGATGAAAGAATGAGGGGAGGATTTGAAGAAAGGGGACGAGGCGCGACACCAAAGGAGAGCCATCATTTAGTATTACAGTACAGATTTCACCTAGGGATAGCTTTGCGCATGCCAACCTACGGACTATCCGACGACGATATGATATATCAACCCGCCGAATTATCGACTTACGTTACCATTTATTGCGATATCGCGACCCGCGTCTTTGGATGGGCCCAGCTCGTCAAATGGCAACAGCTACAACTACAGGAAATTGTTCAAGAATTTGCAAGGCAATCTTTCGGAACCGTCGGCTAGCTTGGACGATGATGATAGATAGATAGATATTAGAACTAGAGCCAAGCTGCACAGCCCACACCACACACCGCCAAGATCTTGACGGACAAACAAACAAGTATCTCTCCCAAAATTAGAAACCACCACTATCGCCTCCATCAACTTAAATACTAATACTCAATCGTCATCCCTTCCCTCACACATACCCTTTTTCCCCTCACGACTCCTCGTTCACTATACGATGAATTTCCTCTTCACCATTATTTTTGGCTTTATCTTCATATGCCTTGCCTTTGACAGCGCTACGGCCATCCCCATATCTCCTCAACTCAAGCGTTCTCCTCTCGGCACTTTAGGAGCCACCCGCGTTGGTCCCCCCGAGACGGTCTTCCACATCGTCTTCGCCTCGGGTAAGTGGATCGCCGTGGAGACCCACGTATACTCCTCATGCCCCTTTGGCAGCTTTGTTGTTCTCAATAGTTGGAGCATATACGCTTTCGGTGGTGAACGGGACAATGACATGGGCTCATGTGGGGAGGCTACGTCGTACGTTTCAGCCATCCATCTGGCTCCTTCCCACCCCACTGAACAGTTCGTGCGCTATTTGTTTGTCGTGTCCTATAGCCGGTGCCACATTACCACAAACCATACGTCGTCTCCGCTTCCCCGCACTCCTCATGGCGCTAGATAACGGCGGCCGAGTCGCTCAGCGCCGAAACCCATTGCGCAGGGGTAGGGTAGCTGCCCCAGTTTCATCCGCACCTCGTCGTTGGGGTCAACGCTCAAGTCGTCATGTGTAGCACCTCATGACGCTCAGCTCCTGGATGCACGTTTGCCTCTTGCTTATTTGTTTTTCGTCTTATTTTGTTTTTCTTCGAATTATGTCCATTTATGGTACAGGACTATGCGCAGCGCGTCACCTTCCTTCCTTCGCTCTCCCTCCCTTTTTCTTGGTTGCAGAAATCGCGACTCGAGTTTCATTATCCCCCCCCTCATTTGTTCATTCGCTCCCCCCCCCCTCTCCTTCCCACACAATCGCGATCTGTCCACAACATACGTCACTGCCCTGCACGTCGTCCTATATTATATATTCCCTGTAACTGATGGTAGATTCAATTATGACCGCAACGATAGCCGGTGGCATAGCATTGTCACTGCGTAAAACACGCGACCCACACGTTGTCCTTGGATCGAACTAAGCCGACGCACTAAGTCGGAGCACTTAGACTGTTCAGCCCAGGAGTTCAGGGGAGAGTTGCGATTCCGTGAAAGTGAAAGTGTAAATTTTTAGCCGGCCGGATATGAAAACCCTCCCCTGAAATGGGGCCACACACATACACGCGACTTTTTGACTCTTGCTAGTAGCATGCGGCATGTTTTTCTAGTAAGGATATATGGGACCAACATTCACAGCATAACATAGAGAAGCGATCGGTTTCATTCGAAATCCATCAAACATAGCTTGCATGCACTAGCATAATCTCGGAGCACCAATTATACTTAGCACTCACTCTTCACCTTCATAATCACCCGGCGTCTGGCGCACCTTTTTAAAAAAAGTTTTATTATGCAAGTCCGGTGATTTACTATTATGATGAGAGACGAGGGAAAGGGAAAGGGAAGGAGATCACAGCATTTTCGAAAATGGTGACATTAAATTGTTTGCAATTTTGAAAAACAAAACGAAAACAAACGAAAACAAAAGGGAGTTACAATGGACGGGAGTTTGTCGTTCGATTCGTTCGGTTCGTTCGGTTCAGTTTTTTAAGTCATTTTGCAAACTCGGTCCTCGGTCCGTTGGGGGGACAAAGCGGGCGAGCGAGCGATCAAAAGGAAGCCTGTTCCTATTCCAATTTTTAAAAAAAAAAAAAAAAGTAGTTCCACTTCCGCTTGGAAGAGGTTCGAGTCGGAGAAGGTGATAAAAAGATAATCAATCAAATATATACAACAAGTTTGCAAGCGTGAAAGACGTCAGACGGAGGGGGTTTTTTTTTTTTTGGGGGGAGACGGTTATTTACTGGTGTAATATGGCCATAGTGGTATAAGGATATGATTCATCCACACACATATATATATTTAAGGTTCGATTCAGTTGATTTCGCGCCGGTAATAGATACATGATATGTATGGGTGGGCGTTGTTAAGTAGATATATGATATATGACACGGTACAGAATGGGCTGTGATGGTGAGCCTCGTGTAGACAACGTGTGATGAGGATGAGGCGATGGGGGGAGGGGGAGAGGACAGGGTACAGACCTGTGTGGTCTACTAGTTCTGACGGAGGGAACAAGTGACGTTATCGTTTCCAGTCTCTAGATCGGTATCATAGGAAAGGGGTGTTACGGTTGGTAAGGCTTTCTCGTGCTGCCAACTAATCGATTACTCCGAAGAATAGGTTTCATGTTTAGACAGCCAGGCAGACACGCGGGGTTTAACTGGGGAAAAAAAATTGAAATTGGGTTCGGAAAGGCGATACCGAAGGATACAAGAATATCACAGGTCTCCGAGGAATTGAAGCTGGTCGGTGACTACATCTTTATATATAGCAGTTAACTAAAAAGATGGAGACTGTTGAGACTACACTGGGACATCCGAGAAGTAGTAAAAGAAAGTCATACGAACCGCAAATATGTCGATGTCGATAACGCCAACAACAGAATGATTCGAGGAAGGAGGAGAACGACGTGATACGGCTTTATTGAGTGGGTGGGGTCGTAACCGGCAGCCCCCAAAAGCTTTTCAAATTTCTATCGGCTTCCTCCCCCCCTTCGCTCACACTTGGGCGCAGAGTGGAGAATGGAAGAGGGCGGGTATCCTTCTATCTATCGGCCCTCCATTCCTCACCCGGGTCGGGTATCGGTAGGCAGGGGATGGTTGTATGACCGCTCCCCGAGAATAAAGATAGTAGGGTTGTAGTGCTTGCCTTTTATTCCCTTCACAACGCGATGATTGCGACTTCTGTTGTGTATTGAGTGTACGTCACCGACTTTCTCCCCCTCCAGACGACAACTATGTGCATACGATTATATCCTTGATGAGAGAATGACGCAAGAGGAAAACAAAAAGGGGGGGGGTGGTCGCCAAACCCGTGGATTAGGATAGGCGGGTTGGCATGCGGACATACTTGAAGAAGCCATACGCACACACAACATGACAGCGGCAATACATCTACACAGAAAGTCAGATCTCTTCACCGAGCTCCTCCTCCTCCGCGATCAGTTTCTCGACTTCTAATGCGGCCATACATCCACTCCCAGCGCTGGTGATGGCCTGTCGATAACGCTTGTCTTGGACATCTCCTGCAGCAAACACCCCGCGCACAGAAGTTTGCGTTGTTCCGGGGACAGTGATAATGTATCCGTCTGCGTCGGTCTGTAGCTGATCCCGGACAAGGCCCGTGGCCGGCTCGTGACCTGCAACAGTAGGAAATGAGCGCATTGTAGGTGACATCTTCGGTTTTGATACGAACCGATGGCGTAGAACAATCCATTCACAGGAAGGTCAGACTCTTGCCCTGTAAGAGAATTCTTGATCCGCAGATTGTTCAAGAGATCCCCGTCTCCCTGGCACTCGACCGCAACAGTGTTCCACAAAACTGTCTGAGAGGTTGTCAGAGCACATGGATGAAGTAAGGTACTCAACACCCACAATCTTGGGATTGCTCAGAAGTCTTTTCGCCATGATTTTGGATGCGCGCAGTTCTCCACGGCGCACCAGAACGTAGACACGCGAGCCGTACTTCGTTAGGTCTGCAGACACCCGTGAGCACGCTAAAGCATGCGATAGGGGGACGCGCAGACTCACATGTAGCCTCTTCCGCCGCCGAGTCACCACCACCGATGACCGCCAACGGTTTGTTACGGAAAATCGGAACCGCACCATCGCACACGGCACAAGCAGAGATACCACTTTGCCAATAAGTCTGCTCGCCTTTAAGTCCGAGGCGCTTTGCGCTCGCGCCCGTGGCTATAATGATTGCGTCTGCGGTTTCGGGTTCTTCATTTTCTTGATATTCACGCCAATATCTGAACGGCCGACGCGCGAGGTCAATTTTTGATACTGTCTCTGTGATGATTCGCGTGCCGAAGCGTAGAGACTGTGCGCGGAATTTGTCCATTAGCTCCGGGCCAAGAACACCACTAGGGAATCCGGGAAAGTTTTCAACATCGGTCGTGGTTGTCAGCTGACCACCAGCCGCGAAGCCATTTGCCATAAATCCTTCGAACAGGACAGGGTTTAGGTTTGCACGGGCGAGGTAAATTGCTGCCGTATGTCCCGCGGGTCCGGAGCCAATAATCACCTATAATGGTCAAAAGATGTCAGCCGCTAAGCTGGGAACAAAAATGGAAGCGAGGCATCAAGAATTGAATTTTGGCTCGTCCCATCGCAGTTGACCACCGTTTGCCAAGGTTGAATATCGTCCTACGCACAGACTCCCGGCCGCGCCCTCTTGGACACCCAAAACGAACGACGACCCACGACACCACAGAAAAAAATAAATTTTACGAAGGGAAACTGACCACTTTAGAGTGCATCTTGGAGCTCTGACTACCTTTGTTATTTGCCCCACTGGTACCATTCGTGATGACGGGTGCCATATCCTTCGCAGAGGTAGAAGAAGAGCGTGAATTGAGCGTTGCAGAGGCAATGATAGAGGCCACACGTGCAGAGTCTCTGAAGAACGGAGCGGCTCGGTTGAACAGATTTGAAACAAGAACAAGTGAGAAAAGGGGAGGTAGGGTTGTAAAAGCAAGATGATTAAACGACGATGATGAGTGAGAGAGCTCGGAAGGACATTACTCTTATGTCGTAATACATACACGTGACCCTTAAATTTCTAATCTTCTAAAATGAAATGGAATGATCGGCTCACCTCACCTGCCCGTACACGTGCGTGTGCTGCCAGTTAACATCTTGACATCCTTCTGTGTCATGTGTCGTGTTACGTTTGCGAAAGTCTCTCCGCTCCGAGGGTTTGTCTAACCTTTCGCAATGACAATGACAATGAAAACTCTGTGCGGTTGGTGCGTTAAATAAATAACTGCGCGTGAACAAGGTGCTTATCAAGCGGGGGGACATGGCATGATGGGCCGAACCTCGCTACAGGAATACGCGATGCGATGGACGCATTTCATTTCTAAAACGGCTATCACCTCCAGATAGCTGCATTCGTCCAATCGATGGTAAGGTGGGGGGGGGGGGGGGCATGTCAGGAACCACAGTGTCATCCTTGAACACAACGTAATACGTGAACCTCATCTCAGTCAGGTCCCCGTCGGGGTGAAGAGATACGGAGCAGCACACATCCTCCCACGTCACACACCCCGACCTTGGAGCACTTACATGCCAAGGAACATGGGGTGGACCTTTTATTAGCCCTCCGGCTGCTGTATGAAGTCTATAATGCGTGCTGTGGTTGATAATAACCGCCCTAGCTGGCCCCCAGTCGGTCGAGGAAGTCACCACGGTTACGAGAGTCAATTCATGACCTACCCCAGTGTATCGATTATCTATCTGGATGCCCCTTTTTCGAAATCCTGGAAAGGAGTCCGACTCCTGGACGGTATATGCATTACGTACGTCACTCTGCAACGAAGGTGCCTCTCAGTACTCAGCAGCCCCATGGAAATAAATATAGCAGAGTTAAGAAGATCCCACGTCGTATGGCCATAGATAGAGCTGATGTCATTGGTCTGTAGATTTGATACGTATACAGGTATACTCTCGGAGGTATCATGACCTCTATGATTCGAGTCAGGTAGCTAATCATTTTTTATTAATATATGCCAGCTCTAAGCAAGTATTTAGCAAGGCCAGTATAAGGCATATTGAGAATGAGCGCATGCCGTAAGTACTACCAGTTTTCCTGCAGGGAGACCAGATAATTCGCTGGAAATGCTCACCAATGATGGGAATGACCCCCCTTAACAAAACATAGCGTTGACATGTAATAAACTGAAGCATCCTCATGACCAGCACCCACTGACTGGATGCCGATATGGGGTGGTTCGTCAAAGATAGAGACACTAATAATGATTCCATTCGCTCGGATATTTTGGATTTTCGGAGAAAAGGGATACGCACGAAAGTAAGTGGAAATTTCTGCGAGAAGGTCTTACTGTGACTTGGCAGGTACGTGCATCCGTGGGAAAGGCTGGTAAGAATAAGAAAATAATAACATAACGTAGGGTACGGAATCCTGTCCAAGAAATGGGTGCGCGCAATGACCTGTGACTCCCTTCGAATAGGGCTACCATCAGTAAGTATTTACCAGTCACGAGATTTTCGAGATGAGGATTTCATGCGAGAATCAATAACCCTAAGCCGAGGGCAAGTAGCCAATTAGGTAGCCTGTCATCCTTCTCGTTACTAAGAGGGCCAGAAGCTGAGTCTGAAATCCTGTTAACAGTTTATCAATTTCACTGTATTTCTTGAGGTCCCAAGACGTCGGTCCCAACATGAGCTGTGGAATCGACCAGGGAGACTGCAATCTACGAAGCTCTGGCGATATCACCACGCCACTATTGCATACGGGGTGGCTGCTGTACTTCGCGACGCCATCACCCGATCAATTGATAGACCGGATATCCGGGCCAGTTGCTTGCTTACGCGTTTGCCTCTATCGTTCACTTTCCGTTCGACAGAGAGCGCTATGCACAAGGTTTGATGGAGTGCATTAGCACTGGAGGCCTAGACATCCAAGTCGAGGCTCACCACGTTATTGCCGACAAGCTGATTCGGATCTTCCTGGGCCGTTCAGGGATCTCCAGCTGAGTATGTTTCTCCTTTGCCTGGCAGTCTAGGTCGGCCCTCATGAAACTACTTCGGTCCTCTCGTCTTTCTCCGCCCATTAAAGTATTGCCACATACTAAAAGTGACTCTAACCCTCTTTGGTCTCTGGATTGTTCCCACCGCTGCCTAGCCGAAACGGCTTTTGCCAGCCCAAGGCTAGAAGGGCTCATTGCACTCGACCTCCTTCACTTTC
Organism: Multifurca ochricompacta; assembly: GCA_022496185.1. Classification (NCBI taxonomy): domain Eukaryota; kingdom Fungi; phylum Basidiomycota; class Agaricomycetes; order Russulales; family Russulaceae; genus Multifurca; species Multifurca ochricompacta. The sequence goes on along the minus strand of WTXG01000030.1, from coordinate 102,084 downwards.
TATCAGGGAACCAATGCCATTTTGACTTCTGCATCACCTTGAGTTATCACATCCAATGAAATTCATGTCTGGGGCTACTTTGGCCTCCTTAGCTACGCGACGTATTGTGCTTGTGTTGGGCCGTCATCCCGATATTCCTTCCCGTTTGAGGCGTTCTGCAGGGACTCGATGAAGTACCAGTCCACTGCATTAATTCTCGTCACTTATCGGTGATCTCCTCTTTAAAAACTCAATTGGTGGACCCTAGATGCCCACACGGGTTCCCAGTGCTGCCAGATAACTCCAGTAAGTTCCATTATCTCAGTTGCTCATGTTTAGGCTGATACGAGGTCTCCTAGGGTCTTTTTATATAACTTTTCATCGGGCCCAAAGCAACATATGTCGAAGCACGGTTGGGCGTCGTGCGCGACTGAAAGAAGGCAGATGACCGGCATCTGAACGCCGCACAACCTAAGGATGAGATTGTTACACTGCATCAGCCAGGATTCACTCAATCTTTCGCTCCTCAATGATTCGGGACGTGGACATCGATCTTTGTTTCAAAAGACGTCCTCACTCATGAGTTTTGGTTTCTCCTCCATCTTCCGAAGAACCCGATGACCGTGTTGGACATCATGTTAACACGCCAAGTGATCGCTCATATCCGTATTCAACGCTCACTCGTCGTGCTCTGGGCCTGTTTGAATTCTTTTGAACCGAGGCTGCCCTAGGCTCAGAAGCGTGTAGTCCACGCCCCTTGCAGCGCTCTGGACCTAACGTTAGGCTTTAACTTCTTACAGCCTGGTTTCCTAGTGTTGTGATTGGGCAACAGGGAAACGGACCGTGCCTCTCAGTACTGCAACTTTCGTAAACGTGTTCCACCCTGCAGACACGACCATTTGGTGCGCTCTGGAACCCTGAAACATTCTCCAACTGCGTTAGCGTGTCTATTTTTTGGCACTGTCACATGGAAAGGGGCGCTAGACACTTGAGCATCGGCGCGAAGTGAAATAACTGACTTCAAGTAGATTCTAGACTATAACTGAGTTCAGTGCTTCGCGAAGGGCTAAGGAGATGCTTCCGAGTTAACTGTCATTATAGGAAGCATGACCAATACACCCTCTCGTTCATTCTATAAGTGTCCGATTCTCCCTCGTCACATTACTCTTACAGCCGTTTTTTCAAGGAACGATCCACGAGGCTCTATTACCTCAAGTGAGCTGTGAGTTATTTGTGCCTGGGTTGCTCGAGTTGCATTTGGAATTCGTGGTGTCAGTCATGGAAGTTGCGGAGGCAACGTAGCGCCTAAATTTGTCGGCATTCCCGTTTGGTGGTTGGTTGATTGGCTAGTTTGCATAATTCCCTTTCTCGGGGTTCTGGACCTCTCCCACCAGGAAGTCAAACCGACAAGCCCAGACCACGTAGGATGTATAGCGCCACTGCCGCCGGCTAGGTAATATTGCAACACACAATTACCAAAAACTCTGGCGGCTTGTCATCAGCGGGCGTCTGATTCTCCCATGCGATTGTTCACAATAGTTGTGTTGAGTGTTGTCTTTCGCGCGCAGCAGATAGGTGCCCCCCTCTTCGCAAATGCTTTGTCACCCACGAGTGTCTGACTTTCCTCTGACACTGCCATAGCTACGTGGCGACGGTGGTCGAGCTTTGGACAACATTGTCAGGTCGCCATCGTTACGGACGCCCTAGAGTTTGGCGAGAAATTGTTTGGTTAGTCCTCAATGTATATGCCCCTAACCAAAAAGACACCGAGGGATTCCCAATAGCGTCTTCTTGCAATATTTCGTCTGGACGTTTGGACGTATATATCTGAAACACGTGTCGGCCGCGTGGTGCATGCAAACAGAGAGAGGGCTGGAGGAGAGGGGAGGATTCTACAACTGGTTTGATATGGTTTTCTCGGGCTATGGCCGTTGGTGCGCATTCAGCTATACGTTGGACGGTTGGTCGTTACGGATTAAACGAAAGCAGAATTACCTGTTCAGTTTACAGTAAAAACCGTGTTCGCGTCTCGTCGGACATCCAATGACTCGCGAATCAAGGATATGCTAATACATACGTGATTGGCGGGGAACTTAAGCAATCTGCTGAAATCAGATATCTTACTTTTCCTCGATAGTGTGGGCTAGGGTAAGTCGAGCCCATCAAAATCGTGAGTCGGTCGGTGAGGTACATATAGGCTGTGTCTCTTCATACTACTGAGCCAAGATCAGAACTCCCGGTGCTGTCAGGTAATCCGGACATATGAGGGGGCATGCTGTTGCAAGCCCGTCGAGGCGACAACGGCGGCAATTCTGGAACTGCGCACATGCGGTCTGCACGGTTTCGGTCTGGACACATAGGCCTGGACTTCGTTATTGCCTCTTCAGCATGCGGGATATGATTGGCTGGATGTCCAGCCATCGATGGATGATAATAAACATTGATTGGGCTCGATGGTGGGCTGCCTGGATTCGTGTTTAATTGAAAGACCGACCACGCTTCTGTTAAGCAGCCTCATCTATATGTGTTACTAGCATATGACGGCCTGGACCCGGCGTAAGATGCCAAAATACAATTATCCATGATGACAGAGCAACTGTTGTCTGCCTTCGTTGGTGTGAGATCAGATCAGCAATCAACACTACTCGGAATGGTCCGGAATGGGTAGGGCAGCTGGTATGCACACATTGAGGTTAGGGTCGAACCCAACTTCGCTGTTACCTCGACCCTCTGCACTTCAGTCACCCTGTTACACCTCAATGCTAAGTCTTTGATACGAAAAAAAAGCTCGGGCAGTTATCTAAAATTGAATAAAGAGAGCCCATGCAGAGCTGATCTACGCTGTGATTGGTGGTCTTTGTATTGGACTGTTCAATCCCACCCCGTGATCACACACTAGAGGTTCCTTTTCTCCACACAGCCTTACAGTCTCGCGTTCTCGGAGCTGGATGGTGCTGTACTACTGGCGTGGGTCCCATTAAGGGCGATCCGAAAAATCGGGTCTCGACTCAGAGTTAATGAAACCCTACTGCGGACACCTTGGACGCCCAAACCGAGCTGATGTTAATTGCATAACGTATGGGACTCTGATCTTGGAATGGCCGCGGACGGAAACCTTCTTAATTGTTCTGCAGCACGTACCTCTGCTAACTCTACAGACATACAGACCCGGAACATTACTCCCAACGATCTGCTGATCTGCAGCACCGCAGAGATGCTCACGAAATTGTTGTCTCTCATGCTTAGTAAGTCTCACCATAGGAAGTGGATTCGGCAGAAGATGAAGCATTGTACATGGGAACTTACCCTTACCCTATTCACCTCCCGTGGTGGATGTTGCTATTGCCAAGTGCCTGATAACTCATCGAAGAGGGAGCTACCACTGGCTACTATGGGTATGCGTTCCCGATTAGTTGGCAAGCCTCTTCCCGAGCTGGTGATGTGTACGAAAATAAAAAATCCAATCAACTCTGAGTCCAGGCCCTCCTTTATTAGTACGATTGGGCGGCGTCCCATGCCAGGCCGCGGTTAGCGTGAGGCTGTTCGCACGTACACTGCCATCTCCACTTCGTCTTTGGTCCCTCGTGATGTGCGGTTGGGGGTCCTCCAGGTTATCTTAGAAGCTCGGTTGTACGGTTTGATTTAAAGGACACACCTTCACCATACAACTATCCATACCTCTTCGTTCACTGTCCAACCTCTTACCTTCTTTCCACCCTCTTGTGAAATGAGTGTGTCCATAGAGGCTACGCACAGTGACCCCGTCCAGTTTCCATCTGTCATTAAGTGGATGCTAGCAGGATCTGGAGGTATACCCGTTATCTTCTGAGGCATCGCCTACACTAACTCGGATGCGTGCAGTACTCTTCCTGTTTGCCATGGGTACCTTCCTTCATCTCGCTTTTTGCCGTAAGGCAGAGTGATATCATCGGCGGAGGAGGCTCCTGTCCAACAGTCACACCTACGTGCTCGCTCCCATGGAAAGTTGCCCTTCCCGTGTCTGGAGTCAGCAGGGGCCGCTGTTATTCACGCCGAGAGATCGATCCCCCCAGTGTTCCTGCGTATCAACCTCGGGAACAAGCCGTCTCTCGGGGGGGTGAGTCTCCGGGGATTTCTGCAGGCCCTCTTAGCGTCCATGTACCTGTCTCCCTCTCCTCTTACTCTCCACTTAAAGCAGAGGGTTGATCTGAGATACCAGGCCGGGAGATGAGATCTAATCAGTTCCCGTGAGATTGGCGATGAGAAGAAGAAGAGTGGAAGTGGAAGCTCTTGGCAGGTGATCACGTGATTGATTATAGATGGTCACGTGAGAAGACAGATGGTTAATTAATTAAAAATAAGAATAAAATCGATTTGATGTGTTTTTTGTCTAAATCTTTCTGTTTTTTCTCCACACTAGAATGCCTTGGTATAAGTAGGAATTTCATATTTGAGCTTGTGTTGGATAAATACTTCCTGTTTTTTATTTGTATTTTAGTGATAAAGTGAATATGCAGTTAGCGATTTATGTGGCGGGGTGTCTGGGGTTAGGGTTTCATGCTAGTTGCTTGCGTTCCGCCATCGTCACCGCACCGCCACCGTCCACCGTTCGTTCAACATCCAACTTTAAAACCGCAGAGCGCCGATTCTTTCTTGGCTGCTCCTATTACAGCTACATACTGGCTTCATCGATTAGTAAGAAATCTGTGTGAGAATGGCCATCTCTACTACCACCAGAAAAGTTATCTTGATGGTGAGTGAGCTCCGAAAGTCATCACGACTGTCGATTCCTTACGATTTTCGTCTAGTGGCGATATTTATAGCATCGCAGGTGCGTGGCTATTTAAGTGTATGAGAAGTCGGGAGCCCGTTAACTATTGAACAGGCTGCTGCATGGTACACCGTCCATGTCAGTCCAACTTTCTCTCTATCGTAATTTGAGTGTAATGACGTTTCCAGTGGCTCATCAATTCGCATGGATACGATGTATCAAAAGAGGTTGGGGAGAAACCAATGGAGGCGCTGAAGAGGCTTGGACACGAGAAGCTGAAATTGAATGAATACGAAAGTGCGAGTACCTGCTTTGTGTTGTGCTTCCGCTATTCACATGTGGCCACAGAGCGAATTGCGTCCGAGGTCATCCATCCGGATGATATCGATGTTCAGTTCTCAGGTGCGTTCTTAACAAACACTTTTCGCGCGTTCTCGGCTTCAGCTCGTACCCTAGATATTGGTGGTCTGGAAGATATTATATCTTCGTTACAAGAATCCGTCATCATTCCGCTTCTATATCCCGGTCTCTTTCGCTCATCCTCCACCCTCTTAACGGCACCTAAAGGTGTCCTTCTTTATGGGCCACCTGGGTGTGGTAAAACAATGCTTGCAAAAGCCCTCGCAAAAGAGTCTGGCGCAACTTTCATTAATATCGCTGCCTCGGTCTTAACAAACAAGTGGTTTGGGGAATCGAACAAATTAGTTGCTGGGTTGTTCAGTCTCGCACGGAAGACGCAGCCTAGTATTATCTTCATAGATGAGATCGATTCATTCCTCCGTGAACGGAGCAAGGGTGACCACGAGGTTACAGCAATGATGAAAGCAGAATTCATGACGTACGCCATTTTCTACACCCTTTTCCACACCTTTCAGCCATAAGGTTCGAATCTCAAATTCATCACAGTCTATGGGATGGACTCCTTTCAGGCTCAGATCGAATATTAATCTTGGGCGCGACGAACAGGATACGGGATATTGATACAGCTTTCCTCAGGCGAATGCCCAAACAATTCCCTCTTTCCTTACCCGATGCCGCTCAGAGGGAGAAGATACTCTCATTGGTAAGTCGTCTCAGGGAAGCTTGCCTCGGGCCGTGGCCTCAATTGGCTTTGCTGCTATTTTCCTTCCTGTCATGGTAAATGTAAATAATTCATATTTACCCTAGATGCTCAAAGACGTACCACTTGCGCCTAATTTTCCTATGCGGGCCTTGGCCGAGTGTTCCAAGGGAAGATCGGGTTCCGACCTGAAGGAGTTGTGCCGAAATGCGGCGATGTTGCCTGTCCGTGAGCTTGTACGCAAGGCCAAAGGCGACGTTGCGCTTCTGGCACGCAGTCAAGAAGTACGTCCATTGCTCGCTCGGTTTATCTACTCGATGACATGTGGCATTGTGCAGGGCATCATACTCCGTCCTCTGACGATCGAGGATTTTATTGATCCAGATGGCGGTTCAACACTTGTTAACTCTGAGCTGGATTATAATGACCCCATAGAACCATTGGATTAAATATTATTTAGATCACATTGTACGTACCACCCACTCGGGAATAATGTGTACTAGCTATTGCACGGCGTGGGGTTTGAGTGTTCCCCGGCTCCGGCCACGACTTGAAGGGATGTGGATGGGATTCCTGCGGGCTTCGGCTCGCCTTCTGGATAGAGCCAAGTAGACGCACGTGTGCCCATATCCCAGGTGTCAGGTGCAACATACAAGTATCCTGAGCGTCGCTGACCTGATGCCGCATGAGGAAGACAACTATTCAACCATAACACCTGTTACATGAGCTCTGACGCACCACATTAGCGTTTCGCAACATACTGATTCATTAAGCGTTGGGCGATTTGGTGCCGAGGATCCTTCCGAGATCAAGTAGCACGCAAACAAAGGGTAATTTACAAGGGCTAAGGACAGTTAGTTCATACTCTCGAAGGCTGCGGTACGCAACGAGACAAAGAGGTGAGGGCTAAGCTGGTTTTACATGGGCAAGATACCTGTCTTTGTACATGAGGTCATTGGAATCTACTTTACTTCAATACCCAGTTCGCCATTCTTGGTACACCCACATGTTCTTGCTCTTGGGCTCTGCCTCGGACTCACACAGCCTCACGATTGTACATCGTTATGCGTCAATCAAGGTCATGTTTGGACCGAAAATTTATGCGCAATCAGGTTGGATATGGTAAATTGCACTGTGATTTATCGTTGTCGTTGGTGACTCCCTGGGCAATGACTATAGTGTGCGGCGCGGTAATAGGCCCATGGTTGAAAAAACCAGCTTGAAAATTGTTGACTATGGAGAATGATGGACGCACCGCCGGATTGCAATAACCTACATTAACCTAATACGAGTAAGAAACCATGGGTATGGGGGTATTTATGATAGCCCCGAAATATGATCCGTCAGTACATCAGGAAAATAGGTTTTTTTTTTGCTTTGGGCATGACACTGCAAAGTATTTGATGCAGCTATCCTTCAGAGAGATCAGCTTTCTTATCTGCACTGCTTACGCCCCAGCTACTTTTACATGTGTCCTCAGGCGCCGCCAACGCCAAAGTTTCATAGTTTGTCCCAGGGACACGATGACAGGTCTCCAACCCAGCGCTGACTTGCCGCACTGAGGTTACTCGGAAGTGCTATCGAGGGAGTCCCCCCTTCCCTTCGTTGCCTTATTCTTTCACGCCGGGCCACCTTCCCATCTGAACTTCCGCTTCTCTACTGCATAGCGACCATTAATAAGAAAAGCGCACGCGAAAGGTCCAACACTACGGTTAAACAAAATTTGCTTCCCCATCCCTGTTAATTTTCTCAGTAGGTAGGCACGGACCTTGTTGGCGGACACAATGCACCCTTGGAATGGCCATCCCAGAGGTGCACACAATGTTTCTCATTTCATATAGCGGAGGGAACGGTACGTCAAGTTGTATATGATAGCAACAAAAAAGGGTCTGTAGTCCCAAAAGTTCCGGGTGCGAAATGTTAGCTTTGAAGTTCTTATGAGCCTCAAAACCAAATTTTTTTACAGAGATGAGTGCGTACCTCCTAGTGACATTGTTTTCCTCTGCTCTGCTCTCCAATCTCAAAGCATGTTCTAGCAGCAACCGTGCGACTTGATGGTGTCCTCTCGCCAATGCAGTCTGCACTGGAGTCTGAGCTAGGCTGTTCCGTAAATTCGTATCTGCTTTGTGCTCAAGCAACAATTGTGTGATCTCGAGGTGTCCGCGGTGCGATGCCAGATGCAGTGGGGTTTGGCCCCCCTCCTCCTGGGCGTTTACGTCTTTGATATGCTGGAGTAATAAGCGCACAACGTTTACGTGTCCACCTTGTGAAGCTACGTGCAGCGGAGTCCATTTCTTTTCGTCATGGGCATCCGGGTTTGCGGCATACTCGAGTAGCAATCGGGACAGCTCGAGATTTCCGATGAGTGAGCTCAGGTGTAATGGACTCCAGCGATCTTCCTTACATGCGTTTGAGTCTGCGTTACACTCGAGCAGCAATCGCGCGACTTTGAGGTGACCATTCCGGGATGCCACATGCAATGGGGCCCAGCCCCTCACGTCCCGGGAGTTAACTTCCGCGCTGTGCTCGAGTAGTAACCGGGCAAGCTCAAGATCTCCGATGCTCGATCCTAGGTGAAGCGGTGTCCCATGGTCATCCTTCTTTCCATCTACATCCGCGCCGTATTCAAGCAATAACTGCACGACTTCACGATGACCTTGGCTTGATGCCACATGTAACGGGGTCCATCCTTGTTTGTCCCGGCCATCCACAGCTGCGGCATGATTTAGTAGAAAGCGCGCACTTTCAAGGTTTCCTGTCAGGGACGCCGCCATGTGCAATGGAGTCCAGAAATCCTCTGTCTGTGCGTTCACGTCCATCCCGCGCTCGAGCAACAATTGCATGACATTGACATGCCCGTGCTGCGATGCTATGTGTAATGAAGTCCAATTTTTGTCATCGCGGGCATCCACAATAGCGTCATGGTCAAGGAGAAGGCGTACAACCTCGACTTCTCCGTTGAGCGACGCTAAATGCAATGGAGACCAGTGGTCGTCCTTCCGAGCGTTCGCATCTGCGCCATATTTGAGCAGCAACCGCGCGACCTTGAGATGTCCGCGCCGTGATGCTGTATGCAATGGAGTCCAGCCCCTGTTATCTGGAGTATCTACAGCTGCAGCCTTGTCGACTAATAATTGAGCAACTGCGAGGTCTCCGTTGAGAGATGCTAGGTGTAATGGAGTCCAGCTATCGTCACTCATTGCGTTCGCATCAGCGCCGCCCTCGAGTAATAATTGTACAACCTCCGGGTTCCCGTTTCGGGATGCGACATGCAAGGGAGTCCATTTTTTGTTGTCCTGGGCATTGACATCTGCGGCATTACCGAGTAACAAGCGAATGACCGCGGGCTCCCCGTTGAGAGATCCCAAGTGCAACGGAGTCCAATGGTCTTCCTTCCGTGCGGTAACATTTGCACCGCGCTCCAGCAAGAGCTGTACAGCCTCTGGGTTACCATGTCGGGATGCCACATGTAGCGGAGTCCATCCCCTTTTGTCTTCGGAGTCCACATTCGCGATATGGAGGAGCAGAAAACGTATAACCTCAGGCTTTCTACTGAGAGATCCCAGATGCAATGGGGTCCAGTAATCGTCTTTCTGCGCGTTCACATCTGCATCGAACTGGAGCAGCAGTCGTATGGCTTCGACATGTCCGTGTCGGGATGCTACATGCAATGGAGTCCAGTTCTTTTTCTCCCGGGCATTCACGTCCGCCCCGTGCCCAAGCAGCAAATGGATGACTTCCATATTTCCGTTCAGTGACCCAAGGTGTAGGGCGGTCCAGTGATCATCCTTCTGCGCGCGTACGTTTGCTCTATAATCAAGCAATAACTGAACGATGTCCGGGTGTCCATGTCGGGACGCTACGTGTAACGGTGTCCGGTCCCTTTTGTCCCGAGCGTCCACGTCTGCAGAATGCTCCAGTAACAAACGAGCAATTTCGAGTTTGCCCTTCAATGCTCCCAAATGCAGCGGAGACCAGTCCTCCGCTCCCAGTACATCCACACTCGCGCCGTGCTCGAGTAATAATCGGACAGCTCCGAGGTGACCGTGCCGGGACGCTACATGTAATGGAGTCCAATTCTTTTCGTCCCGGGCTTCTATGTCTGCAGAGTGCTGGAGTAGTACCTGTACAACTTTGGGTTCTCCGCCGAGAGACGCCAGGTGCAGGGGTGACCAGAGATCCTCCTTCCTGGCATTCACGTCGGCGCCATGATTGAGTAATAGCTCCACAATTTCTGGGTGTCCGCGTCGAGATGCTCCATGTAGCGGCGTCCAGTTCTTGTTGTCCCGGATATCTACATTCGCAGCACTCCAAAGTAATAAACGGACCACGTCGAGATGCCCATTGGAAGAAGCAAGATGAAGGGGAGTCTCGCGATCCCCCTTTTGCGCGTTTGGATCTGCACCCCGCTCCAGCAACAGGCGCACGACGCTTGGGCGTCCAACTTGCGACGCTATATGTAGTGGAGTTGAGTCTTGACTCTCTCGGGCATTCGGGTCGGCGCCACGTTCGAGTAACAAGTGTGAAACTTCGAGTTCACCTTCAATCAGCGCCATGTGCAGTGGTGTCTGTCGGTCCTCGTCTTGTGTATTCACGTCTGCGCCGTGGTTTAGCAACAACCGTACGATATCTAAATGTCCGCCTTGTGATGCCACATGTAACGGAGTCGACTTCTGGCTATCCCGGGAATTTGGATCTGCACCACTGCTTAGTAGCGACCATGCAACCCTTGGATCTCCTTTAAGTAATGCCAAGTGCAATGGAGTCCAGCAGGCACCATCTTGGGCGTTGGGGTCTGCACCCTGCTCGAGTAATAATCGTACAATATCGTTGTGCCCCTGTCGCGATGCTACATGCAGCGGAGTCGAGTTATGGCTGTCATGGGAATTCGGGTCTGCGCCATGCTCGAGTAATGAGCGAATAATGTCAAGGTGTCTGTTGTTCGATGCTAGATGCAGTGGAGTTTCAAGGTCATGTTTTTGTACATTTGGATTGGCGCCCTCTTCGAGTAATAGTCGCACGACATCCAGACATCCGCTTTCTGATGCCGTGTGCAACGGAAAAAAGCCGTTATTGTCCCGGGCATCAAGGTCTGCGCCATGTTCAAGTAACAAAAGAACCATTTCGAAATGGCCATTGCGTGATGCCAGGTGCAGAGGAGTCTCACAGTCTCCGTCTTGTGTGGATACGCCTGCACCGTGCACAATCAACGACCGCGCGACGCCGGGATATCCGTCCCGTGATGCTATGTGTAACGGAGTTAGGTTTTGAAGGCACCTGGCGTTCGGATCCGCACCGAGCTCGATTAGTAGCTGTGAGACCCCCAGGTGACCCTTGTGTAACGCAGCATGCAATGGAGTTGCGAAGCGACCAGCCCTAGCATTGGCATCCTGTCCATGTATGTCGACAAGATATTCGACCAGGCTGGTGAAACCACAGAGTGCAGCATAATATATAGGGCTGCACCAGGCAGTGATGGACGTTCCTGGATCATGAACTGCTTCCTCCACCACTCATCCATGTCATATATCCAAACCCAAGTCGCGAAGTATGGTCCATTAGGGTCAAACAGAAATTTAATTTCGTCTGTACGAGTGTCGACACAACACCGAACTGGGAATGATGGACCCAGTGCCGAGCAGCGTAGTCGGCGAGGGGAAGCTCTTAATTTTATTTCTGTCGATACTTTCGTCGAGTAGGAGCAATACGCTGAGGCAGGCTTGGGAGAGAATGGTGTGCGCAGGTTCTGGAGAGATCAAGTAGCGGGAGAGGTTCCTCCCCGAGGAGGCAAGGCGATCCGAAGTTAAGAACTCCTTGACCGAAAAGTGGGAAAACTGGACAACTCGGGAACCATCTGCCCCCACAATGGAAATCAAACTAGAGCATGCGGATAGCACGGCCTCTTCGGGGTCCTCCGGGCGCCAACTAATCACTAACTTGGTGGGTGCTCCCTCCTTGAAGTGGACTGCAAGAATCTCCGCGAGTTCCTCTATGCCAAGAGGACGAACAGATACGACAAGGCATTGAAAGAGACGATGGGCATATCTCCAGTTGTCCTCACTGATGCTTTGCAGCACACGCTCGTATGTTTCATCCAGGGTACTGGGCAACTCGCGCAGAATGTGCTGGATACTTGCTGGGACACAATAACGCAGCCGCTCTAGTTGACAGAAAACCCATCTAAACCTGTATTATGGGGTAAGCAGCCGTCGTCGGGTATCATGATAGCGATGTCTCACATTCCATCAGATCTTTGCGAAAGCGTGTTTATGACCGTTTCCTTGTCCTCATCTCTCCACCTCCGCATCTTTGGGTCAGAGTAGACGACAGAACTGACGTAGCCGACGATGTCTCGCTTTTGTCCGCGTTCTCATGAATAGACAACTGGTGCGATGCCACAGGCTCAAGAACATTTCGGATGTCGATCTCGGGACGACTGGTAATGCATATACGTAAATTCGGAAGACATAAATCAATAAGCCCCTTCAGAAGACCGAGGACCTTTTCACGCGAGGATGGTAGACCAGAGTTGTTCGGACATTCATCCAGCGCATCCGCTATTATATAAATTTGGGGTTGTCCTGGAAGCCTCAGTATGTCTTTCAGACACTGGATAAGTGCGCCATCACTGGGTTGCTGTGAGCCGTGACGGTGCATAGTATATGAATCGGAAATAATGCGAGAGAAAGGGTCGGACCGATCGCAGAGCTGGACGAGAAGAGAAGAAAGAAAATTGCGGCGGTTTTGCTTTTCGGGGTCTCTAAAGTCAAAGTAGAAGTACGCCATGGCAGCCAATCCGGCCTTGCGCATCCCTTCTATGTCCTGGATAATTGTGGAACTAGCCGGGATGCAAATAAGATTCCCTGGAGGATTTATACCCGACGAATCACATACCAAAGGATGCTTTTCCCCGACCCCGCTGTAAAAATTCCAATCAGATTTGCAGTGGAGACACGAATGTGGAAAGATACTCACGCTTTCCATGGATCCACAACAAGGAACCCGTCATTTTCCATTCCCTAAAGCTTCTGCCTCGAATAAACCACGCTGCGGTTCCACTATGATGAGCCTCGAGTGCAATGTTTTGGTTTGTAGAGGGGTCCGGAGGAGACAGCCAACTGCGAACGTCCTTTGGAGTTGATCACCTTTGGCGCAGATTTAGCTCAAAGATAACGAGAAACAGCCCAAGGATAGACATTTTAACTTGGTTATTTCGGTTGCCATGTGTTGCATATTAACTTGTACCTCAAGTCGTCAGGATACATCAATTTACACTTGCGAGCCAAACCTACCGAGAGCCCGTCGGATTCCATCTGATACTGCCTTCCCATCTAACCAGATAAGGTTCAGTGCGGTGCAAATAGCTCAATATCTAGGTATCACGTGCCGTCCATAACAACCCTCATGTTGCTGACCAAACCGTGGACAACCTCCATCGTCTGTGCTACCGTGATCCTGCTTTCTTCCATAGACAGTCTGTCCAACCTGTGCAACACAGCAACGACGTCGTCCTCTCCTAGCAACTTCTTCGCATATTTTTCTGTGTGATGTTGAGCCGAGACGAATATATCTTTCAAGGATCCACTCACTGAATCGACCCTCCTTGATTTGTTTCGTCGCAAGTGCGAGGATGGAGAGCAACTCGATCGTGATTTTCACCGCTATTTCTTCCATCGTAGATGGGATCTGGGTGTACACACGGAGTCGTTTAAGAAAATTTTCAAGCACCTCGAAGAGATCGACCAGTGCATCATAGCTCGCGCTGACGTCTTTAGCTGCCTATTAGACGTCAGTATCACGACGACACCGATGGAGGACGCGAGGCACGCACAATAAGGAGGATTCCAATCCCAGCAAATATTGCTTTCGAGGGCGGGAAACACTGCAGATTTTACATTAGGTGCACTATATGGAAGAAATCAGTGTTGGGCGACTCACCAGGCCAATACCCTCTCCCAAAATTCCACCTGTAGAGAGAGCAATAACGACATGGACCGTCTGTTTCAGTCGTCTCATGAGCTGTACTTTCCAGTCCCCCTTTCGAAATAGATCAAATGCCTGGGCTTGCTCTTGAAGCACAGCGAGAACGGCATCAGGAGAGTCACAGTTTTTGAGCTTGGCTGAGAGAGGGTGCGTGGCAAGGTCTTTCCCCGTCTGCTTAGCATACTCAACTAAGGCGGCCTCGAAGACCGCTTGGAAGTGGGAAGAGGGTGTGGTTTGATGCGGAGTCGAGGACATGACCCAGCGAAGAATGGTTGATCGGTGGTGAGGGAAATAGTTAAGCCTGTAGTTGAGAAGCGAGTAAGGCATCAGACTTTGCGAGGGGATATATACACTCGAGAACAGTACACTGCCATAAAGACAGGCAGTTGCACAGGGGAACTTCAGGTGACCTGGACTTATGCTGAATACAGAAAGGTAGACGCGCAGACACAGCCAGATTCCCAGCGCCTAGATAATTATCAACGACAATGAAGAGTAGAGAACGCAGGAAGTAGTTGTGCAGAAGACTGTAACTGTAGACTCATAGGATGGTATTCCTTTGACCCACTGTGCTCTTCACTTGCTCCTGGCCACCAATACTTGCACAGCAAAATCGCCAACATTTCACTGTGGGAAATTGTTATTCAGGGCACTGCCACGTCTGAGAGCCAGGACACAAGGTCAAACCTTGAGAAGTTTCAACAGCATAATTTTGGGTTCATGAATGTAGCACGAGGCTACTGTGAAAGGTACAGCACAGCCAGCAAGGTCATCAGGCTGTCATCCCGAAACGAGAAGGTGAGGCTCCTGCGCCGTGCTGTACGGGTGAGACGTACAGATGGTAACACACATTCTCAACGAATCAAAACTAGGTAAATCTGGGGAGACAAGGAGCAGAAATCCAAATGGCCGTACATGACGCTGTGCGCTCGTTCGTTGAAGGTTGAAGGTCAAAGGGCAGGCGGAGATTCAGAGGGCACGTGATTTGAGGAACCCGAGCCAGGGTGTCGGAGGCGGATCAGTGGCAAACGGATCAATGACGACCGGATCATTGGACTGTGTCGGGTTTTACTTTCCTGCTTACTTTGCTGTACAGTTCACTTCGGTTTTGCATAACTGAAGCGAGTACTGCGAGTATTTAATTATCTTTACCTATGCCTATAGTATTAGTTATCGCTACTGTAAGGATGGCTCAGGCGTTGAGCATGAAACAGCCAGCTATCGCCTCTCCTAAATTTAGGCACACTTATAATCTAGTTTCGTATATCTTATCATTTGCATTCCGGGCCGCATGCCCGTCCATTCCTTACACCAGTTTCACTACCTCCGTCTTAATTGCCAGGTTTCTACCTCTCCGTCAACATCATCTCCCCCATTATTGCCTGGCATCATCTCACTTGTCTCCTTTCAACCCTAATTCACCCTCTTTCTGCTTCATAACCAGGTCTCTCTGCAAGTATATAAAGGTACATACAATGCTTGTAGTAGACCAGCCAGTGAGCCAACAGAAGCAGAGATCATATCCCTCTTTGTGTGCTAAAGAACTTCTTGACGACATTGTAAGGAAGGTGTGAGTGTTGGGCATGAAACCTTCGGCCTCCTCCACTTTTGGCTAACTCCCTGTACAAGCCCTGGACTATAAATTTTCTGATATAAGATCTCATTTTTAGACACTCTTTACTATACTTCAAAGCGTTTAATGCATGGTGCGAGTTTTTTTTTTTTTTTTTTTTTTTTTTTTTTGAATCAATTTTATAACACGCTTGCGGGATGGCACCCAATCGCGCGGCCACATCCAGGTACAATGTGACTATTACTACTACGAACATAGGGTGGAGCGACAATGTCATGAGTGGAAACCCAGAAGGAAAACCGTAGGTAAATTCTAACTAGAGAGGCCGTCCGAAAACCAGAGACCGTTTAAGAAACAAAGAAAGGAAGACTTACTGAGTTCTTATCCAACGTCCACCTGCTTCAGTCAGGCTCTCGGGGACGCCGCGAGAAAATGGGCCGCCGGAAGGCGCCAGTCTCCTGGAGGAACTCCAGGAGGTGCCCCACCGTACCACGGTCATTAAAATAGTCGACTGGGGCGAGGCCGTTTAAGTCGAACGGGGTGAGCTGCCATGTTGTCCGCGCTTGGGCATACAAGGGGCATTCTAGAAGCACGTGAGTGAAGCTAGCTGGGGTCGTATTGTCGCACTGGCAGGTGCGTTCAGAAGCGGGCCGGCGGGAGTGAAAGCGTTCGGCGTATTCTGAAATGAATGCATGGCCCGTGGCAAGGCGCATGGCAGTGGAGGTGGTGTGGCGGTCGAAGGGGTCCTCGCGTTGTCGAGTTGCAGCGGCCCAGAGTGGGTGGTTGGAGCCACGTGGAGGGCCGGAGATGGAGATGGAGTAGGCCTTAAAGTCGGAGCCCGACGGGTTGTCATCTGTGGGTGCCGCGGCCGCGCGGTCCCGTAGCCACTCCTCGCGCCAGTTGTCGTAGGCGCGGAGGCGAGAGAGAGCCCGCCATTGAAGCGGGGAAGGCTTTTCTTCCAGGAAGCCCAGCGGAGTGTGTGAGGCCGCACGTTCTGCAGCTTTAGTGGAAACCGAGATGGCGCGGTAGTACTTACCACCGGGAACCCACATGAGCAGTAGGTTGGTGTGTGGGAAGGACTTGAGGAAGTCAGCCAGGGAGCGTTGGAAAAGAATGAAATCTCCCGTGAACCGGCGAGGGTCGTGGGAGCGAAGAGAGAGGAGGGGGGCAGAGGATGTGGTCGTTAGTACAACACGGTCAGGCAAGGGGGACCCACGGAGAAACCCGCACAACCAAGACATGGTGCGTGCTAGACCGAAAAGGGCCACCTTGTGCCGGGACACGTTTGTGCCACGACACCATTCCATCGTCCATTCTCCACGGGCGTCCATCAAGGTTGCGGCTGCGGCACCCACGGATTTGTTGTCTGATCGGCCCAGTCTTGTGAGGACCGAGCTGACATGCACCAGCACAGAGGAGGCGCGTGGCTCGCTTGTGAGCGCGGTCACGGCAGCCTTCCTGTCGGGCGGGGGGCAAGGGCCCTCGTAGGTCACTCTGTCCCCCCAATCGGGGATCTCCCATGGTGCAAGACCCAAGGGGTCCACCGGACAGGAGAGTGGGGGAGTGCGAGCTGCGAGGAGGCGGAGTGGGGTGGGGTGGAGCGGTCGCGAGCGCTGTCGCGATGTGGGAGCCCAGAGGGAAGAGTCTGCAGTCGAGTGGAGGCGGAGGGACGGTTGGGAATGGGGTGGGAGGGAGGCGTACCGAAGGGACGTTGTGTCGGCCAATTTGTGGACGTAATGGCGCATGGGGAGTAGTCGTACAAGCTCGTGTAGAGGCTTACGTGGGGCGGTGTGAAAGGAGCCAGAGATGGTGTGGACCATCATGTTGGCGACGCCCTGGAGGAGCTTGATGAGGCCGGAGGCCTGTTTACTGTGGACCCAAAGTTGTGAGCCATACGTGAGGACAGGGAGACAGACCGCGTTAAGGAGCAGTCTCCAATTGGCCATGGACAGGCCCCGTTCGGAGTTGCCAAGGGTGCGGAGGGCACGTAAGGAAGCCCGGGCACGATGGCACATGATCTCTGCATGTGGGCGCCAGGAGAGAGTCTTGGTAAAAAAGAAGCCAAGATAACGCACCTGGGCCCCTGCCGCGACGTAAGAGTACGTGTTGTGAGACAGCAGGGGCAAGTAAATGCCCGCGGGGGGTAAGTTGCGCTTGATGGCGCGTGAGAAAAAGAGGCACTCCGTCTTGGCCATGTCAATGGACATGCCAGCATGAGAGAGCCAATCAAGCACCTGACTAAGTCGGGTGCGGAGAGAAGTGGTGACCTCGTCCCACAAGGAGCCCCAAGCGAAAAGGAGGCCGTCGTCTACGTACATGGACAGGCAGCAACCGGACCACGAGGAGGCGAGCGCAAGGAGGGGAGCTGTGTACAGGGTGGCTAAGACCGGGGAAAGGGGCGACCCTTGAGGGGTGCCGATAAGGACCGGGTGCGCAGGCCCCACCTCATTGTTGAAGGAGAGGGAGGCAGTGCGCCCGGTGAGGAAGGAGCAAACCCACTCTGATAGAGAGGGGTTGTGGCCTAGGAGCCGGAGGACTGAAGCACAGCGCGAGGGGTGAACGTGGTCGAAGAAGCCAGACACGTCAAAGAGGACTATCCCACAGACAAGGCCCCGAGACCAGCATGTGGTGACATCGTGAACCAGGGACATCGCAGAGTCCAGGCAGCAGGAGTGTGAGCGGGCGCCAAACTGGGCCGAGGACAAAGTTTGGTACCTATCGATGTCAGAGGTCAGGCGATGAGCGACAGCCTTGTCTAATAGTTTGCCCAGGGTTTCCAGCAGTGAGATGGGCCGGTGTGCCTTAGCAAGGGAGTAGTCCGGCCGTGCTGGCTTGGGGAGAACGACGGTGAGCGCACGTTTCCATCGGGGGGGGACGTGAGAGAGGGAGAGGGAGGCGTTGAACAGGTCGACAACGCGGGCGGAGATGACAGGCCAGGCCCATTTCAGAATGCGCCAGGAGATGCGGGAGAAGCCCGGGGCTGAGGAAGAAGATGTAGCCGTGAGAAGGGCCGAGATCTCGTCAACTGTGAACGGGGGAAAAGGCCGAGACGCCATGGGTGCAGGGTCGTCAGAGAAGACGTCCGGGACGGTAGTGGGGGCTGAACCAAAGAACTGGTCAACGAAGATCGACTCGATCTCTGGTCGAGACCATATGAGTGGGCCATCAGGGCGGCGGATGGCAGGGACAAGCGTGACACGGCGACCATGGCGCCATTTCGCGACATCCCACACACTAGAGTTGGCTATGGTGTCATCCGCCCAGGAGCATTTGGCCTGACGGATCTCTTTGCGGAGGGCAGCCTGCGCCAGACGCTTGGCATCAGGGTCATCCCGTGCGGAGCGGAGAGAGTGGACAGCCTGGGTGCAGGCAGGCTTCCACCAGCGTGTGCGTTTTGCATGGGGCGTAGTTTTGACTGCGAGCCAGCGGTCAGCGGCCGTCATCAGCGTGTCAAGGATGTCATCAGCCTGGGTCTCGACGTCAAGGGGCGTGGGGAGGGGTCGGCGGGGAGGGAGGTCGGAGTGGAGATGGTCCAGAAAGCTCTTGAGAGTGTCATCCGGGACAGCGGACAGGTAGGTGGCACGTTCCAAAGAGGGCGATGCTGCCAAGAGGGAGTGTCGCCAAGTCATGTGGAAACCAGCGTGGTCGGAAGTGATGCCCGCCGTCCAGTCCAGCTCAGGAGGGCTCAGCGCGGCGGAAGCGGTCAGAGCAGGAGAGGTCCAGACCAAGTCCAAGACACTAGATCGAGAGGGGTCGGTGCCCCGTCTGGTGGGAACTCCAGGAGGGGAGACCAATGTGAGATCCTGATCGGCCACCCAGTCCAGGAAGACGCCGGCATGCGCAGACACCTGCCAGTCTGGGGGCGACCATTCAGGGTGGTGGAGATTGAAATCTCCGGCCAGAAGGTGAGGGACGCGAGAGTCCAGATCTAGCCCTAAAAGAGTGGTGAGGGCAGAGGAATCACGTACATCATTGTAGAAAGAAAGGATGCGTAATGTGAGAGCATCAACTCAGAGGTCACCCATGAGTATGCAGGGGTGGGCCACGAGGTCGTGGCGAGTAGTGAACGTGGCCGTGTAGAGAACGGTTGGGTCGGTGGGTTGGAAACGTCGAACGTAAATGAGTGTTTTTGCCCGGGTCCCAGGAGGAACTGCGGGGTAAAAGAGCTGCCACGCCGGGTGGACAGGGCTGCCGAGGGTGTCAACACCATCGGAAGCGACATTGGAGCGAGCGACCCCAATGTTGCCGAACCAGGGTTCCTGGATCAGCAAGATGTGGTCAGTGGTATTAGTGTTTAACACAGCATGAATGTTGTGGTTGCTGTGTTGCATGTTGACCGAGAGGATCGACGTATCAGACATGGAAAGGGTCTTGTGACTCCGAAGGAGCGGGGTGGCCCATGGAGTCCTCCATGAACTGTTTGATGTGGGCGGTGAGCTCATTGCCGTCCGGGACATCGGGGATGCACATGATGATCTGACGACCATTACCGTCGCCACCGAGGAGTCGGTCCAGGAAGTATAGGTCCACATTGCGGACACGTCGCTCACGACTGTTAACGACAAGGCGGAGGTGTTGTAATCCTAGCTCTCCCAGCATGATGCCATGGGCATCTAGCATCAGGGCGCGTTGGGCCGCGCGTGAGCCAGAAGTCCCAGCAGGGAAGGCTGGGGGGGTGGGGGTAGGGGCGGTGACCGAGGGCACAGCAGCGGAGGAAGAGGGAGCAGAGGACGTACTGGGGGCCACCTGCACCGGTGGCCGACGAACTTTGCTCGTGGTCATACGGGCACCCGGCGCGTGGACGCGGGGGCGTTGTTCGACTATCGTGAAACCACCATCTTGCAGTGTCGCGCGCTGAGCCGTGGAAGGGCCCGGGGCGGGAGCAGCAGCGGTGGGGGCAGGTCCCTGGGACGATCCAATAGGATTCACCGGGGGGCGTGCCGGGTTGGACGTCTCAACCGCCTCAGCGAGGGGTGGCGGGGCGAAAGGGCCCCTCTTGGGGCAGGCGGTGGAGCGGGCGTGGTGGCCAAACTTACCGCAAAGGAGACATTTGTATTTGCAGTTACAGACACCAGCGACGGCGTGTGCGCCTTGGCATTGGGCGGTGTGGTCTGTAAAGGTGTGGGGGCCCCCGCACTTGTAGCACTTGGGCTTTGAGACGGGCTGTCTGCAGATTAGTTTGTTGTTAGCACGGTTGCGCTGACCTGTGCGATGTCCGAGAAGGTGGCATCGGCCACACTGAATGAGGGCGGGTGAGTCCCCACAGGAGACGAGTTTTACTGCACGGCCGAACATATATATCGGGGTGCGTAGGAGTTGTGCAATGTCGACGGGGGAGAGGCCATGTGTGGCGAAAGAGACCGTCAAACGGGGGGACTGGATGCGTGAGGGGTCGACCTGCCAGCGAGGGGGCGACGGGAAGAGGGCCTTGGTGAAAGGGCCGTTGCGGCGGAGTTCGCTCCAGAGGACCGCGTTGGAGAAGACGACGCCATCCCCAGCCGAGACGTATACGTCACGGAGCTGGAACCAATTCCAGCCCCGGGTGGGGACGAGCGAGCCACCTGGGAAGGATTTCACCAGGGCGGGTTCGTAGAAAAGAAGCGACTGGAAAGGAAGGTCGCCAGCAAAAGAGAAAATAAAGTTGCCTTGGCTATTGCCAAGACCCACTGACCATCGGCCCCCCAAGAGGTGGGGGGCAGAATTGTTTATGCGTTGGAGGGCCTGGCGGGCGATA
Source organism: Multifurca ochricompacta (assembly GCA_022496185.1). Taxonomy (NCBI): domain Eukaryota; kingdom Fungi; phylum Basidiomycota; class Agaricomycetes; order Russulales; family Russulaceae; genus Multifurca; species Multifurca ochricompacta. The sequence goes on along the minus strand of WTXG01000030.1, from coordinate 81,005 downwards.
AGGACCAGTTCAGGCACGGGAGCCATGCCTCTATCGGTGGTGCTGGCAGGGAGCGGCGGGAGGAGGACCGTGACGTCCGTCGTGTGGGCGACCGGTGGGGCACGGGTGGTCGATGTGGAGGCCGGAGCCCTAGCCCGTGGGTTGGGTTGTCCAGCGATCATACGGCCCTGGGCACGGGTAGCAGCCTGGGCGAAGGTGACAGCCTTGAGTTGTTGGGCCATGGTGGCCGGGGTGACAACACGGAAGGCGTCGGTCGGGGTGGCACCCAGGACAGGGCCCGGAGGGCCCGTCGTCGAAGGGGCAGGAGGGGGTCCCGCGGTCGAGGCAGCCGCAGCAGCCGTTGTGCGGCGAGCGGGAGCCTGAGCGCGGGCGGGCGGCGGTGGGGCGCGGCCCTGCTCCAGCCTGTCCAGTCGGTCGACGATCCGTGCAAGCACAGACTCGATGCGGCCGAGAGGGTCGGTCGGGGCAGGGGCAGGCGGGTCGGAGGCGGGGGCTGGGAGGTCAGCGGGTGGAGGTGGAGGAGGAGTAGGTAACGCATCAAGGTTAGCCATCTCATCATCAGCGTGATCCGAGGCGCCAAGTCCGTGGATGGCGCGGTCGAAGGCGGGGGTTTGCGAGTGGACGGGCGGGGTCGGGTCTGCTTCTGTGAAGAGCTCCATGGGCTCCTCAGCTTGTGATTGTGACGTGGAAACGACAGAGGTCGATCGACGTCGCCGGGCAGGGTCGGATCGCGATGGGGCGCGAGACGGGTAGGGCGCAGCGCGGCTGGGTGGGCGGGAGGGCGTGGGCGTGGATGGAGAGGAGGGCCGATGGGGGCCCTTCTTACGGCGACGCGGCGTGCGGTCGGTGTCCCCCATAGGGAGGGGCGGGGTGAGGTGCATGGCGTCAATTTCAGCCATGGCTCGTTCGTGGCGTTCATGCGCATATTGAACACGGAAGGCGGCGACTTCCTGGGAGACCTCGGCACGAGCCTGGGTCATGAGGTCAGCGCGAGCTCCATCATAGATACGAACCCGATCAGCCTCGAGTTCGGCTAGGGTGTTTTGTTTGAGGATAGCGAGGCACTCCTCGCGGATGCGGGTATGCGCGCCCTCCTCCTGGAGACGGTCGTGGACCTGTTGACGTATGGCGTCGAGAGCATGACGGCGGGCCTCAAGCTCGATCGCCTCGGCGTAAAGAGTGGGGTTCTCTCTGTCAGCAAAGAAGATCCTGTGCAGCTGTGAAAGCATTGCTTGGATGTGGGTGAGAGGCGTCTCAGGGATGGGAATCCCCGAGGCTAGGGAGACTGAGTCAGTAAAGTCCCCTTCCGAGTAATCGAGAAGAGAATGTAAATTTGGGGAGCGCAAAGCGCCCCGTGTTAAAGCAGTGAGTAAGCCACGAACTAGTCGGCCCCACGAGGGGGTCTCAAGTCCAATGGCATAAACTTCATGTTCCCCATGACGGTGGATACCTGCGTCAAGTAGGGAGGCAGTGACCATGGCCGCACGACCTGCCATCTGGTCCTGGAAGGTAAAAGTGGCGTCGGCTTCCATGCGGAAGTCAGCCGCGTAGTAGTATAGGCCGTAGCCCATGTGGGACTCAGAAAATTGAGCCACATCGCGGTGTCTGGTTGCCCTGAGGGCGTGTCGAGCGACCTGGCGGGCGTCGTCGTCCACGGTGCCCTGTTCAGCAGCAGGGGGGTCCATGGGGTCGTAGAGCATTGGGCGAGCATATGCGTCGGCGACGTCTGAGCTCACGAGGTGGGGTGGTAGGTCCAGGGGGTTTGGGACACCCTGGATAAGGTGGGAGCCCCCTTGACGGGGGGGAGGTTCGTAGGCGGGTGGTGGGGACGGTTCGAGAACCGTAGGGTTGATGAGTTGGATCGATGCGTCGGACGAAGCCGACGACACCGGGATGGGGTGTTGAGAACCCCCAGACATCGAGGGCAGTTAGGTGAGGTGCACTGTGAGGGTGCGCAACGAGAGGAACGACAAAGACTTGGATTAACAACTTCTATGCTAGACTAAAACACCCCAAAGCGAGCAGGGCTCAAGCTTGATGGTGGTGGTTCAAGACAAAGAAGGATGGCATGGTGCGAGTTTCAAGTTTCATCTTATCAGCTACATCATACTGTCTTTACTCCGGGCCGGCTGCCCGTTCATTCCCTACGATCAATTTTCTCATTTTCTTCACTCTTTACCGTCTGTTTCATATCTTAACCGTCGCCTGCACTTTGCCTGCACCTCACCATCTTCAGGACCTGGTTCTTACCCTCCTTGTCTCTTTCCACCTTACCAAATTCGCCATCTACGGCTTTCTTTTACTATACCGCTCTTTTCAAAATCTGGACTCTGAACAAGTATATAAAGGTATCTATACTGCTTGTAGTAGGGCCAGCAACCAGCAATCTAGCTTCTCTCATTCAGCACGATCCAACGCTCATCGACTTCATTGCGTCGTGCAGGCTCTCCTCTCTCCTCTTCTCAGCTTACTGCTCAGCTTACTCTTCAGGGAACAGGCTTTGCTTCGCACAATATTTCATAGGATAACACTAGAACATATTTAAAGACAGCCTGTAGCATACAGCAAATTATATATTGTCCTCTTTTGGCTGCAGATGCGTTTTATCTATGATCTTGTCAATAACCCAGGATGGCCCATAATGGGCGACTATACCTGCCAACCCGCCACAGGTTTGGAACCATATACCCGTACCCGTACCCGGCAGAGCCCGCGGCACTTACCCGCGCGGATATGAAAACCCTTGACATCGCTAATCTTGATCATAGTAAACAAGTAGAATGTTGGTAAGTATATTATATATTACAATTAGTGTTGTGCACGGCTCGGCTCGAAGCCGTAAGCCGGCCGTTTCTGAGCCGGAAAAAGCCGGGCCGACATAGGCCGTGAAAACGGCTTCCAGCGGCCCACGGCTCAGGCTTCAGGTTTGGAAAGCCTGAAGCCGCGGCTTAGGCCGCGGCTTTTGGTGGCTGAGTCACGCTTTCTATCCGGATTTTTGCGAACTGTTGAACCAGAATACTGGTACAGAAGTAGTCTGACATAATTGTGATCGCGTTTAGATAAAACAATTGATGAGATAAAAACATGTCTCACATTAATTAAGATACTGAGTATATACATCTCAGATCGATCATGTGATGAAATCACTTTCATTAACAAGCAAGATAACGCGCGCATTCGTTTACTTTAATTTGGTAGCTGATATAGTACATCTAAATTGTATATAAAGCCACTGATAAATAATTAGATTTACATCGCACGCTCGATTGGCTTTGGTATTTTGTAGAATAGTACTAGAACCTATTTAAAGATGCCCTGTAGCACGCTGCAGATCCCATCTCGTCTTCTTGGGGGTGTAGGCTCTTAGCAATTGTTCAGTATAGGTGTATTCTTGCTGGATTTTCACTCTTAGTTTCACCACGATCTCAACATCTTATCTTATCTACATAGCAAGCGCGGGATAGAAACACCCGTTACAAACGCTGTTATTGATACAAGCTAAAATAAGACAACTTATGTTACAGGAATTAAATGGGAGACATAATATGGCAGAAGGCCAAAGCAGTGGCTAGGGGTTGATATAATGTAAACTACAAGTCCTTCAAAAAATGCAGCTTAAAACTTGATTTGACGCTGTAAAGCCGCGGCTTGGGCCTGAGCCGGGCCTAAGCCGGCCGGAAGCCGTCGCTACGGCCCAGGCTTGAGTTTTGAAAAGCCTAAGCCGCCAAAAGCCGGGCCTAAGCCGCGGCTTCAGGCCGAGCCGGGGCCGTCACAACACTAATTACAATGTCCACTCAAGTCCATCTTGCACCAGCAACACTGGCCACCTCTGATCCAGTCCAGCCTACCTTGATCCATTTCCAGCTCAACACTCACAGTAGTGAGAAGTGAGATTGGGCACAGGGTATCATGGATATGGGTGGTCAAAGCAAAGTCAAAGTCAAGAATGGATGCAAGGAGGGGAAGCAGAAATGATGAAATCCAGAATAGCACAGAACATTCATAGCTAAAAAGTAAACTGAAGGAAGGTGGACGCACGTGCGTCTCTGCAGTAGTGTAGTGTTAGGGGGATAGCTCTCTGGCGCTGCGTTTGAAACGTTCGTTCCAGTCCGTCTCGACGACCATTCGCCTCTTCCATCACACTTCTTTGCCTTCTCCTTTTTTCACTTTGGTTTGGTTTTCTATGGTCTCACCATCGCTGCTTTTAAGGCTTAATTTGGATCTTTCATTCCTCGCCACCCATCATCTTTGTGCTACAACTAGGCCACCTTCGATGCCACGGCGCCTCCTCACCAAATATGCTCTCGTTGCAGCTCTGTCCTGCTTCTGTTCCGATGCTCTTCATCTTCATAAGCCGCTATTCTCGGTGCTTATAGAAGGGTTTAAAAGGGAAGAGGAGTGGGTGGATCAAGAGGGCTGTCACGGATGCGAGAGATGGATATGAATGCTGAAGCGGACAGGCGAGAATGGGCCGAGTCCGAACTACTGTTACATTGGTTGTGTGCCCACCCATACTCGATAGAAGATAGGTACTGCGCAGCATATGTGTAATGAGTTCTGATGCATGGGTGCAATTCCATGTCAAGGTCCAAGGTCCCTATCCTTATCCCAACCGCACAAATGACACCTGTCGTGCACGCGCAGCAAGGGAGAGACCCGAAACCCGTGCACCAGGAAGATAACAAAACTCTAGGATCCTAGGCACTAGGAATCTTAGTGTAATTTTCCTGATGTGCAAGCCTGGAACGTTGCTATGCAACTCTGCAGCCTGACCACGACGGCCCAACCACTGGCAGTTAGAGCCGGGGCCCACCGCACTCGATGGGTTCATTGAACAACAGACTAATCATTGTTTAAGCAGGCAGGCACAGGGAGATGAGCCCCCGTAATGCTGTTTAAGGGCACAATTTCGGGGTGCTAGCTTGGCGGTCGTTTCCTTGGCTTCCATTATTATTCAGGCTTCCTGGGCCCTGCGCCTATTTTAAATGCTGACCATATCAGATTGTTCACGGAAGCATTCGAACCCCTGTTCAACCTCCCCCGGACACGCAGGCCTTCACAAGTCTGTTTCGTCGGAGCGACCTCGCGAGCCGGATTACATCTGAGTCGGTAAGTCCCCCTTTACAATTTGACCCCGCCTCCTCTTCCACTTTATCTTCTTTCCATTTTCCATCTTTACTTTCCCTGTCTCGTGCACACTCCACCACATTTTCCCCTACCAAGGGGTTTCACTCTACCTCCATAATTGTTCAAACAGTAGCTACTATGTACCGGTAGTGGCTGCGCAATTTGGGCACGGCCTTGACGCGCGAATAAATTCGATTTCAAAAAAAAAAAGAACCCCTGTTCAACGTCAACGGTGATCTATAAGAGATAAGATTAACGGGGATCAAAACATCATTGAAGGCAACTCTCAACTCTCTTGTTGTAGAGCCCAGTATAATTCCTACAACCGAAGCATGGAGTCTCCTGATGTCGGAACGAGCCACTGTTGTGAGCCCTTAACCAAGGGAGGTATATTAAAATCAATTATTAAGGCATCGTCACCATTAGTATACACGCCACTGATTGTCAGCCCAAGTGATAACCATTATCTCAGCGCGCTCATGAAAGCTATGAATTTTGAGAGCTACCTGTCAACAGGCTGTCATCGCTCTACCTCCGAGCGGTTATTTATGAATGAACGAGTGAAAATCCGTTACGGTGACCATCCAGATACGTTTCACTCTTGTGCAATGACACCTTGGAATGGATGTCATCGCTTAAAGTCCCGGAAGCCAAACGAGGCCTAATCAAGGAGCCCAGTCAATTCAATCGAGTGATTGCCCCACCAGTTGACCCCTGCGAACGAGCGTCCCTGGTTCAGCATGAAAGTGACAAGTTGTAGGAAAATCGTAGCAACTCGCGTCCCCCTACGTTTACCAAAGCCAATGGTCTACATTGCATCCATGATCGCCACCTGTTTTCATTCTAAGTTATATTTCTAATATTACGAAAAGGGTGCACATGGCCAGAGGATAATCCATCTGATCAGTGATACAAATCTAAAGTAAACAACGGCACCTGGACATGATACTTTCAAAGTGTACTAGGACCAGCGCGACTTTACAGCTCCAACTCATCTACAAGTTGGTGGCCGATCTCGTCTGGGTCTCGCTTCGGCAACAATTTCACCCAGCGTGTTTTCTGGAATTCTGCACCCCTCTTGCCAAAGTATCGCTCGGTCTCAAAACCCCATTGACCGTTCGCTCGCACCCAGTTTCCCAGCCCATCCACATACTGCGCCAGCTGCTTGTCCACCGGCTCACCAAATTTCGGAATCTTGTTCTCGTATATGTCCATGAACGTCCTTTCCAGTCCTTTGCGATGTTCATAAATCCAATCCATGGCCCCTTGGATGTCGGTCTTGTTCTGGTGCATCAGAATAGTTATAATGTTGCAACTATCATTGTCTCGCGCCTGCTCTTTGTTGTATGAAACGATGTCCTAAGTCAAGAAAAGATTGTCAGAATTAGCATACAGTGGAATCAAGCACAACATACATTATCCAGCAAGATCATGTCAGTGGCCAAAACAGATAGTTCTTCGATGGCTGGATGGTGAATGGCATCATCTGGGATGTTCATTTCTAATTCGAGCATCGCGAAAGCTGGCATGGTGCCAATGTCATCTCGTCGGACTTCGAAGTACTCTTGAATCGTTAGATTATGCCCGTTGTCTCGATCGGCTGCCTGTCGTACAACACCTTGCACGTAAGGTTCAAATGTTTCTATGAACCGTTTCTGTGAAGGAAGGCTAGCTGTCTTGATCGTTCGCTCCCAGAACCTAGGTCAATGCCCTCAACACATGTCTCCACGCTCTCTAACTTGAAAAAAAATGACTTACTGTCGGGTGACCTCACCACCGATCCATTCGCCTTTGGGACGAGGGGTGTGTGGGTTGCGGAGGGCATCCATAATAATATTGGCCATCAGCTGAGCTTCATCTTCATTCGCGAGATCGGAATACTCGTCGAATAAGAAGTACAGATTCATCAAGTCGCAACAACTGCGCAGGCGTTCTTAAATTGGAGGTGAGCATGATTTATCGGGTGGGGTTGATATACCTACCTTCGTCGTAAAGAGGATAGGCAAGTGATGTGAAGAGGCCTGGCAAGCGTTGAGTCGACAAAATTATCATTAAAGGATGGAACGGGTCATACCGAGCTCACAGCGATCAAAGGCTTCCTGTGCCTTTGGACTGAAGGCTTTAAAGCCTTTGAACCAGGCTGAGGATGCTTCATTGGCCTGAACGTGGTGCGGGTTGAGGTGACGAGGCCATTTCCAGTTTTCCAAGGTGTCGGGCATATAGAATCTGATGGTCATGATAGGCTTTCTCAAAATTGAAGAAATTGAAAGTATGAAGAGCTGGAATGAGACCTGTGGGGTGTAGAAGATTGTTATCGTTCTTTTATACTTTGCGGATGAGCCCCCATGCAAAGTCGGTCTTGAATGCCAGGGAATCAATGGCGCCTCTCGACTTGTGTTTGGACGACAATGGACCGAGTAACCATTATGGAGTGGCGTTTGATTATGTGCCCAATGATACGCGCGTTTGTATTGATCATGAAACTTCCAAACGACCATTGAAGCAACCGCTGGAAGGCACTCATCCATGATCGGTTCTCGCATTGGAACTATGTTGGACCGGGGGGGGGCTGGTCCGAATTCTTCAGCATATGGGCATAAATCGGATCCCTGCTAACCAATCAGAGAAAGAAAAACTAGACCTTGGACATCGCTAGGAAAAGAATTGCTTTGTTGCGATGAAGTACGCGACATCGAGCGCCATATCACTATAAGTAATCACCGTGACCTAAACAGGGACCGGCGCTAAATTGATGCTACATTCATTTGAGAAGAAACTTGAGCTTTAAATTTAAGGTGACAGCAAGAATGTAAGAGATAATCTGAAGAGACCCGAACGGCAAAGATCATGAAAGATTGCTGCATTGTTGCATTAATCTACAGATCTGCCCCGCGTACCTAAAGATCGGGAGGGACCCGAAACCGTCTTGCCTCCTCGTCTCCACACCACACTCATGGACTAATACTTGTTTACTTCGTTTCATCTCCGTTTCATCTTCACACCCATGAAGTGTGTCCCTTAATTTACATTACATTCCCTACATCTTGACTTGGATTGGACTCGCCGAATACTGGCCTCATGTTTATGAAAGACGAGTATCTTAACCATGAAATATTAGACTAGTTCTCGCCTCTACAGCTCATTGCGTGCTATAACCTTAGAAAGTAGCAAAGGTCTACAAATTCAAGTGAAGCGTGTTCCCAAACAAAGAAAGAGAGAGAGGCAGAGTTGATCAAAGAGAGAGGATGAGGGGTCCGGTGTAATTTAAGGTTTCAGACTTGAGGGTTCGTTGTACTTGAACTTGGAAATACACTGCTAGTTGGTTCCGTTGGACCTTGTGCTTGACGTCTCCATGTTGAAAAGCGCCTGAAGCCTCGTCATGACCGCGTGGAAAACCAAAGGCCGTTAAGGAGAGAAGGGAAGGGGGAGACAATGATTAAGTTGAGCTGGTACGGCACGGGTACGACAACCGTACTACGGACTCTATGGTGCGCAGCCCTACTCATATGCAAATATTGAACCTGACACTGAGATTGTAAAGTTCGGGAAATGAGGCTTAGAGCACAAAACCTCGAGCATGTGAACTCATGAATGTCCGTGTGCATCACACCATGATCGGGACGGAAAGGAAGCCAGGGCGGCAGACGAGATCGAGCATACTTTACTTCACCCTAACTAAACCTTCCATGTGGTGGCCACTGTGGGAAAAAAAGGATGGCATAATGGAAGCAAATAAAATCAATAGGAATACACCAAGGAATGCTGCCTAAAGCCCTCCTTTTCTGGGTTCAAATGGTTAAAAGAGGAATCTCCATATTCAATATCTCCAAAAAGCTCCAACCATAACTAGCCTAAAGCGGATACGCGAGTGAGAGCTTTGTGGCGAACTCAATTCCGTCTGCGCGGTATGTATCTTGCGTTATCGTCGTGCTCGGAACAGGAATGTCAAGGAAAGTCAGAAGCTGGGGTGAAGCAGTCGTGTAGCGTGGCCATTGTGGGCTTAACCCACCGTTCGGATCCAGGTTTGTCGCGAAACGGATCAAGTAGTCCGTGAGCTCTCCTAAACCGTAGGAATTCAGCAGATCAGATCCATGTACAGAGCCGAGAACTGGCAAGGCCTTCAACCGCTTGCTGACTGTACGGCAGAATGTAAGTTGAAGCAAGGAAAACCTGAGTCGTGACAGCATGCGCGACGCACGGAATGACCAAGTGTCCTGTGTCTCTGAGCGCTGCTGCAGGAAGAAGCGTCGTGGAGCTTGAAACACGAGGTCCCCGAAAAGCGCAGCGGTGCGTTTATATTGCGGCGTGATTGCGTTCAGTAGGCCAGTGTCGTATGGAGAGCCCTGTGTGACGTCTTCTGGGTAAAGCGTAAGCAGCCGATCTATTTCTTCATCCGTTGCGTTTGGGAGAATAAATTTATTATATACTCGCGAAACTCTGCCCAGTCCTGCAAGACACTACTGTCAGAGTCAAAATAAAGCCGAGAGGTTGAAGATTCACGTGATGTTGAGTGTAGAGAGAGAGAACAAGGTGCCTTCATCATCACAATCCCCCGTGATGAATGGGATATCAGCTACCTTGCCTTCTTGCACGAGTTTTGCGGGTTATCACTTAGAAAGTTGCCATCCACTCGAGGCTGCCAGGCAAGTGCGAGAGACTATTAATACAAATCCTCAGTATTGTCAGATCTCGACAATTGGCACAGTAGAAGAGATGGGAGATGGGCCACACACCTGGTATGCAAAGATTGACGGAGACTTATTCATGGCGTCCTTCAGCGTTGCATAAGGTACCGTGCGAAGACATGCTAAAGTATCAGGAGAGCCAGAGCAACCAGTGCGTTCAACAAGGTCATCATAGTATGGTTGACCCTATAAGCAGATCGCTTGAGGTTTAAGGATTGAAGGGGTAGAGTGCGCTTCCGTACATGGGTGATGTCACCAATTGGCGTGGGAGAACCAGATTGCATGAATGCCGCGCGGAACAGCCCCTCGGTGTTCCCATCGTTTGCTAGCATCTGAAGTGCAACCGAAATCGACCCTGCGCTTTCGCCCCAACTGATGGAAGCCATAACATCAGCAAGATGCTCGGGAGGGTACTCTTCACTTACATCGTCACTTTTGTGGGATCTCCACCGAATTTGCTTATGTGCTTCTGTACCCAAAGAAGGGCCAGGCGCTCTGTAAGCCGCAGTTAGGGCCCTGCCAATACTTGCCATCAAACAACTCACGATCGTGCAACCCGAGATTCCCCACTCCAGCATCTTTGACTTCCTGACTTGCGAGGAAACCGAAGGCTATTAGACCGGGTAAATGTTTCCAGACAAATCAAACAGGGAATCAACCTGACGTGCCTGAAACGCTAGACAGTTGATAATACTGGTGTTCAGCTACACAAGATAGGTTCGGGTATCACTCACCGGTAGTTCATGCTCACATAAATTACAGGCTTCCCAAGAGCAACTGAGCGCTGAACTATAACGCCTCCGTCAAAGCTAGATATCTCATTATCCTGGATAAAGTGTGATAAAAGAGAGAGGGCATACGTGCTCGTCGATCCGACTTCGAATCCACCTGAAGGAGGACAACGGAGTATTAGCAATATGTCGGAAGGTAACCTAGGCTGATCTCACCTCCGTATATCCACTGCCAAGCAGGTTGTTACGGTCAGCGAGCGCAAGCGACAAGTAAACCGCACGCTGAATACAGACCACGACAACCGGGAGGTTCGCACTTTGTATAGCATTGGAGGGTGTGACAACATTTAGCGTTAAGCCTAGAAGCCGCAATTAGGAATGGCCACGACGACACGAGGTTGAATGAACTGCTCACAATCTTCGCTGTCTGGGAATATGACTGAAAATATAACATTTGAGATCTCATTGGCCACGTCTTGTGGCAGCCCAGCCGGAAGGCTCGGCGTGACCGCCTGCTGGGGACATGCAGGGCCGAACGCAGTCGCGCTGTGCGCTCCTTGATAGGGGTCAAGCTCCTGAGGCAGATGAAAGCGCAGGTTTCCAACTCTACTTGGCGCGACGAATCAGTGGAGGAGAACAGCGAGTGGTACCGGCGCGACCCACGGAGGTTGTGCAAACGGAATGCCAAGAAACTTGTTCACGCCATTGGATGTCGTGCCTGTGAATGTGCCATTGTCAAGTGTGACAGTAGGATTCGTAGCAGGCATTGCAGGAGCGGCCAAGACCGTGGTGATGGCAGTACAGATGATAATGAGAGATGCCTGAAGCCAGCCCATGACTACTAGTGAGAACCACAGTTCTGTTCGGAGGAGGGGCTACTGAAAGCATCTCGAGAAAGGGACCCGGTCTTATGTGGGGGGATTTGGACCGAATACAAGGGGGATACGTCGACCGCATGCCGCACATTTCAAGAAGAACAGGTTTTCGGGGCACTCGGAGAAGTCGGAAGGTGGAGATATGAAGAGGACTGAAAAGAAAGAGGTCACGAGTTGAAGCTGGGGTAAAACTATGTAAGTCATGCGCCCAATGCAATTTAGAATTTAAAAGATCTAATAATCGACGAGCTGAGCATGAGAACACAGAGCACAAGTGTGAGAACGCAGAGCACAAGTGCAGAGAGCGATATGATCAAATTATGATTTTTGATTTTGATATTGGAAGTTCCTTCCTGAACCTAGGCTGGTGAGTTAGTACCATACCACCTTTGGCTGAGTCAGCCGTCAGCCACAATCGCGCTGCGCCACCCTCAGCTAAACAAGGGCGGGCTGCTGACTGTATGCGCATACGACAATGGTTTTCAAAGAACTGCTATCACGGCCTCTAGCTGTTCTTTTACACCTCTCGTCGTGCCATCTACAACCTTCTGATAATCTTCCGCAACCCCCTGCAAGCCAAAACGTCGTACCCTCCACCGCCCCGATGTCTTCACCCCTCCCTATCATCGCGCCCACTTCATATTTACAATCACTCTTTAACGTTACTCTGATTAAATACTCGAAGGAGACTGGGATAGACCTGGCTACACATCCACTCGCTGCCACGATCGATAGCTGCAGCTCAATAGGAGCAGTCATTGTCGCTATTCAAGAGCAAACATGGCCATCTGGTTATTCCAAATTCGACACCTTGACAGTACACCTAATTGAGCAGCTTAAATTAACAGCTCATACTGTCTTTTTGCTTTCTCCCAGTGCGGCATTGAAAGGAAACATCGATCTCGTAGGTCACAAGAAGTACATCCATCATTTATATTATCATAACGCTCATCTCCAAGGGATTCCCCCCTGCGAAAGCAGTCTTCTGTGGCATATGTGTCCTCCTTGCGGTGATTAGTTTTTTTTCCGTCCATTCCATTTAGCCCCTTGACGTCAGGATCTATCAGGCAGCTAGGGATTTCGACACAAACTACGTTGCCCTTGTCGACCTCTTTGGTTGCGTCGAAAGTTTCCTACGATTTCTCAGGATATACACAAGCATCCCTCCTGCTTTGGTCGTGATTGAGAAAGCTATGAAGATATTGTTCGAATTACTCTTAGTTCTCGCTCTTGCCACTACTCAAACAAGACAGGCTCGATTACGTGAGTCAAATCTTGATGAGGTCACCTCCCGCTTAATCCATGCAGAAAGGGTTGGGGAAACATTGTCTGGAGAAGAAGATGTCGAGCGTGTGCTGCGGAGATTGAACAGACTCACACCGCATGAGGCTGAGACGACTGTGACACAAGTCCTGGAGGTTGTCTATGGTCTCATCAACAATATCAAGATCGTTATCGACGGTGCGCAAGGCTTACCCGAGTGGCCATGCCCAATATTGAATCTAATCCTTTGTCGGGCTAGGCGGCAAGGGATCAGTAGATAAGATACGACCGGCTCTCGGTGTGTCTAGTTGCCACCGTGATTGAATGGGCCTGATTTTGGGGTGCTAGTCATAATTCAACAGACATTGCATGATGTGAACAAAATAAGGCGTTCGTTCTTTTTGTCATTTTGCCAGATGTGAAGACTGAAATTCCCTTTCAGGGGACCAGTCGCTGAGGGACTTTCAGCAATGGATCTCTCCTCCGGACCCGTCTATAAACCATAATTCCGCACGCAAGGTTCTCTACCGGGGGACTACAACTTGGTTTACTCGAGGCATTCTATTCGAGGAATGGAAGAGGACAGGCTCCTTGCTATGGATTCACGGTAAATGTATGTCCACCCTATCTGTGCCCTCGCTACCATTGACAATTGTTTTGTGTATATATAGTGGGCTCGGGGAAAACTATACTTTGGTTTGTATATTATGTAAAGCTTATTTTCAGGACCCTCATGTCGTCAACTAGCTCTGCAATTATTCAGGATATTCAAGGCATAGTTGATGCAGGCTTAGCCTCCATGGCTTATTTTTATTGCGACTTTAGGGACGCTAAAAAGCGCAATGTTGAAGGCTTTCTGTCGTCTCTTCTTGTCCAACTCTCTGCACAGTCCGATATCTGCTGTGATATCCTTTCCAACTTGTATCTGACACACGCGGGTGGCTCCAGACAGCCAAGTCATGCTTCACTCACATGTTGTTTGAAGGACATGCTCAAGCTCCTGGTGCAAGAGCCAATGTATATTGTTGTGGACGGGCTGGACGAAGTTCCCGGGATACCTGGGATGCCGTCTCCCCGCGCAACGCTCCTAAGACTTGTAGAAGAGCTCATTAACTTGCGACTTCCAAACCTACGTATATGCATTCTTAGCCAACTCGATCCCGAGATCCAATTCTTTCTGGAACCCTTAGCATCCCGCCATATATGTCTTCACGAGGAAAGTGGACAAATGCAGGATATCATCCACTATGTCCGTTCCATGCTGAACACACATCCAAAGATGAGGGGGTGGAAAGCAGCGGACAAGCAAGTAGTTATCAACAAGATGTTTCGAAAAGCTGATGGCGTGTATGTCATCGCTGTAATGGAAGTGCAAATGCACCCTCATGCCATTATCCAGGTTCCGGTGGATTGTCTGCCAGCTGGAAGTATTACCCCGGTCCCTCCCAGCGACTGTTCTGCGCGTTGTGGACAGACTCCCCGCGAATCTGGATGAAACATACGAGCGCATGTTGTTGCGTATACCCGAGGAAAATTGGGAACATACCTATCATGCCTTCCAATGCCTGATGGTCGCCACTCGCCCGCTAACTATCGAAGAGCTTGCTTTAGTTCTTGCAATCGATTTTATTGCCGAAATAACCCCCAAGTATGAAGAGATTTGGCGCTCGGACGAACCAGAAGATAATCTGGTAACCGTGTGTTCCAGTTTTCTTTCTTTCGTTGACGTCGATGGTTCTCGAATCGCCCAATTTTCCCATCTTTCTGTGATGGAATTTTTAGTATCTGAACGTATCTCCAACTTCGGTTTCAAGGTTTCTCGCTACCGCCTTCTGGCAGAACCTGCGCATACGACTCTGGCTCAAATGTGCCTGGCTGTCTTGCTCCATTTAGACGACCACATAGACAAGAATGGTGTCGAGGAAATCCCTATGATTCACTATGCTGCTCAGAACTGGGTTCATCATGCTCGGTTTGAAAATGTGCCGACATACGTCAGGGCGGCTTTGCAACTTTTCTTCGACCTAAACAGACCACACCTCGCAGCCTGGGTCTGGTTACACGACATTGACTGTTTTTGGGGGGAATCTTCAATCACGGCACGCGCAGGACGACACACCGCAGCACCACTGTACTATGCTGCGCGGTGCGGTTTCCCCGACATGGCAGAACGCTTACTCACTTCACACCCCCAGCACCTGAATTCCTTGGGTAGCCGATACGGAACTGCATTGATAGCAGCATTGGAAAACGGCCACCTCGAGATTGTGTGGCTACTATTGAAGCGCGGCGCAGCCACGAATATCAGGGAGGGCTTCTACGGACCTGCGTTGATAGTAGCATCAAAAAGAGGATTCTTCGAGGTCGTGCAGTTCCTTCTAGAACAAGGTGAAGACGTGAACATATGGGACAGCTACTATGGGACCTCATTAAATGTGGCGTCCGGCCTTGGACATATCAGGATCGTGGGTCTGCTGCTTGCGTACAAGGCGGAGGTAAATATCCAGGGGGGTTGTTATGGCGCCCCTTTGCAGGTAATAACTGCACCAGGCCACCTTGGTGCTGCACAGTTACTCCTCGAGCGCAGCACCGATATGAATGAGCAAGGCGGCTACCACGGAACTCCGTTACACGCGGCTTCTGCAGAGGGCCATCTCGAAATTGCGAAGCTGCTGCTCGAGCATGGTGCAGAGGTGAATTCTCGGGCAATTAATCATGAGACCGCGTTGCAGGTTGCATCGCGTACAGGACATTCCGAAGTAGTTCAGTTGCTCCTCGAGCATGGTGCAGATGCAACTACAGACTGCAGTTCCCATGGGACTCCAATGAAGGCGGGCTGTTAAAAATGTTATATTGAGTTGCTCGACCACTGTCTGAGCACGTCATGACACGTAGATAAACTGTGGGGGATACAGGTCCTCTCTGAAGCAGAGGGATGAACAGTTGTTAATTGTGTATGTAATATGTATGATGTTTACGTCTTTATTGTTTTAGACGCCACTATAATATTGAAAGAAGATTGGGACGGTCTTGAGACTTGTTGATGTCTTGTATGAGGGAGGATGAGGGAGGAATGGGGAATTCCATGGTGCCTGCCACCTTGTGAGATGAGATGGTACCACCTATTCAACATGCCACAATCACATGACGGTGCGGACAAAATGATTGAGAGACGCTGGAGACGCTATAAATACAATGTACACGTGGAAAATGGGCGCGTGATGATGGGACCGGTAATGATGGGAAAGTCCTATTCCGGCCGGCAAGACTTACTACGTTGACCGCCTCATTGACGATTGACTATGTCAACAATGACAATCGGCCCGCTATGGCTATGAGACACAGGTATGAAGGGCAACCTAGGATTCTGTCCTCCTAGCGTAAGGCAAGAAGTAAACGCTCGACATTTCTCAGATAGGGTAGGGCGCTGGACGCGGGCGATCATGCTGAGTGCATTCTTCAGTCTAGTGTCGAAGGGACAACCAGTCCTTTGGTTATTTAGATAATACTTCAGAAGGAGCTCTATCTCATCTTTAGCTCTAGGCACTATATATAACTTCAGGTATCCTTCAAATTAGCAGTTGTAATATAGAAACGAATCTCATCGTCGGTGTCAAGGTATGCATTTTTATCCTGTATTACATCACCCAATGTGCCCACTGCGTAGTTACTTCATAGTGCTCTTGACAGCATTGTATGGTGCTTCTGATCCCTATACTGAGTCTCTCTATAGTGGAAAGAGCAGCTCTGATACCAAGGTCTCAATTCAATTCTTTTAAGTAGTATGTCAAAGGCGAAGACAAGTTTAGACAAGTTAGATAAGAGGAGACGTTCTCTATAAGTTTACTGCATTTTTAGCAACTCCCAGACACATTGTCTTGGCTTTGGTTTCTTGTATCTCGCTCTTTGTTAGCGTCCTTAACTCAGGCTTTCTCTGATATTTCCACTGATTCTCTTTACACCATTCCCTTTCTGCGTAGATCTTGACTCCACCTTCAAACCCACGCAGATCCACACCATACAATAGATTAGTGAAGACACCTATTCCAAGAATACGTCACCACTATCGTACAGATGGAGGCCTGTGTGAGTTCTATGGTGGAGTACAGTTCTGCAAAAGAAAGAGGGAAAGTGAAGTAGTCCAAAAAAATGTCCCTTGATCAAGAGATAGGCTTGGAAGTCAAGGCCTAGATGGACAAGCGAGAGACCTTGGCAGAGAGCTTAGAGTGTGAACAAGGGCGTAGGAGGTGACGAGGGATTCATCTAAGCGAAGAGATGAGAATATGCTTAGTGAAGCTGATGAGGAAGATAGCGGCAGGGAAGACATTGAATGTTCTGACAAGATCTCTTTTCTCAGCTGACTTCTTCTCTTTCTGACTATTAAAGAGACTTCAAGACGCATACCGGGGGTATAGAAGAAGATAAGATAACCATTGCAAGGTCATAACATGAGTCTTTATATACACGCAATCAGTATACGGCGAGCTCAAAATATAGCAGGGTAAACAGCATGGATGGAGCAGAGCCAGTGAGACAGGTAGACATGAGCGCGGGCACGAGTGATGAAAAACGAAGATAGAGTGAAGGATGCAGTGAAGAGCAAAAGAAGAGATGATCAAGAACAAAGAGGAATGATTTTCGATGACTCAAGACAATGACCACCCTAAGAAGCTAAAGTCGGGCCCAAGTGGAGTCCCAGTCAAAACGAAATCTTCTCGAGCAGTAGCAACGGTGGTCGAGCGACGGTGCAGAAGGAGGAGGCATAAAGAGAGAGAGGTGTAGGATGTGAAAGAAAATGGAAGAGAAGACATCAGACAAAGGTGAAAAGGGTGAGAGGTTCTAGACCTAGACAATAATGGTGGTGTAACAATTGGCAGTAGACCGAATGAGGAGCGGAGGAAGGAGGAAATAGTGATGTTCCGGCCCGGCTTGGCCCAAAAGCCGCGGCTTTTGGCAGAGAAAATTTTATGACATATAACTAGTAGTTATAGTTCAGCTAATCCAAATCTGACTTGGTGTGTTACGTATTGCAAAGCTATAGCGAAGAAAAAGTTTGAAATGCTGCGATAAACATGATCATGTGACCCAAATCAACCACTTTGTGATCAGATTCTACTGATTTTGATGATT
The DNA here is from genome assembly GCA_022496185.1 of Multifurca ochricompacta. Taxonomy (NCBI): domain Eukaryota; kingdom Fungi; phylum Basidiomycota; class Agaricomycetes; order Russulales; family Russulaceae; genus Multifurca; species Multifurca ochricompacta. Next base: position 63,194 of record WTXG01000030.1, on the reverse strand, counting down.
GCTATTGCACTTGTATGTGCTGTTGAAAGCCATGGCCTGAGCCGGCGGCTTTGGCTTTTAGCTTCTCTGAGCCGGGCCAGGCACATCACTAGGAGGAAATAGAGCAGCATTATTTTATTTTAAAAGCAATGAACGAGCGGATAAAAAAAAAGTGGCAAGGGCTGGAGAGATCCGGGCTCAGCTCACAGCTCAGTCTCTCAGTATTTAGTGCCCGAGCAACCCTTACAGCAGCAGCAAGCGAGAGAAGGGCTCATAGTTGACAAGTACACAAAGGAGAGCTTGCTACAAACAGTTATATACTCGAAACTTTTCGAAAAAAAAAAAAAGAAAAAAAGAAGCGAAAGGGCAAGTGGTAGATGCCCTGTGTCTCTTATATAGGATAAAGCAAAGACATATTTGCGACATAATTCAAAGGATCAGTGCGATAATCATCTTTTCCATGGACGATGGGGAAAAGATCACTGTCTTGGAGTATAATCAATTTAGGATCTCGAGAGTTCCACTGCGGCCACGGGACCCCAAGACCTTTATCGCCATTCGGGTTCAAGTTATTAGCAAATTGGATGGAGTAGTCCATCAGTTCTCCCTTGCCCAAAATTGCATTCGGGAGGTCTGAGCCATGAGCCTGGAATTAAGGCATCAGCGGTTCTGAATATCACTTCTAGAAAGTGCACAGACCGTTCCTATGAAAGGTGTAGACTTGCCACGTTTATACACTATAAAGTAGATGAGTAACAAGCAACTCATCATCACATCATGAAGACATACCATACGCCCAAGCGTTCTGCTTATCACCCCTGTGCTTCAAGAAGAACCGACGCGGGGCGTGGAACACAAAATCACCTTGAAGGGCGGCAGTACGCTTGTATTGCGCACCTAAGAATGACATTAACCTTCAGCTGCGACTGCCAATGTGGGCGATCATACTGAGTGCATTTCTCAATCCAGTATCGAAGGGACAACCAGCCCTTTGGTCATCTGGGTAATACTTCAGAAGGAGGTCTATCTCCTCATCTTTAGCTTTCGGCATCAGATGCGTCTTCAGGTAGCCCCGCAAATCAGCAGTGGTGCTAAGGAGAGGTGAGATTGGAGTTCAAGCAACAAATCGATTAGTAGATTAGTAGACCTACGAGATGTTGATCGTGGAGACTGCGAATAAGGACCCATCATCGTCACAGTTTCCTGGCTTACAGATCAACTTCGTTCTAATATCTGACTTATTAAACCCACCTGTAATTACAGGTACGTTTGACACATGACCGCGTAGAATAGAGTGTTGAGGAGGCTCCGTCAGGAATACCCCATCAACACGGGGCAACCATGCGAGGATAACTCCCTGTGGAGCTATAATTTACCCAATGGTGACGCCATTGCAACCTTTTCACTTACCTGATATGCGAAGAAGTTTGGAGACTCATCCATAGCACTCTTGAATGTTTTGAAAGGGGCCCGGCGAAGGCAGTCAAGGGTATTTTTGGCAGTCTTACAGCCAGTCTTCTCAACCATGAAGTCATAGTATTGTTGGCCGTTCTCAATATCACCAACTGGGATCTGTCCACCAGAGTGCATAATGGCGCCTCGGTATAAATCCTCTTGATTCCCCTTGTTTGTCACTAGCTGCAGAGCCACTGACATGGCACCCGAGCTTTCTCCCCACCTGTGCGGGAGTGAGTTGGAAAATGATGCCATCGAGAGTGATAAGGACTACTGACATTGTCACCTTCGAAGGGTCACCACCGAAATGTGAAATGTAAGTTTGCACCCACTTCAATGCTAGACGTTCTAGAGACAAATGCGTGGATTGTCTCACGCCAAAAAGATATTCACTCACGATCTTGGAGGCCTAAATTCCCGATCTTTGCTTCTCTGGCTTCTTTTCCGGCTAGGAAGCCGAAAGCTAAGAGAATAGAAAATTAAAGGGTGATAAATCTAGGAGACACATGTCTAAGCATACCAGAGAGACTATCAAAAAGGGTGTCAGACCACTGTCTTCCCGTGTGGATATAAATCTCACCGATAATTCATGCTAACAAAAACAATCGGTTCACCGATTTCAATTGAACGAGAGACTACGAGTCCCCCATCATACCTGCGAAGACAGAACTCAAACAGTGCATTTGATGATGTGATGTGGGGACGCACATAGCCGTCCAGCCGTTTTCGAACCCACCTCCATAGAACCACTGGAATTGGACCTTGGTTGAATATGATGGTAACTGGCGAGTATGAAAATACATACTACAAGGACAGGAAGATTTGATCCAGGCCCGATATTGCTAGGTTTCACAACATTTATGGTGAGGCCTTAGAGAAAGTTAGCTCGCAATTGTTTGCTTGATGAAAGATGACACCTCTTACAGTCCTCGTCCTCAGGCGCCAGAAATGGAACCATCCTACCGACAGCAATGCCAAGCTCTTCTACCAGCTTCAAGTCTAGTCCGTTTGGGAGGGTCATCTTTTGCTGTGCGCAAGACTTCCCCATAACCTGAGCATCGTACTTGCCTCCATATGGAGGGAGGGGCTTTGGTTGCCGTAAACGTAGGTCATTAATCCTATGTGCAGGCTGTGAGAAGACTGCACGTTATGATAAACAGGACTCTATGCTCACGGAGGTTCCGCGTACGGGATTCCTAAGAACTGATCTGTGTCGCCTTTTCGGATACCAGTGAAGACTCCATCATCCAGAATAATTTGTGGTGCTGGTGGCTTGGTATCAAAACAGATATGATCTGCGGCTAGACGGTGGTCGGATTCCTGTACAACAAGGGATTCTTGAGGCGAAGCGAAACCAGAGAGAGCTCCCACGGCCAACAAGGCCAAGGCTGTGTGCTTCGTTAGCATGGCCAAATCGTGGTGGCTCTAAGAGACAAAAGGGCTCAGGTTTAAGCTGGTTCATATGAGGGATTATATACGCTCTCGTTGAGAAAATCACAGGCATACTACCCCAAAAGGCCGCTGTGCGGAAGATAATTCGGTTCGTGGCATGACTGGAAACAGGTGTTGAGACAGATCCGGTAGCGACACAAGGGTGGTCTAAAGAATGGTACAATTCAACACTTTAACAAGCGAGCGAAGTCACCTGACTAAGTCACATAGCTCAACATCAACATTACCAATGGTGGAATGATCACCAACGGTGAATTGTTGGTGATCAGTGAGACTGCCAATTGGTAACTCGCGGAGGAGCTAATTATAGGACGATGTCAGATAGTGTAAGGATAAATGCCCACATAAAACTGACCATACCAGCAATGATCCAAACCCACATCGCTCTACCAGTCAATTCGGAGCTTCATGTCAGTTTTTTGGCCTCCTGACTACCGTTCTCGGGACGGTAATACACAATCCATGTGAATATCTTGCTCGCCCTACTCTCTCCAAGTCGCATCCATGATTCATGGTGATAGAATATGGATCCGTTCCTCGGACTACTATAGCGTCATAACACGTTCTCACGTGTATATAGACTTGGCCTTTCCACTCGGTGGCGGATCATTTCGACTCCATCTCATTTCTCTAATATGCATCAGAAAAACACGTAAGTCGCCTTACCATCACTTCCGCTCCCTACAGCACTTAGGTCTCTCTTTCGTATTTTCCCAATTATGGCCTTAGAGTTGTGCCAGTCGATGTCAGGCGGACTGGATTAGATGATGAAATCGTGGCCATTACTTACAGAACCTTCACGATGCTAACAATTCAGTACGTTCCCATATCTGAGCTGACAGATACACAGGCGCCGCCGCCTGATTGATAAAGCGAACAGGACAATGGGGGAAGGCTTGGCCCCATTAACCGCGTGGAACAAGAAAAAGAGGACACAGTGTGCGGAAGAACTCAAGCAGTATGATAGAGGCGGTTTGTAGGATGGGCTCCGAAATTATACAAGGAAGGGGGGGTACTCCCCGTCGAGGCTGTTATTGGCAACGTTGGTGCGTGGTCGATGAGAAAATTCCTTCTAACTGAGAACTGCGATCTATGCTACCCTCAGATAGCCCGCCTTGGTGTTCACGGCTGCCTGACTCGGGATATTCATCGTCTTTGATAGTCGGTCCATCCAAAAGGCCAGGAAGATGATACTCAAGTTCGAATTGCAAGAGATATGATTTAGACATAAACGGTGAGGACACCTCCGCGAGGGCGTGTCACCACTATACACGTGCAAGACTCGGAAGACAAATAGTAGGTGCTCGGTATCCCTCAGATAGGGTAAACCAAAGACATATTCGCAACATAGTCCAAGGGGTCAGAGCGATAGTTATCGTTACCAATGACGACGGGGAAAAGAGTGCTGTCTTGGAGGACGATTGCTTTAGGATCTCGGGGGTTCCACTGCGGCCACGGGATCCCAAGACCTTTCTTGCCATTCGGGTTCAGGTTACTCGTAAAATGAATCACGTAGTCCATCAGTTCCCCCGGTGCGATAATAGAATTAACGAGGTCTGTAGCGTGAGCCTAAAAGCGAAATATCAGCTGCCCTGGACACGGAGAGAGTCGGACGGTGCACAGACCGTTCCGAGGAAAGGTGTGGATTTGACACGCTTCCATACTGTGAAGCACATAAGAAACAAGCAACTAATTGGGTCATTCAGAACATACTAAATCCCCAAGAGTTCTGCTTGGAGGCCCTCTGCTTCAAGAAGAATCGACGTGGGCCGTGGAACACAAAATCACCTTGAAGGGCGGCAGTACGCTTGAATTGCGGACCTAAGAACCATATAGCTTTCAGTTGCGACTGCCAGTATGGACGATCATACTGAGTGCATTCTTCAATCCAGTATCGAAGGGAGAACCAGCCCTTTGGTCATCCGGATAATACTTCATAAGGAGGTCTATCTCCGCGTCTTTAGCTTTGGGCATCATATATAGCTTCAGGTAGTCCTTCATATCGGCACTGGTGCTATAGAAATGGTGTGGTTAGAATTGAACTGAAAAATGGGTTAGTATCCTTACGAGATATTTTTCGTGGAGATAGAGAATAAGGAACCCTCGTCGTCACAGTTTCCTGACATACAGATCAACTTCGCTGTGGAATATGACTAGTTCAACATACCTGTAATCATAGGCACGTTTGACACATGACCGCGTAAAACAGCGTGTTGAGGAGGCTCCGTCAGGAATACCCCATCAACACGGGGCAACCACGCCAGCACAAGTCCCTGCGGAAATATAATTAACGCAATGGTGGTGAAATTGGGTTTCTTACCTGGTATGCGAAAAAGTTCGGAGACTCATCCATAGCATGCTTGAACGTACTGTAGGGGACCTTGCGTAGGCATTCAAGGGTGTCATTGTGGTTCCGGCAGCCGGTCCTCTCAACCATGAAGTCATAATATTGTTGGCCGTTCTCAATATCACCAACTGGGATCGGTCCACCGGACTGCATGATGGCACCTCGGAATAACCCCTCTTGATTTCCCTTGTTTGTTAGCATGTGTAGCGATACCGAGATAGCACCCGCGCTTTCTCCCCAGCTGCACACAAGTTAGATGATGACATCTGGTGGGATAGAGGTCACTCACATCGTCACCTTTGAAGGGTCGCCGCCAAACTCTGAAATGTAGGTCTGTATCCACTTCAATGCCAGCCGTTCTAGAAATTCATGTGTAAATTATCTCGAACTTGAAACAGGACAGCGGCTCACGATCCTGGAGGCCCAGATTACCAATCTTCGCCTCTTTCACTTCTCTTCCGGGGAGGAAGCCGAAAGCTAGAAGATTAGACAACTTAGGGCTAATGCGCTAGGAAACACATTTCCAAGCATACCAGAGAGACTATCGAAATGGGTGTCAGACCGCTGTCTTCGCGTGTGTATATAAATCTCACCGATAATTCATGCTAACGAAGATACACGGTTCACCGAGTTCAATCGAACGAGAGACTATGACTCCCCCATCATACCTGCGAATACAAATCTCAGACTGCGCCACTGAAACGTCAGAATTGAGACAAACGTGGATGTTCCACCAAGTTCAAATCCACCGCCAAATATCCACTGGAATCGGACTTTTCTTGAACAGGAAAGTAACGAGCGAGCATGAAAGTACCTACGACAACGACAGGTAGCTTTGATCCAGGCTTAGTACCGGAAGGCCTCACAACATTTATGGTTAGGCCTAAAGAATAGTTTAGCTCGGAGCGGCTTGAGGATAGAATATATCCCTTACAGTCCTCGTCATCAGGCGTAAGTTTCTCATACAGCCTACCCACAACACTACCAATATCGAGGAGTAGCTGAGAGTCTACTTTCGGGAAAACCAACTCCTGCTGTGGGCAAGATTTGCCGAATTTCTGGGCGTAGAGTAAGCCCTCGTATGGTGGGATGGGCTCTGGCCCCCGCAGACGCCGCTGACCAGTCCTGTGTAAAAACTGTCAGAAAATCATCCTTAAAAATAGATAATACTCACGGAGGTTCCGCGAACGGAATTCCTAAGAACTTATCTGCAGCACCCTCTTGAAAGCCAACAACAACACCATCGTCGAGAAAAACTTGTGCAGCTACTAATTCCTGTGAGGGATCTGACTCGGTATCAAGACAGATATCATTTGTGGCCAGATGGTAAATAGAGTCCTGGACTACGAGGGGTTTTATAGGAGAAGCAAGAGCAGAGAGAGCCCACGCGGCTAACAAGATCAGTGCTGAGCGGTTTGTTAGCATGTCCAGGTAGCGACTTCCAGGAGAGATAAAATGACCTTGGTTCCAGCTGACTTCATATGAGAGGGATTTTATGCGTCACTGGTTGACAAAATCACGAAGCATCACGATGTATTCCGAAGCAACTACACGAAACGAATTAGCGAATAATTCGGTTCATGGAATGACTGGAAACAGATTTTCCGTCTTGGCTGATTGATTGATTGCTTCCATTGAACATCAACACTGTTTGGGGTGCGAATGGACACTGGACATCTTTGGAGGAACAGACTCATGGACCGAATTTCAAAGTAGCTCAAGGGACCAGGCCCGGAAATGAGGGGAGCCTCCCAATTCCATGGAGATGCGAGAATGACCAGTTCTATATTCCGGGAGCCGAGTATATAAGAGGACCATGCAGGGGCTTGTATGATTGCTAGAAAGTCACTTGGCTTTCAGAGGTTGGTCGGCAGCGATCGCCCACGGAACCGTCCTTACCGGTCACGACATGATGACAAAGCCGTACAAACTCAATGCATTCGCATTCGCAGGTGTTATTTGCTTGATATTGTCGACCTGCTGTCTGTTTCTTCATTTAACCATGTTTGTAGGAATTCCCTGTATGTCGGCTCTAGAGTGTCTTCACGGAGACGACTTGCATGCACCGCTGGAACTAGCAACCTAAAGCGGGTCAAAGCGGGCAGGATTCGATTGCATGGCAATTAACCACCAAGTAGCAATTGTTGGGGCCATTGATATGTGTCTTTCCCTTGTGCCAGCAGCCCACTACTCTGTCAGTAGGGGAGCCATTCCACCTTGTCCAACAGGCGTATACTCGGCGTGGCTCAGTTTCTCCGAAAAGGACAGCTATTTTCATATTCTGAGACCCAGGTAGAGTATTGCCATCAGGGGATGAGGCTGTCACTTACTCCACAGAAACATATAAGACCTAAAACCATGATGGGCGAGGTCCAGATTGAAAATCAAATCATCGTTCCTCGCTCCCCCTACTTGTCACCAAAAGAATTGTCATAAGAACATGAAAATGGTTGCAAATGGAAGCAAGTAGCTTTTTATCATTCCGTTCCGCTTCCGCTGTCACATACTATACTGAGTCTAGCCGTATGGGGGCTCCGTACTAGCTGACAATGCGAGTGGGGCCACCCCCTGAGGGATGGCCAGCATGACCGAGTGGAACGCATACTGGTGGGTGAAGTGTAACTTGTACAGGAGACTGGACTGAAATGTCTCGTGAATGATGTGGGTTGAGGTGCTGATTAGAGGTGGTAGCGCTTCTCTGATGAAGACCCCCAGATGATCGGAACCCCAATATGGCATTATGTTGTCGGCTGTCCCTCGTTCGCTTCACAAAGAGAAAGGTTCAACTATTGGCATTGGATTAACCTCTGGACAAAATGATGGCGCATCACGGTGATGCCATGGAACTGGGTACCGTATTGCATGATGTATGAACAGAATGAAGGAGCTGGTTAGCCAATCGAGCCTAAGACAAGACAATTTCATGATATGATAATTGTAACATTCCATCCTTGTGAGTGGACTTTGTGAGCGGACTTCAATACTCTATCATTCCACCGTAATCAAAGAGCTGAAGTCATCGGCACACTCATGCAAGACCATAAAGATGACCTTGGAACCCACGCATCCAGGCAGGCAACCGTGATACTGACAGCTAGTCGCTTAGCAGGACATGTAGAAGACTCGAGAGGCTTCAAGCCTAGAGTCAGTCGAGGCGTCGCATATCACATGTTTTTAACGGCGGTACCAGAACCACATACTTTATGGTCAGGAATCTAGTAAGTAACATAAGCCAGTGGTCATGGTTCATTCCTGTAGAAATGAGGAAGTGCCCGGACATGCAGGATAGGAAGATGATAAAGTGGGAACAAGCAAGCTACATACCCGTAAGGTTGGATGTAAACAACAACAAACAGAGGTTTATCTACACAAATGTGGGTTAATCGAATCAAGGGTTATTTTTTTTATTTTTATTTTTTGAATCGACTTAAGTCGCGGTGCCCAAATGGCGCGGCTACAACTAGGGACATAGTAGCTACAAGGTGGACAGGTGAAATGAATGTGTGTAGTGTGTAGTACGGATCTAATCCGCGGTGAGTGCGAGGCAGAGAGTTCCCGAGAGGAGAGAGGTAGAAGAGAGCGTGGAAGGAGTCCCAGAGATAAGTAAGACTTCGAAGGAGGGTGTATCGTGCTTTGAACTGTTGCAAATCTACTGCTTTGCTGGTTCCGTTTGACCTTGTGCTCAATGTCATCAAGAAGTTCTTTAGCACACAAAAGAGAGATAGAGAAGGGGGGAGAAATGCCGTTTGATTTCTGCTTCTGTTGGCTCACTGGCTGGTCTACTACAAGCATTGTATGTACCTTTATATACTTGCAGAGAGACCTATTTATGAAGCAGAAAGAGGATAAATTAGGATTAAAAGGAGACAAGTGAGATGATGCCAGGCAATAAAGGCGGAGATGATGTTGACGGAGAGGTAGAAACCTGGCAAGACGGGGAGGTAGTGAAACTGGTGTAAGGAATGGACGGGCATGCGGCCCGGAATGCAAACGATACGACAAGAAAAGTTATAATTATTATTAAGATATACGAAACTAAGTGCTCTAATTCAGGAGAGGCGATAGCTCGCTGTTTCATGCTCTACGCCCGAGCCATCCTTACAGTGTAAACAAACAATGGAAAACCCCAACCCCAAGGGAGAAAAGGTTCTGGGTGAGAATCGAGGGTTAATCGAGGGTACTCCTTCTCTTCAACCATAAACCTTACTTCGAGGATTTGCTCACTTTCATCCAGGACACGCGGGCCTTCACGGGCCCTTTTCTTCGGAACGACCTCGCGAGCCAGATTAAGTCTGAGTTATTTGGGTAAGTTCACCTTTCACACCTTTCCATGGGCTCTCCTCCCCTTCCTTTTTTCTTTTTCCCTTACACACCCTCCTTTACTTTACCCTCTACCAAGAGGTTTTATACATGATAGTTCTCCATTACTCTCTCCTGATCATACAGTAGTTACTATGTACCAGTAGTACAGCCGCGCGATTTGGGCACGGCCCTGAAGCGCGAATAAATTCGATTCCAAAAAAAAAATAGTTAGCTGTTGTATCATGTGCATGTTAAACCACGTGACTCTGCGATAGATAATAGGGATATTACTGTTTACCGGTAAAATATCACGTGAAAGTATCACGTGGTGTTTTCAATTAAAATTCCATCGAGAAGTTGTTGTCTCCAATAGTTTCTGGAGGGTTAGGAGCAGCCACAGAAGTGTCACTTGATGGTTCATCAGAAAGAGTTGCTGCAAGACACTGAGATGGCAGATTAATGGTTAGTCAGACCTCGAGAGAATGTTCAGGACGAAACGTCTCAAGATTCGGCTCATCCAACCAACTATCATCCTCGTCGTCATCCGGATTCTCATCCAGTTTGCCATCTGACTTCGAAAAGAACCTGTTCTTGATATCAAAAAATTTCATAGACAGTTTTGAATTAGCATGCAAGCGAGCCTTTGATGATAAAATGTCAAAAACGTGCAACAAATAGATAGTTATGCACCTTTTCTTCCATTTGCTGTATGAGTCATGTGGGCACGTGACCTGGTAAATATTGGGTAAAAAAGTACCTATTTTTTCCGCAACCCTACAGATAACCCCAACAAAAACCCATCAGGGACCTAAGTCAATGGCCAAATGTTAATTTAAAAAAATTAGATTATCCATCAAACATTTCTCGGGTTACTGGCATTGATCATATGGTCACGGGTCGGCTACTGTATGTAATTAATGTGGCCCTGAGTTGACACGACACGTGAAACATCTCCGACAGACTGATCGGGGCCTGTACCCCAGGTCTCAGGTACTGAAGCCGAAAAACGAGTGTCGAGCATCGTTTGTACAAGCTTGAGAAGTACATGGTCAAATTTCCTCACAAAACCCTCCTACGACGAGATGATGGTGATGATGGCAATGTTAACAATTGGTCAACGACGGTGGGAAATCCTCGTGAGTAGATCGTTCCTTGGCTTATGGCAAACGGTTCACATGACATGTTGGCGACTACGCGTCTCACCAAACGCAAAAAGTTCCCTAGTCATCTGATCGCGACGACCCCTCAAATACCTCGTCGTCGCCATTACCCCGAGTCTGAGAGTTAGTGATCGCACCCCGATCACGGTTGTGACTATAGTGTCCCTGCCACCTTAGCAGAACCCTCAAATAGTTTCTGTGCTGTGAAGGAGCCCATTTCTCAGTGAGCTCAATCTGGGTCGCTTCATAGTTCCAACCAACACTATGTTCACAAAATGGGCCATCTTGGCCCACGTCATTCACGCCACGCGTGCTGTTCCTCAGGCATCTACTACCACAGCGCCTGCTGGAGTGACTACTGGCGTTCCAACCATCACCCTTGCAACGTCTGTTGCTAGTCCAACCGCCTCTCTTACGGCTACATTGCCTTCCCAAGTAGCATTACCCCCAGTGCAAGCTTGGTGTCCGAGCGAGATATTCTGCCCTGGAGCGGTCTGTCACGTGGACATTTTGTGTTAAGTTTCAATTCTGACCCGCATACTATCTAGCTCCTGCAAACCGTCAATGTCGCTGAGCTTTGGTCGGACCAAAAAACTTTCGTCGATAAGCCCACCAATTCGAATCAGCAGTCTGTCCTGGCTGCGTTTGCGGCCATCAACGCGACTAATGCTACTGAGGGTGCCGTGCTCAGCTTCGTCGACAACAACTTCCGCGGAGAAGGTCTTGAGCTCGAGGCTCAAGCTCTCCCCAGCTTCAACGCGAACCCGCCTTTCTTGAACAACGTCACGGATCCGTTGCTCAGAGGTTTTGCCCAAATCGTCCATAGCTACTGGACACAGCTCATTCGCGGGACCAACTCATCGACTTTGTGTGACGGAAAATCTTGTGAGAGCACGCTCATACCACTTAATCATACATTCGTAGTCCCAGGTGGGCGGTTCCGTGAGCAATGTGGGTGCCTCTTGTATATGTGTCCTCTATTTCAAGCACTAATTGCAGCCTGCAGACTATTGGGACAGCTTCTGGATAATCGAGGGTCTTATTCAGTCTCAACTATTTGACGTCGCCAAGGAAACGCTACAAAATTTCATGGACGAAATTGAGTTGTTTGGATTCATTCCCAATGGCGGCCGCATATATTGTACCACGCCTCCCTCTCCTTTTTGGGCATACGCTAATACTGCATTCATCTAGACTTGAACCGCTCGCAACCCCCTTTGTTCATTTGGGTATGACCATCGTGCTGTGACAGTCTAAATGTACTGACGAAAAATGAATTAGATGCTCGCCACATATGTCACTGCTACGAACGATACTACTATCCTCGATCGTGCGCTCCCGTTGGCCGAGGTACGTGATTATTCTTCACCTTTACTTCGGACCACTAATCCTTTAACGTAGCGGGAATTGGCATGGTGGAGCGAAAACCGTTCTATCACCGTCACTAGCCCTTATACGAACAAGACCTACACACTCTCACGCTATGCCGTCACCAACAGTGCTCCCCGGCCTGAATCTTACCTGACTGGTATATCATATGCTTCTTCCTTACCACATAGTTCCATTCATGAACCCGTTTTTCCTAGATTACAAGACCGTTAACGACCCATCGCTCAAAATTCCTTTGAATGAGTCGCAGCAGGCCGAGCTCTATTCTGAACTCGCTACTGGGGCTGAGACAGGTCAGACCTTCCCCCGGTTATTCGTTTCCAGGTTGACCAAGCACTTTTCTCCACAGGTTGGGATTACAGCACCCGGTTCATTTCACTGCCCGTGGCTGGCGGAAGTAACAATACCGCCCCTGCGCTTCGTTCTCTGAATGTCAAGAACCACATCCCTGTTGACTTGAACTCTATTCTATGTACGCGTACCCGACCTAGATGGTGTGATTGTGTATCTTACCCTTTTGCTAGACAAGTCCAACCTCATTCTCGCGAATTTCTACAACTCAGGGAGCCACGTTAACAGTACTGCCGCTTCCACACACACGGAGACAGCAGCGAATATCCGCGCTGGCATCATCGACCTCCTTTGGGATTCTTCAAAACTCGCGTTTTATGATTTCAACCTGACCTCGAATTCACGTAATGGGTTTTTCTCCGCTGCCACTTTCTACCCACTGTGGGCCGGCATTGTCCCCGATGAACTTGTCTCGAACTCGACCAATGCGTTTGGCTTCTTCTCAAGTATCAACATGGTGCTCCGGCGCTATAATGGCACATATCCGACAACATTCGTTGAGTCTGGTCTGCAATGGGACGCCCCGAATGCTTGGCCACCCCATCAGTACATCGCGCTGCAAGCCTTGCGCGCGCTCCCAGCCAACGTGTCAAGCGGTGCAATCCCACAACCGCCAAGTGGAAAATCCGCTTTTGCACTTGTGCCAAGCGGACAGCTTGGCTTGGAGGAAAGTGCGCTGCCTGGACAGGTAGTTGAAGGCGGCAAGAACGCTTCGAGCACTGGGAGCAGCGCAGATATCAACGCTTTGAATGGGACATTTGCCAATGGTGGCAATGCCACAGCTGGTGAGGGTTGGCGCGATGCTCTTGCTCGGGGACTTGCGAATCGTTACATCACGAGTGCGTTGTGTAGCTGGTCAGTGTGTCTTGTTCGCCTATTTATGCGTTGAACCATCTGACGGTCTCTGGGGGCGTGACACCAGGCATGCCACTGGCGGGTCAATCCCGAATCTCTTTCCAAGATTAACGGATCAGCAGCTGAATGTTAGCCAAAGTATCAACAACACTGGAAACGTGAGTTGTGGCCTTCCGCTTAGCTAATCTGTCCCTTGGCCCCCCCGCCGACGCGTAACTCATCACCGGCTTTTGGTAGATGTTTGAGAAGTTCTCTACCCGCGACATCGATAGCGGCGGGCGTGGTGGAGAGTACACGGTTCAAGCTGGCTTTGGTTGGACGAATGGCGTCGTGCTCTGGGTCGCGAACACCTTTGGCAGCCAACTCGTCGAGCCAAAATGCCCTGACCCGATTGTTGAGGCTAGCATTTCTGGTACTACGGGCTCTGGTGGCAAAAAGAATGGGGCCCTCCAGATATCCGTGGCGCCTCGTGCGTTATTCGGGCTCGGACTTCTTACGGCTGGCCTGCAGTTGCTGATCGTTTAGTGTAACTGAATGGCTGCATTATATGTATAGCCAAGAAAAGGGATGATGATGTTTGTAACACCTTTTTTTCGCGTCGCCTGAATCTTTTAAGTACTTCCCCACCCCCTTTATTTCTTGTATGTGGATGGGACGCGGCCCAATGCAGAGTGTGTCAATGACTTACCACGGCGTCCATTTCGGCTCAGGCGCGGTACTGCATGGCGCTAAACCTATCATGGCAAATACTTATAACCTATTACAACGGCTGAGGGAAATCGGTTAGGTATGGTTTCCTCAGCTATTGAACGAAGGTCGCGCCATCTTTAAGGGTAGAAAGCGCATTCACCGAGGCATCGTATCCTCGCAAGAGCCAGCCTTTAGAATGCGTGTGTATGGAAGGTTGGGAACATCGGCAAATATGAGAAGACGCTCATGATCGCCCATGACACCTAGTTCAGCTTAGGCTCAACGCTGCATCAACAATAGTTTCGAAGCCGGTGGCACTGCAGTGGGTCTTTTAATAATTCTCGTCTGTTACTAGCGTGTAACCCCGCAGGGAAAATAAGGCTGCATCAATGATAGTTACAAGACAGAATCATGAGACACGTTTGTACGAAAGTTGCAGAGTCCTTGTTAAGAAACAAACGAAAGACCCGGCTAGGCCTATACCCGGCTCCAGAGGTCGTTGCGCCGTGTACGGCTTTGAAGACTGCCCATAAAGTCTTGGAGGAACCCGAGGCCGAGGAGAGAGCAGTCGAGTATTTGGTTGTTGTTGTTGTTGAAAATGGTGTAAGGATGACTTGGGCGTTGGACGCGAAACCTCCGGTCATCACCACTTCTGGCGGGACCCGTTTGCTCTCATTCTTCCATACTATACTGTCAATAAATTTTCTAACATTTGCCTGACTTAAGTTTCGGACGGACTCTGACACTGGTACAAAGCGCGATTGATCCATGGTACGAGTAATTTTACTAAGCATATTACAGGGATTGTGCGCGTTCCGGGCCGCTTGCCTATTCTTTTCCTTATACCCGGCTACCCAGTTTCTCCCTTGATCCCTTTTGCTTATTCCACTTTCGTTCACTCCACATGGCTTCACCTCTTTTATCTTCTAAAACATTCCTTCAGCTAGGTCTCTCCACAAGTATGTAAGGGTACATACAATGCTTGTAGTAGATGAGCCAGTGAGCAAGCAACCTAGGAATCTCTCTCTCTCTCTTTTCTCTTCTTGTGTGCTAAAGAACCTCAACATTGTCCAGTGCAAGGTCAAATGGAACTGGCAAGCACATATTCACAAGTTCAAAAAGTACAACAACATCTCTCCTTCAACATCAAAGTTATCCTGGGGATTCTTCCTCTCTCCTCTCTCCTCTGTCTCTCTCTCCTCTTGGGAATGTGCCTTGCCTCTTACTCACTGCAGACCACGTCCGTACAATGGTCAGGAGGACGAGGGGAATGGTTGGACCATTTTTGTGACATTGAAGGCAACGTGAACCCTTTGGTACTAGAGGGTAGTGGAAGAGGATGTGCATCATGGTTCTCGAGGGGTGGTGGAATCGCAAGAGAGGGGAAGCACAGTACCTACATAACACACTCGCGCCGATCCCGACCGACGGGGCCTCTGTCCTGCTCCTAGCTGGGGCATGCATTCACGGCGGAATACACGCAGCGGCACAGACCTGACCTATGTTATAGGAAGCTCGCGTCCACGTGTATGCAATAAGGACTTTTGCTTTCACTGAGTGCGCTAATTCCCAGCAAGGGAGACAAGCACTTAGCATAACAAACAAGGAATTGAAAGTGAACCTTGCACGACGCTGCTTAAAATATTCCGGTTCGTCTCTCCTAGCAGCGGCAGCAATAGTTCATCTACTGCTTCTCTTCGCTACTGTATTAAATCACCGGGGTTGTCAATATCAGTCCCAACCAACATTCAGCTTGCTACTCAGATGATGGTCCAAATGAACAGGCTCCCTAGTGCTTACAGACTGGCTGGAGGATGACAAAAACATATCAGACAGTGTTGAAATTTACTGTTAGACTGCCTATTACAGCAACAGCAAACATTACTATTATGGTCAGTCTAACAGGGCATTTCTAGTCATTCTAGTCATTCTAGCAAATGTAATTTTCCTGATGAACCCCCCAGAAGCTCTTGGAGAGTCTTAAAACATCACATGAAAACATCACGTGATTTATTACCGCCAAGTAAATTATTGGCCTTGAATATTCTCCGCAACCCTACTGCTCCTCGCATCACATGGGGCCTTACCCCTCGCGACTTGGGCGACCTGTCCTGGCCCCAAGTCTTCAACCACAGACACCATGTTGAGTCCCTCCCGGGATTCCTCCAAGATACGCGGGCCTTCTTCAAGTCCGTCTCGTCGCTACGGCTGCGTGAACCGGATTAGGTTGAGTCAGTCACTAGGTGACGGGTAAGTGGTTTCATTTACTTGTGCTTCCCACACGACCTTTGGTTTCCTTTGTGCCCCTACCCCACCATAGCCTACACTGTTTTTTCCCTACTGGGTTTTTACTCCATGACTTGCATGTCGACTCCACTCTTTGTTCACACTAGCAGCTACATTTTCCCCTAGTTGTAGCTGCGCGATTTGGTGCAAGCCTGAAGCGTGTAATAACATCGATTCCAAAATAAAAAATCATTCATAACTGAGGCTCGCCAGCCATGGTGGGGAAGTTTCAATTATTTTGCTACCCGTTTAGGTAGCGCTTATCTAACTTCAGCTGTTGTTTTATCAGAAGACTTCCAGACGGAACCCAAATGGGATTATGTTGTCAGCCGTCCGTCATTCGCTTCGCAAAGAGAAAGGTTCAACTATTCGCACTGGATTAACCTCTGGACAAAATGATGGTGTACCACGGTGATGCCATGGAACTGGGTACCGTATTGCAAGATGTATGAACAGAATGAAGGAGCTGGTTAGCCAATCGAGCCTAAGACAAGACAATTTCATGATATGATAATTGTAACATTCCATCCTTGTGAGCGGACTTTGTGAGCAGACTTCAATACTCTATCATTCCACCGTAATCAAAGAGCTGAAGTCATCGGCACACTCATGCAAGACCATAAAGATGACCTTGGAACCCACACATCCAGGCAGGCAACCGTGATACTGACAGCTAGTCGCTTAGCAGGACATGTAGAAGACTCGAGAGGCTTCAAGCCTAGAGTCAGTCGAGGCGTCGCATATCACATGTTTTTAACGGCGGTACCAGAACCGCATACTTTATGGTCATGAATCCTTCTAGTAAGTAACATAAGCCAGTGGTCATGGTTCATTCTTGTAGAAATGAGGAGGTGCCCGGACATGCAGGATGGGAAGATGAAAGTGGGAACAAGCAAGTACATGAACTCTACATATACCCATAAGGTTGGATGTATCTGCATGCACATGCACAAATGTGAGTTAATCGGATCTGGGTCGTCCTGCGAACAACCTCAGCCGTTTAGACTGCTTAACATCTCCTTCAGAGCTCCCGAATCACAACTTCCAATCTCGCACGCGGTCCAAATCCCCCCATATAAGACCGGGTCCCTTTCTCGGGATGCTTTCAGTAGTCCCTCCTCTAAACAGAGCTGCGGTTCTCACTAGTAGTCATGGGCTTGCTTCAGGCATCTCTCATTATCATCTGTACTGTCATCACCACGGTCTTGGCCGCTCCTGCAATGCCTGCCACGAATCCTACTGTCACACTTGACAATGGCATATTCACAGGCACGACATCCAATGGCGTGAACAAGTTTCTTGGCATTCCGTTTGCGCAACCCCCGTGGGTCGCGCCGGTACCACTCGCTGTTCTCCTCCACTGATTCGTCGCGCCAAGCAGAGTTGGAAACCTGCGCTTTCATCTGCCTCAGAAGCTTGACCCCTATCAAGGAGCGCACAGCGCGACTGCGTTCGGCCCTGCATGTCCCCAGCAGGCGGTCACGCCGAGCCTTCCGGCTGGGCTGCCACAAGACGTGGCCAATGAGATTGTAAAGGTTTTATTTTCAGTCATATTCCCAGACAGCGAAGATTGTGAGCAGTTCATTCAACCTCGTGTCGTCGTGGCCATTCATAATTGCGGCTTCTAGGCTTAACGCTAAATGTTGTCACACCCTCCAATGCTATACAAAGTGCGAACCTCCCGGTTGTCGTGGTCTGTATTCAGCGTGCGGTCTACTTGTTGCTTGCGCTCGCTGACCGTAACAACCTACTTGGCAGTGGATATACGGAGGTGAGATGAGCCCAGGTTACCTTCCGACATATTGCTAATACTCCGTTGTCCTCCTTCAGGTGGATTCGAAGTCGGATCGACGAGCACGTATGCCCTCTCTTTTTTATTGCACTTTATCAAGGATAATAAGTTATCCAGCTATGATGGAGGCGTTATAGTTCAGCGCTCAGTTGCTCTTGGGAAGCCTGTAATTTATGTGAGCATGAACTACCGGTGAGTGATACCCGAACCTGTTTTATGTAGCTGAACACCAGTGTTATCATCTGTCTAGCGTTTCAGGCACGTCAGGTTGATTCCCTGTTTGATTCGTCTGGAAACATTTACCCGGTCTAATAGCCTTCGGTTTCCTCGCAAGTCAAGAAGTCAAAGATGCTGGAGTGGGAATCTCGGGTTGCACGACGTGAGTTGTTTGATGGCAAGTATTGGCAGGGCCCTAACTGCGGCATACAGAGCGCCTGGCCCTTCTTTGGGTACAAAAGCACATAAGCAAATTCGGTGGAGATCCCACAAAAGTAACGATGTAAGTGAAGAGTACCCTCGCGAGCATCTTGCTGATGTCATGGCTTCCATCAGTTGGGGCGAAAGCGCAGGGTCGATTTCGGTTGCACTTCAGATGCTAGCAAACGATGGGAACACCGCGGGGTTGTTCCGCGCGGCATTCATGCAATCTGGTTCTCCCACGCCAGTTAGTGACATCACCCATGTACGGAAGCGCGCTCTACCCCTTCAATCCTTTAGCTTTAAGCGATCTGCTTATAGGGTCAACCATACTATGATGACCTTGTTGAACGCACTGGCTGCTCTGGCTCTCCTGATACTTTAGCATGTCTTCGCACTGTACCTTATGCAACGCTGAAGGACGCCATGAATAAGTCTCCGTCAATCTTTGCATACCAGGTGTGTGGCCCATCTCCCATCTCTTCTACTGTGCCAATTGTCGAGATCTGACAATACTGAGGATTTGTATTAATAGTCTCTCGCACTTGCCTGGCAGCCTCGAGTGGATGGCAACTTTCTAAGTGATAACCCGCAAAAGCTCGTGCAAGAAGGCAAGGTAGCTGACATCCCATTCATCACGGGGGATTGTGATGACGAAGGCACCGTGTTCTCTCTCTCTTCACTCAACGTCACGTGAATCTTCAACCTCAACCCTCGGCTTAATTTTGACTCTGACAGTAGTGCCCTCGCAGGACTGGGGCAGAGTTTCGCGAGTATATAATAGAATTTTTCTCCCAAACGCAACGGATGAAGAAATAGATCGGCTGCTTACGCTTTACCCAGAAGATGTCACACAGGGCTCTCCATACGACACTGGCCCACTGAACGCAATCACGCCGCAATATAAGCGCACCGCTTCGCTTTTAGGAGACACCGTGTTTCAAGCTCCACGACGCTTCTTCCTGCAGCATCTCTCAGAGACACAGGACACTTGGTCATTCCGTGCGTCGTGCATGCTGTCACGACTCGGGTTTTCTTTTCTTCAACTTACATTCCGATTTCCTGTATAGTCAGCAAGCGGTTGAAGGCCTTGCCAGTTCTCGGCTCTGTACATGGATCTGATCTGCTGAATTCCTACGGTTTAGGAGAGCTCACGGACTACTTGATCCGTTTCGCGACAACCCTGGATCCGAACGGTGGGTTAAGCCCACAATGGCCACGCTACACGACTGCTTCACCCCAGCTTCTGACTTTCCTTGACATTCCTGTTCCGAGCACGACGATAACGCAAGATACATACCGCGCAGACGGAATTGAGTTCGTCACAAAGCTCTCACTCGCGTATCCGCTTTAGGCTAGTTATGGTTGGAGCTTTTTGGAGATGTTTGAATATTGAGATTCCTCTTTTAACTATTTGAACCCAGAAAAGGAGGGCTTTAGGCAGCATTTTTTGGTGTATTCCTGTTGATTTTATTTGCTTCCATTATGCCATCCTTTTTTTCCAGTCAGGAGCCCGGCTGTCCGGTCCCCAACAATCCGGTCGCTATTGGTCCGCCTCAACAGCAGGTATGGAGTTGGCTATAAGATTAGTGGATGGGGCACGATTCCCTCTGTTGTACCAGTCTTCGTCCGTATTCTGACAAGAAGTGGTTGTGTCTTGCACGCATGCAAGCTGATACTGGACTGGGTTGTTGAGCTGTCTATTAGTCTAGATATTTTAATATTTGCCTTATTGTAGTTGGATTTTGGTCTGCTAGAGTCCAGTTGGAGGTATGCTCACATGTACCACACTTGGCTTCAGGAGTTGCCTTGTGCAAGCCCAAATATAATTTTTGGATGCTCCCTTTGGGGGCATGTTTCAGTCTTGTTTCTCTCATGTCTCTTTTGTGATAATGTACCTATGACCTATGAGTCCATTTCTGTTTTGCCCTCCTTTGTTCCACTATACCCTGTTCACACTACTTGTGCTCGTGGAAGCAAATGCAACACTTTTATTTACAAGTTTCAGATTAGTTATCACTGTCTCAATCCCTCATGATTGGTCTGTGTGCTGTGCCCTAGCCACAGCCAGTCCACCCACGTCCAATGTGCCATGACTAGGCTTCAGGCACTTCTCAACATAAAGACGTTGAGCACAAGGTCCAACAGAACCAACTAGCAGTGTATTTCCGAGTTCAAGCACAATGAACCTTCAAGTCCGAAATCTTGAACTACACGAGACCCCTCATCCTCTCTCTTTGATCAGTTCTGCCTCTCTCTTTCTTTGTTCGGGAACACGCTTCACTTGACTTTGTAGACCGTTTGCTACTTTCTAAGGTTATAGCACGCAATGAGATGTAGAGGCGAGAACTAGTCTAATACCTCATGGTTTAAGATACTTGTCTTTCATAAATATGAGGCCAGTATTCGGCGAGTCCAATCCAAGTCAAGATGTAAGGAATAGCAATGTAAATTAAGGGACACAGTTCATGGGTGTGAAGATGAAACGGAGATGAAACGAAGTAAACAAGATGAATGTGGAGACGAGGAGGCAGGAACGGGCAGAAGCAGAAGGTTTCGGGTCCGTCCCGATGTTTAGGTAAGCACAAGCCAGTGAGCAGGGAAAGATCTGTAGATCAATGCAGCAATCTTTCAATGATCTTTGCCGTTCGGGTCTCCTCGGATTTTCTCTTACATTCTTGCTGTTTAAAGCTCAAGTTTCTTCTCAAGTGAATGTAGCATCAAGTTAGTGCCGGTTCCTGTTTAGGTCACGGTGATCATTTATAGTGATACGGCGCGCGATATCGCCGTACTTCATTATAACGAAGCAATCCTTTTCTTAGCGATGTCCAAGGTTTAGTTTTTCTTTCTCTGATGGTTAGCAGGGATCCAATTATGCCCATACGCTGAAGAATTCGGACCAGCCCCCCCCGGTCTAAAAGAGTTCCGGTGAGAGAATCGATCATGCATGAGTGCCTTCCAGTGGTTGCTTCAATGGTTATTTGGAAGTTTCATGATCAATACAAACGCGCGTATCATTGGGGACATAATCAAATGCCACCTCATAATGGTTACTCGGTTTATTATCGTCCAAACACAAATCGAGAGGCTTGGGGCCATTGATTCCTTGGCTTTCGAGACCGACTTGACCTGGGGGCTCATCCGCAAAGTTTAAGAAATGATGACAATCTTCTCACCCCATGGGTCCCATTCCAGCTTTTCATACTTTCAATTGCTGCAATTTTGAGAAAGCCTATCACGACCATCAGGTTCTATATGCCCAACCCCTTGGAAAATTGGAAATGGCCTCGTCACCTCAACCCGCACCACGTTGAAGCCAAGGAAGCATCCTCAGCCTATTTCAGAAGTTTTGAAGCCTTCAGTCCAAAGGCACAGGACGCTTTTGATCGCTGTGAGCTCGGTATGACCCGTCCCATCCTTTTCAGTACCAATGATAATTTTGTCGACTCAACGCTTGCCAGGCCTCTTCACATCGCTTGCCTGTCCTCTTTATGACAAAGGTAGGTATATCAACACCACCAAATAAATCATGGTCACCTCCACTTGATGTGTTCTTATTCGACGAGTATTCAGATCTCGCAAATGAAGATGATGACAAAGTAGATGAGTGTGAAGGGCTTTATATGCTCGGACACACAAGGGACTGCAGAGAAGGGAAATGAGACTTAAGCGAAATAACCCTTCCCTGCAGTCTTTATATACATGCAGAGTGTAGATAATGTAAGTAAAGCATACACAAATAATTGTGGAAGTAATAGGTTAAAACAGACACAGTGATTTGTGGATGAACAGATCATGGAGATGGGTGGCACATTGGCACATAGGATCAACTAAGGTGCAGGGAGCGAATTCTCTGTGACTCTTTGACCCCAAGTAACAGATAAAGCTCAGCTGATGGCCAAGATTATTATCGATGCCCTCTGCAATCCACACACACCTCATCCCAAAGGCAAATGAGTATATAGTAGCTAGGTATCAAACACCTCGAGTGTTATGGTGATTTAACCGTCAATAGATTCAATGTCAAAGTAGTATTGACTAATTCTGGTGGTGAGACAGTTGCTTAGCACACAAGGCAAGCAAAGAACAAGACGAGGATTCCTGAGACGAGAGGTCAAGTAAGATACAAGAACTCAAGACTGAGGTTATCTGAGCTGAGTTCCTACAGTATATATATATAAGATGAAGAGACGACGTCATCTAACTAGAACGCGATGATAGAGAAGTGTGGAATGGAGCCAATATTACCGATTATTTACCAGTAATTTCTCAGGTCACGTGTACACGTGACTGTAATATATGAGCTAAATATATACGAGCGACACTCTGACGCCAGGAGCTTCAATTCCTGCCTGACTGGGCCCTGGAACTCGACTTGCCTCCGTGGCACCTTCTTTTCACTCGCAAACCCTTTGTCAAATATTTGTTCACATTCATTCAGGACACGCGGACCTTCACAAGACCGTTTTCGTCGGAACAACCTCGCGAGCTGGATTAAATCTGAGTCGGTGACGTCGGGTAGTATGGGTAAGTTCACCTTTCCGCCTCTCTCCTACCACCCTGATCAAACAGTAGTTACTTTGTACCAGTAATTGCCGCGCGCGCGATTTGGGCACAGCCCTGAAGCGCGAATAAAATCAATTTCAAATAAAAACACTCTGTTCTTGTCAAGCCATGGAAAGGAAAATATCCTGGAATATGTGAAAACATCACATGAGAGTATCACATGAAATTTTATACTGGTAAATTACCAGTGAATTCACCTTCCCATCAGACCCTCTGTAAATTACCAGTAAATTACTGGCCTAGTGTTTGTGCTTGCCGTTTACTTTTACACGTGATCGTTCACCCCAGCGCACATCACCAGGTATTGAAATGAATGACATAGTGTGATGTGCTACTTTGGCGGCGTACCGAAATATACCGCAGGGATGAGTAGGCGGGTACTCACCTGGGATAGCCGAGGAAAAACTCATTAAAATCTAGGACTTGTGTCCGCAGGTGCGATAAGCAAGCAAAGTTATAAGCCTATGGACCACGCCCCATGCCCCATGGCGGTGGCAGCACGGACGATCAATGTGCTCTCGGCCAAACAAAGAAAAATGGGGTCACTCAGCGGTGTCCAGCCTCACGTGGGCGTACCCGTGTCCGGGGGTGGTAGGGGGGAGAAGAGCCATTCAGATATCAAGAGATAAAAGCGGTAGCAAAATCATTTTTACACGGTGGCAGCGGAACGAAAAAGTTACTCACGCGGTCGTCCTCACCCCGCATTGTCACTCGGATCAGTGATACTCCCTAACACATCATGCCTCTAGCCCCTACCCTATCTGAGGGGACGGCAGGTTCACCACAGACGCACCTGCCCTGACTACAACACATGCTCATTACCCCTCGACCATCATTCGTTCTGTATGTAAACCCTCGCCGTACGCCATACTCTCGAAGATAACTTGCCGCCACACAGCTATTGTAAACTCGACAGCCTCCTCGTCGAGAACCTATGTAATCATTTGATTTAGCATATTCACATATTGAATGGTTCAATTTGAAACGTACGGGTTCAAGACCCTCTACAAGTTTGGCTGGACTTTTATGGTCTTTAATGTGCTCGATAACGTACATCACGACGTCGTCGTCGTCGAGCTCGCCAAGGTATTTAACCATCAACTTTTTCACGAGCGGCTCCAGCTTGCGATCAATCATTTGCTAATGAAAACCCAAAGTCAGCAAGAAGAAGGGAAGGATTGGTCGTGAATCGAACGCACCTCAGTGACCGCATCCCACCTAACCTTGGATTTGAACAGCGTTTCTCGTTCGTTCGGAACGGACGCCTTAATGTGCTCCAAACGCTCCTTCGCCTTCTCGATGTCGTGTGCTGCGCTGAAGTCGAGTAATTGGAGTGGCACTTTGCGCTTCCGTGTTGCCTCTTCTTCCTCTTCCTCAGCGCCGAACACCCCAGGCGCGGGTGCCTTCTCCTTTGTAGGTGCCGCATCCGCCTTGGGCGCAGCCGTCGAGAGAGAGACATTGAGCCTGACAGGCGCACCGTCGTCTAGAAGCATGCCGGCCTTGCGTTGCTCCTCTGCCAGCGCTTGCAATTCATCCATCTGCCGCGCAAGGAATGCCTCACTTTCGCGTCGCAAGTTCTCGGCTTCTCGAGCTTCGTATGCACGCATTTCGCTGTCTGCAGCCTCCTCTGCGACGAGACGCCGCACGCGCTGAGTGCGCCAGCGCGCGCGGTCGGTATAGAAGAGCTCGTCTGACTCATCGTCATCCCATATGTCGAGGCGCGCACGCATCTCGCCGCGATCACGCTCTTCGGCTTCACCAGTAGCGCGGTCACGTGCAATGGCACGCTCGAGGGCTTGAATGCGATTGCGCTCGCGAGGTTCGTAACGGCGTTCGCGCTATAGAAAACCGGGGCTATGTGAGGTGCGTTTAAGATGTAACAAGTAGGATTACGTACGTCTCGAAACGAATTATCTTCGTCGCGTCTCCTCGCATCCTTTCGTTCCTGCTCGAGCTCCTCGTCCGTTTTTGTTGTCTTACCAGGAAGCTGGCGTTCATCATCGCGCTCCCGGCTTCCTGCCTTGACAAAGCTGACAGGTTTTGAGAAGCCCTGTTGGGGATCTTGGCCAAATGCTGTCGATTCGCGAGTCTCGGCAGTCCCCTGGGCCTTTCCCCATTCGCGAACCTTGGGACCACTTGGGGAGGCTACCGCGCTAAGGTTCGGGACGGCTGCACGAACATCGCGTAATTTCTCGCGTTCGCGCTTGGCCGCCCGTTCGCGAAATTGCGCGATTTCCGAGATGACAAGCCCGCGTTGGGTTTCTGGTAGGTCGGCTTCTTGAAGATCGTGTAGGTGGGGAGGAATCACGTAGCGTTCTTTATCCAGTAAACCATTATTGGCAGCTTCTTGAGAAACGCGGTTAATGTCGTTGATGAGCTCAATCACCCGTATCTTGGCTTTCTGCGTCGCT
Organism: Multifurca ochricompacta; assembly: GCA_022496185.1. Classification (NCBI taxonomy): domain Eukaryota; kingdom Fungi; phylum Basidiomycota; class Agaricomycetes; order Russulales; family Russulaceae; genus Multifurca; species Multifurca ochricompacta. Next base: position 37,742 of record WTXG01000030.1, on the reverse strand, counting down.
TCTTCGTCCGCCTAATAGAATTTGAGCAGGTCAGAGAGACAGGAAGCCAGACACAACACGGTGATAGGAACACGCTGCAGCCCTTATGACAACATAGACGCATGGCCGGGCAGAGAGATGGACACGCATATACGCCACATGGGCTACAACACGGGACTGTTAGACTAGAAGTGTGGTGACGACGCACGTTTGTCTGCATTCGTTGAGCTTGATAAGCCTCAAGGAACATCTTGGTTTTTTCGTCCCCTTTAATCTGCGGTGGCATTAAATATAAATTTACTGAGTAGGAAATTACGAGGACTCACCAACAATTTCTTGTTCACACAGCCATCCTCCAAGGCAGGCAGTTCAACATTATTTAAAAGTGTCGTCGCTCGCAGCGCACCGTCCGGATCCTCAAATTCTGCGAATCCAAAGCCTTGAGGTTTATTGGCAGGTGTGATCAAGCGTTTGAAAGACTTGACGTTGCCGCAGGCCTGTGATCCTCTGTAAGTAATGGGAAAAAGATATTGACGAAACGAGACCCACGGAAAGAAGTTCATTCAGAAAAGAGTCGGTGATGCCACCTGAGATTGAACCGACAAAAGCGAAATTTGCTTTTGAGCATGCGGAGGGACAAACCCCTGAAGGTGCATTTGCTGCTGCTGTGCAAGAGCCGATATTGAGGGGCCTTGCCCGTATGACGGCAGAGGAGGACGCAGACCAAGTCCTAGCCGATTGGGCTGCATATTTTCTGATCTTGATTAGAACCTTTCCTTTCTGACTTGCTAAATCGCGTGCGTTCACGAACTGAACGGAAATCGTTCATTACGAACTAACATACCTGTTCAATTGCTGACCACAATTCTACGAAAGGGTATTTGATAAATGGCAGTATCTTCACGGAAATGTTCTTCTAATTCGGTGGTTATGAGGTGGATTCAGGCCCGCGACCAACAATGAAGATGAGGAGACGATGAACGATGACGACGCAGCCAAGCGAGAGCAAGACGACACAAGTTTTCGGGTTTCGGTTTTCGGTTACTTAAAATGATATTGATAATACTCATGACATTTCTATGGCATGGCAATATGGCCGAGCGGTCTAAGGCGCTGGAATCAGGTTCTTTCCCTAATCCAGTCCGAAAGGGCGTGGGTTCGAATCCCACTGTTGTCAATTTTTGTATTTTATTTTATTTTGTGAGTGCCTCTGGATGTTATGCGATGTACAGAGTTTCCGTCATATTTATACGGTGCGATATTGGTCCACCTCTGCAGAACTACTTATGCCTCCTTATGTCCAGACCCGTGCAGGGGAGGTAAGCCCAAGGTTTGTGTTTGTAGACCTAGGAGCGCCTCCGAGTCGTCCGCTGACACTTTGCACGTGGTGGGCAATTAGGCTACGGATAAGTCCTTCCCATGCGTCGGCCTGTACTGAGAATTCCTCGAAATAGTAGAGCAGGAATGCGGGGGCTTGCCTCTTTATGCGCCAGCAACGTTTACCATAACCTGCTCAACTGGGCTGATGAGAACAGACTCAGACTGATAGCGCGTACAGTACAAATTTCATCACGGATGACAAAAAGTTGCCAATGCCGACATCCAAGATTCCGTCTTCGCATGTCTTCGCATGGAAGCCTCCGTGACGACACCACAAAATTGACGCACGTTCCCGCGAGTTGCCCACCTGTAGGAGGTTCTTCCAATGGAATGACGGTAGGTTGACTAGAACTACACCTTGATAGAAGGCTCTGCTTGTGAAAGAATTCCGTTGCGGGTGCTCATCACCGATGAAATAACGCAAAAGTGATGTCGGCTCTTGAGCGGCACAGCGCCAAGCAAGTTTTTTGTAGTTGGGGTCGGGATGACGAAATGTGCTAGCTTCGGATATAAGTATTGTTTTGTATTGAAAAATACTAGTGAAAAAAGGGTTGTCTATTCCGTGACAACCATCATCCCCGCCACATGTTGTGGAGCGAGCACAGGCATGTGTTGCGATTTGCGATTCAGCATTGGAGGAGGGGAACTTATCACATATCACATTCTGCCGTCATGGCACTACATCAGGAAAATTACATTTGCTAGAATGACTAGAATGATGTGGTAGACTGTCTATTATGGTAAACATTACTATTATGGGTAGTCTATCAGGGCATTTCTAGTCATTCTAGTCATGCTAGCAGATGTAATTTTCCTGATGTAGTGCTTTCAATGAACCCTCTCCCTTATTCGTGAACGTCCGACACTCAACTCGGCTATTTATTACCCAACTGAACCACTGCGGAGTACGGATGTCTTTTCGCGCATGTAATTCCACTCATAATTCCGTTCTGGCAGGGATGAGAAATATACCAGCATTTTTCATTTGTTGCGAACTGCTTCTGGGTCATAGCATGACACTCTTCAGGCAATAGTCGCTGGAACAACACTTGGAGAACGTTTTACTGGACGCGACCACACTTCAACATGCCGTGAAGCATCTTGGTCACTTGGGAAGCGCTAATAGATCGTAGTGAAGCAGAAGCATCCTCGGACGTTCAAACAAACAGCTAATCATGTACGAGACAGCGAGGCTAAACCTAAATAAGGAATCTGCTCGGGTACTTCTTTACAACTCACCGGTCGACAGCAACTTGAATAAATCCCAGATGCCCGTTCCTCATGGGAAAAAAATGGCACGTTCCGCACAATGACATGCCGATTTCTCCCATGATCTATGCGTCGTATGGAGTTATGTCTAGTTGACTTTGGAACCAGGAATTGAGACTCCAGGCTGAGTGCAAACACTCAAACCACAATACACTTACCCGTCATTACGATGCGAACGCTCCCTAGGAATCTTCAGGACTTACGTTTCAGAGCGCTTTGCGTCTTCGAGGATGGGATATAAGATTCTCTGTCGCTCTGTCCACTGTACGGCAGTCCCCAATCCGAGTCAGTCGGAGCCCGTTCTCTTGCCATGTACTTCCTCGCTGCCTTTGTCCTTACCGCCCTGCTCTTGCTCGTGGAAGCTGCCCCACTAGGTGGCTCCTTTCCTGGACTGTCCATCTCCATCGCAAAGCGATCTGGGTTATGTGATGCTGATGGTATAGTCGATACTACTATTCTCCATGATCAAATCCAAAGCGTGCTAGCGTACGTGTTGTGTTAAATACACCCAAAGAAGGTATTCACTTTATTTTATGGTCTTCCTATGCATATAGAAAGATCGACAGAGGTTTCGCGGCTTATCTGAAGAACGTCGGAAACCGTCATCCTCTGGCTGAATTCTTTGCTTTTGAGCGCCTAGACAAGCGTGGGAGCGGTGACTCCCTTGTTGATGACAACGCTTCGTTATGGTACGGCGAGATTTCTGTAGGAACTCCCTTGAAGACATTCACGGGTCAGTACTTATGATAGAACGCTTTGAACCTCCACTGATTCACCTCTCGTGCAGTGGATTTTGACACTGGGAGCAGCGACCTATTTCTCCCTGGGGATCAGTGCGATTCAACCTGCTCTGGCCATACGATTTATGACACCAGAAAGAGCTCTACTGCGAAAGATCTTGGGAAATCGTTTCGTTTGAACTACGGCGATGGGTCATCTGTCAGGGGGGAACAGTACAGAGATACCGTGTCCATTTCCGGGTTGACAGTGCGCTATTATCTTTCATTCCAACATTCCTAATATAACCTTCTCTCAGGCTACTGGCCAGACTCTAGGTGCAGCGACAACCTACTCTAATGGTTTCCAAAGTAACCAGTTCCCTGCCGACGGTCTTCTTGGGATGGGTTTCGCGTCTATTTCTGCTTATAACGCACCACCGCTCTTCCAGTCTCTTGTCGCCCAGGGTCAAGTCGATCAGCAAATTTTTAGCTTTTACCTGGCTGAACAGGACTCTGAGCTCTATATTGGTGGCACAAATCCGAAGCACTACTCAGGTGATTTCACCTACGTACCCGTTACTAAGGAGGTTTGATAGCAGCAATTTCTCCGTAACGCGTCCCCTAACGGTGGCTTTGTATGCAGGGGTACTGGCAGGTTGATTTTGGTGGAGTCTCAGTGGATGGTTCCCAGGTTAAGCAGGGTGCCTCTTCAATAGTGGACACTGGAACCACCCTTATCATTGGTGATACTAACGGTATCGCGGCTCTCTTCGCTAAAATTCCTGGGTCTCGTCAGATAGACAATGGCCTGTATGCCAGTCTGTATTATCGCACTTATCGCCTGTTCAAGTGGAAAACTAACACACACCCTAGTCCCTTGTAATTTCAACGCCAAGATTTCAGTCAACTTTGGTGGTAAAGACTTTAATGTGGACCCGAAGACGTTCAACCTTGGGCCCATTGACCAGAGTTCAAATCTCTGCCTTGCTGGCGCGGCATCAAGCAATTCACTTGGTAAGAGTAGTTTTTTTCCACTCATGTATGTTCTCAATCAATCAAACCCGTAATTGCAGATTTCTGGATCTTCGGCGATGTGTTCCTGCGAAATGTGTATACATCATTTGATGTCCACAACTCCCGCGTCGGTTTCGCGACTCTTGTATAAGCTTGGCTCAAGAGTTGTCTCTCTCCGAACTTTGCGCTGTCACACGCATGCACACTCGTTTTTTGTTGTTGTAGGTGTATTTGTCGCTCGTTTCAAAATGATACCCTCGTTTTTTGTCAACTATTCAGCATCTTTTGGATTGTCTGGATCATAGGAATTGAGAGCTTATATTTCTTATAATCATAAGTGGCGTGGCGACCAAACCTTATCAGTTTCGGGTGGCATGATGACCATCTAATCATTTCGATTGTGACGTGACTATATGACTGTGACCTTGTTGTGACTGCCGAATGACCTTATCCCTGTGCCTGTGTAATTTGATATGTACTTACAGTATCAAAAATAATAATAATAAAATAACTCCTGTCCCTCATCCTCAGACCTCCATCGGCGGGCGGACAACGAACAGAGACATGAGCCTTCACCTCCCTGCTACTTCTCTCGATATCACCGAAAATGAAATTGGATCAGGATCTGAGAGTGAGCCAAATGGAACCGATGCTGAGGAAACCTGGAGCGATTGGGTCTCCGACTCGCCAATTGATAGACAATGCAAATCCCTGTTCGAGGACAAGTTCCTTGCGTCCACGACAGAGGCACTAGATTATGACAAGAGAATACACGGGTTTGATCTGAACTCTTTCTGTAAAGAAAAAGGTTCTCCTATTCCCCCCTGATTGCTATTTTGGATGCCCCTAATGTGGAAGTTTACGTGCAGCGCTCGACTTTTATGATCGAGTTCGTCTGATAAACTACATCAGGAAGGAGGTATGTACATGTTCTCAAATACGATTTTAATGATTTAAAATTCCGCACAGAAACCTTCTGCGCAGAGTTTGCGAACTCTCAGTGGGAAGGAGTTTTCCTATGATGACTATCTGTTGCCTGTGATAGAAGATGATCCGCTTCTTCGTAAGTTCTACGCAACGAGGAGCGTATGCCCTCTGATTCTGTATTAGTGGGTCCTCTGGACAGTTGGTCCGATAGTGAGGATGGCTCCAATTTATCAGCTCCCACTGACCTCGCGACTGCTAATCGGAGAATCGCCACCCTCGAATTGAAATTAGCTGCCGCAAAGGAAGAGCTTACTCATTTCCGATTGTTAGTTCACCAGCGCATGGATACAGCTCATATTAGAGATGCTATCAACGCCCCTGATGGGCATATTGCGAGCCCTAGCAGGCGCGATGATGACTCTCATTACTTTGAGAGCTATGGAGAGAGCGGTAGGACCATCTTGCAGCACATAACTTCCCATGGTCTAATTATTACTTTTCTTCTGCAAGAAATTCATGCAGTGATGATCCAAGACAGAGTTCGAACCTCCTCCTATGCGTCCTTCATCATGACGAACGCCGATCTTTTCCAAAATGCGGTCGTTTTGGATGTGGGATGCGGGACAGGAATTCTATCTCTGTTTGCTGCTCGTGCAGGCGCAAAACGTGTCATCGCTATCGATGCGAGCGATATCGCGCTCAAAGCTAAACGCATTGTTGAAGCTAACGGTTACGAAAATGTTATAACGTGAGCCATTCTTACTAATCGTCCCGTTACCTTCAAACTCGTGTAGCGTCATCCAAGGAAAGGTAGAGGAGATCTCGCTTCCCGACGACATCTCTCACGTCGATGTGATCGTTTCCGAATGGATGGGTTACGCCTTGCTATACGAGTCAATGCTGGATTCGGTGCTCCATGCACGAGATCGTTTTCTTAAACCCGCTGGGGTTATGGCTCCAAGCCAGTGTAGAATGATGCTCTGTCTGAGCGAGGCGAGTGACATCTACAAAGAAAGAATAGGTTTCTGGAACGACATCTACGGTGCGCCCACTCGTCGGACTTTGTCCTCCGTTCATATCATTACAGGATTTGATCTCTCGGTGATGGGGGAGGAGGTTTTTACTGATGCTGTTGTTGACATCGTAGGACCTGACACAGTAATGAGCGAGCCGTATATGATCAAGGTACGATCATAACTGACATCCCCTGCCTCACATTTATGTCGCACACACAGGATCTCTATCTGAGAGATATAACCACGAAGCAACTAGAATTCATGACACCCTTCTCACTTGTCTCGACTGCCGAACGACGCACAAAAATCCACGCACTTGTTCTTTACTTCGACGCGTTTTTCGAGGCAACAGGCTCCCCCGTCTCATCTAATACGGCTGTACGTGTAACCCGTGGTGGCGAAGGTGAACTTGCGGAGGTATGGCCGCTTGGTCGCAGACCCAGTGCGCTTCGGCGACAAAGCCTGAAAAGCAGGCAAGAGACCATAAGTTTCAGCACGGGACCTCGCAGTGTGCCCACACACTGGAAACATACAATCTTCTTACTACGTGAACCAGTCGTGGTCACAGAAGGTGCAGTGTGCTTCTGGGCCAGAAACTTGAGGGGGCTAACACTCTAATTGCGTAGGAACCATTGTGGCAGGGACATTCCATTGCCGAAAGCGCGAAAATAACTCGCGAGAACTGGATGTTGAGGTGCACTATACAGTCAAGTCGGGCGCGAGCTCAGAGGGGATTGAAACACCGGGAGATGTAGTTGTGCAGATTTTTAAGGTACGATAGTGTATAGGCTGTGGCTGTGTTTAAGCCCGCCCGGGTATGTGCAACCGGTGTACTGGCCACTTTCTTTCCCACGGGTCTGTTTACATTTCTTGCGCAGTGTTCTTCGTGGATTATATATACGCGTTCGTCATCATCGGATCGTGCGCGTAAAAGTCCTTATATGCCGGTATTTTACCTGCTGCGTGCTGTGCGCGCAGTCTTTCGTCGCTTCCCGCGTGCTGGCGGGCGAGGCGAGCGACGAGGGGGTGAAATTGTAGGTTGCACCCCTTCCCGCCTGCATGAACTGACACACACTTCCATCCTCAGGGTTTCAAGGCCAACAAACCGGTATGCGACCGTGGGCGTCCGGAACCCATCTGGACTTCTCAGTCCAAGTGGTTGAGGAGGGCCCAGAGACTGCACGTGCTCTGCACAGCTCCCTAGGGTAGATGATAACACCCAAGACTTTAAAAGTCTGCACCTACCGGCTAAAGTACAAAGAATGCCGGACCCAAGGAACCAGAAGATGGTGCTGCCTTTCGAAATGCTGCAGAGATGCCTGTATTGATGCACAATCTGATACTTTTTTTTGGGGGGGAGGGGGAGGAATGACCCTTCTGTGGTGCCTGTATGACCCCAGCTGGACATGCAATGTCTGTCTCTCTCCCCACAAAATGAGTAACCAGTGGGTGACTTTGCGCGCCCACGCCACAGATAAATTCCACATGGCTTCCCTGCAGTTTCGATCACCTGGATTTCTCTTGTCTACGAGAGCTCAAATACCTCTTACATACCCCAACTCTTTCTAAAACATTTTTCTCGCTCTCACCTTGCATTCTCGTTAAAGATGGATGATTCTAACCCGATGGCTTCGACCGCCTCCTTAATTTCTACCAATACAACTTCGTCTTCCTTTTCTCCCCAACAGAAAGCCGATGGCAAGCACCTGCCGGTAAAAAAGGACTACGCTGCCGCCCTTTCTGCGTTACAGAGCAAGTATGGCCTATCGGACGCATCCGCAACGTCCACGCCTGCCCCGCTCTCCTCCAATAAATCCTCCACTTCCAAATACCTATCGACTCCCAACAACTTTCCCAGCACTACACCGCCCTCATCCGCTAGCGCGGCTTCCGTTTCTGCGGAACGACAGAGGGCGGGGAGGACAGCAAAGAAGTTTTCCTCCCCTCTTGCCTTACTTCGCGCCAAATACCAGACAAGAAGTTCGTTGGTACCTTCCTCGTCGTCATCCCCATTAGCTGCGCTGGGTGGAGAACAGTCTGGAGGAAAGGAAGACAAGAAAATAAAGAAGGCTGATGCAGATACGGTATCGAAGCACATCAATGACGGAGGGATATACGGAAAGGTTGGGTTCACTTAAATGCTCCTTGGGAGATGGACAGGCCGCTAACGGCGTTGATTATGTGCCCCTAGGATACCTGACTCAACGTTGGTCACTGTACTTGGTCCAAACACCATAAAGCCCTATTTTTGGCTACAGTTCAGAGCGATTGGTTGTTTATTCTCTCTCCCTCCCTCTCTTCCCCCCTCCCCGCAACTAGATATTGGTACCACCATTTCAAAGTAGTAGGGCGGTGTATACGAGTTTTGGCGTTTCTGCTGTACATGTTAGGATACTACTTCGGGTTTTCACGGCGCTCCGGTTTGTGCCCCCTGAAGGTGTGAGCGGTTGATTTCTGAGAGCCATCAAATTGTTCAACAAACAAATTGTTGAGCTTAAAAGTCGCAAATTTGTGAGTCATGATACCTGCTATGCAGCATACCATATAATAACCTTTTCGGAGGTATTTCTACACGAGGGACCGGTCGGAGCACGCAACACTGGCAAACAAAACGGGAACGATGACTCGACTTGTTCTGACCAGGAACCGCAATAATATATGAAGGTTTCTCAACACATGTACGTGTACGCGGAAATAACCTGGTGCCTTACCTCTCCGCCTTGTGCACCGACAGTCCCTGTCAACGATCTCCGGCAGAATGATAGATTGCACCGCGCGCTCGCACCAGTCACTAGGGACATCAGTGGGCTGACTCCCATGGCCCTTGGACTCGCCCAAGCCAATGTCAACACCGTGGTGCCAATGCTATGCCATTCCATCCTAATTCGTCCAATAAGCCCGTGAGTAGGGCTGCGCACCGTACCCGTACCTCACGGTATGGACGGGTCCGTAGTACGGTTGCCGTACCCGTGCCGTACCAGCTCAAGTCAATCATCGAGACCGTCAAAAAAACGGCCGTCGACGGCATTGGACGGCATTGGACGGCATTGACTGAATGAACTTTCATCTTGTCATTAAGCCACCAAAACTCAATCCAGGATAGTGTTAGCTAAATGTGGTAAAGATAAGAGATAAAATAAACTAACTAATACTCACTTCAGTTTATGTGGTCAAAAAACTGAAGTGAACATGTACAGAGTAGCAACCTTTAATACTGCTCAAAGGATCATGACAATAAGGAGAACAAATATAGTTGTTTATATGTGACAAGACAGAAGGAATGTGTTGTGTGCGCAATGTGGAATTCTTTGTCTGAATCAGTTATCTGACACCTTTGGATTATCTTATCACAATCAATAGATCAAATCCACCCAGGAGCCCGGCTGTCCGGTCCCCAACAATCTGGTTGCTACCGGCCTGTCTCAACAGCAATTATTAAATCCAAAGAACAAAAACAATGCTCGATGGGTTGCTGACCACTGGAAAATGGGGATGGTGAGATAGGCTGGCTGTAAATTAGTGTATATGTTTATTTTATTTATGATTTATTTTGCCTAATTATAATTAGTATATTTTGGTCTGCCAGAGTAGATCTGATAGTCGAGTTGTATGCTGTGCAGCAGCACTTGAACTGTGTTTTACCTCCCTGTGAATACTTTGTTGATTAGACACAATCATTACTATCTTGGTTACTATAGCACACCCATTTACAGTACTTAACAATGCTTTTCATGTACAGTTCACTTCGGTTTTGGCCATCATAGCTGAAGTGACTATTCTCTTATCTTATCATCTGTAACTAATGCATACTAGTTACGACTACCTATCTGTGTAGTTTTGCTTATCTATGCCTCAGGCAGTAATACCGTCTACTACCGTATACCGTAAAATGGCCGTACCCGTACCCGTACCCGTACCGTATCCGTCAGCGATCCAGTGAGTACAAAAAATGGACGGTGTACGGGTCAGCCGTACCCGTCTTATTACCGTCAAATAGACGGCCGTTACCGTAAAACAGACGGTGCGCAGCCCTACCCGTGAGGAGCAAGTCCATCCTTTAGCGCATCCTCCGTTCATCTAGGCAAGGGGTCTGTGAATTGGGTGCGCATCGCTATCGTTATTATGAACGTGTGAGCAACTCACAGCTTCCCATTAAACTTTATTGGATGACTCGGATGAGGAGCTATTTGGCTTCACATTCCGATGCGTGTAGTTTAGACATACACGCTGTATTTGGTATGATAATGATACATGGGTTCACTCCACTCTCGAGTTATTTCCAGTGCAATGTCTGATATGACATATTCGGGGGATCTAGACCTTCAACGACTCGGATTCGGAGGAACTAGTAACCTCTAACGGTACTGTGCTATGCAGGCACACCGGTGGGGAAGAACGGGCCGAAACATCCGAACATGGATCCATGGGCCCGTGTATCCGAATTTGTTGCCTCGTTGCCTGCCTCGTTCCCTGTGCATCGACGCCAAGATCATGAATTCATGAATCCATACACTACGTTATCCATAGCTAAGGTCCATCTATCATTACCATGGCCACATAACCGGATATAGCAGTACTTTTCTCAGCCCACTTTGTTGCCGGTGGATAGGATTGAACGAAAAAGGCATTATCGCCGCAGGCTGCAGTACGTATGTGCCACGGCCACAGCCTCTCGAGTCATTTTGATTCTGACTGGGGACTAAGAAAACAAGTTCCTTCCGCTCACAGATTCGGACATCTTTAAGGTTCAAGTTTGTGCAACGCGCCAATGCATTTCTCTCTTTGCTTAAAAGCATGTAAGTGCGCGGTCTAATGGCCAGTATCTCAATCATCTTGCAGCTAAACCTCTCTCTACCTCTACTGTATCCAAACCAACTTCATCGCCTTTTCCATCTCATTGCGAACTCTTAACCAAGATGTTCCGAAAGCGTAACTCACAGACGACCAGCCCTTACAACAGTGCTTTGGGACGCGACTCTAGTATGTGGCACAACTTTGTTTACAAAATCTACGCGACCTGACTCGCGTCGGAAATCCAGATAACACACTTGTCGACCCACAGCGATCGACAAAGAAGGGTGGGAAGCCTGATCCTGATGTCATATTTGGCACCCTCGCCTCCACGTATGGTTGGGGCGGGCATGTCCCTGCTCCGCTTCCAGAAAAGTCCAAGAAGAACGCGAGTAAACGATCGGCGCCGCCGCCGCCGCCTCACACCCCCACCCCCACTTCCACGTCTCCTTCGCCCCCCCGCCAGCAAACTTTGACGCAGGCCCAGCGTGAACAAGCTGTCGCAGACCTCGCATCGAGGTATGGCTGGGCAGCTTCTTCCTTTCCCGGTTGCCGCTGGAAGATGTAGAGCCTTTCCGAGTGATTACTTTATGAAATCTCTTTTTAATAATTTCTGACTCCTCTGCGCGTGGCTGGAGACGCTCAGAGCTCGTACGCTGTGATCGAGCATTTTCATATATGCGGGAAATCGCTCTCTTGTGGCGAGCCCATATCCATAGTATTTAAATGCCCTTCAGGCATGAAGAACTCTTATAGTATCTTTGATTACCTTGGTGGAAGCTCATGCGTTCTTAATATTCCCTCATGCCTACGATTACGATACCACTTGTATAGGACTGAATCTGAATAGTATTCCATTTTTATTCTGTGACTGACGGCTTGATACCTTTACCAGGAGCCTGTGGCTAACATTATAATCGAGGATAGCAGTCAGTTCGAGGTACTTCGGCACCTAGACGCACCTGACGGAGATCGGTTCATGAAGCGTTGACTGCCATTGAAAAGAAAAGTTATGCTGATCGACAATGAAGAGAAGTGAGCAGATAATAATTACAAGTGACGTCTATGGCATTTCTATTGACTGAAAATTCGCCAGTAGTCTGGCGCACCACGTTTAATTTCCATGTCATGCGTCCCCCTGGCGACGGCTGTTTACATACATTGTATGTCTCCGTCTGCGGTTTTGTTTCATCGTCATCGCATCATGCATGAATTGAATTGATGACACAAGTGTGGCTCTGGCAACAAGATCAGCACAGCACATATAACATCCCCTCTTAATAATTGATCGGACCGCATGATGTTTAGTATTATGCGCGCGTACACGCCTCTCTTCAACTTCTACAACACAATGACTTCATATGTAAATGTACCTTCACACAACAAAAAAGAGATTTCTGGAAATGCGGATGTTGGTAAAGAACAGGCAAGGCGAGTGTGGTGCGCTGGGCGTGTCCCCAACCCCCGTTGCGAGGGCTGCGCGCTTGTGTGATAAAGTTAGTTATCTGATGAAGCCCAATATCATAAAATGTTTGGCTCGACATTCCCAGCACAACCCAACCCCCCGAAAAGACGGGATATTAGCAACAGGTCGGATTAGCATTGACTCTAAGCACAGATCCTTGGGTCGTTTCGCTGCTGACAGTCGCATCATCATGATCTCCTGATCTCCTTTTCCTAATGCAGACAATACTATTCGCCATTTGGGTCCGATTACCCATGGGGCCGCGCTTGTGTATCATCAAACCATGGTCATCCTATTCCGTTGAGAACATACGTCCTATAAAAGTAAAAGGCAAATTGGCCGAAGTATATATATATATTAGTTCCTCAACTTGTGACCACGGTACTCGTCTGCAAATCGATAATGTCCAACGTCCCATTTACTCCCCTTCTCATCAATGGCGAGCACCGCCCTGCGAGCACCGGTGCGACCTTCTCGGTCTACAGTCCACACACGGGCACGCTCGCTTCCACCGCCGCCGCTGCAACTTCTGACGACTGCCGTGCTGCCATCGACGCAGCGCAACTTGCATTCCCCGCGTGGGAAGAGACGCCATACGCGACGCGTCGTCAGATTTTCCTCCGTGCGTTGGAGACGCTTCAGTCTGAGGAATGGCAGAAGAAGGCCACCCTTCCTATGCGTACAGAGGTAGCAATGCCACAGCCACAGGTCCTGTTTAATTTACTTGCTGGGACAATAACTCTTGAGAGCATCGCCTGCATGGTGAACGACTTGAAAGGCGAAACACTTCCAAGTGGCATCCCTGGAGGACAGGTATTCGTACAGAGGCGTGCGCAAGGTGTCATGTACGTCTGTCACAGCCCAGCACAGCCCAGCACTATTTTTATCATGGGCTGACTGGCCGAGAACGCAGATACTCTGTAGTTCCGTGGAATGCTCCCATTCCACTTCTGATCACTTCCGTTGTCGTTCCTCTCGTCTGCGGCAATACCGTGGTGGTCCGTCCCTCGGAGTTTTGCCCATACACGACTTCCCTTGTGGTGGATGCCCTGCATGATGTCCGTGAACGAAACACTTAACACAGGCTTGTGCTTCTAGCTGATGTTAACTTTAGGCTGGCCTTCCCGCGGGCGTTCTTAATTTTGTGCCTATGTCTGTGGAGGATACCCCTCAACTTACGTCAGAGATAATTGGGCACCCAGCTGTAAAGAGGGTCACGGTGCGCACCTTCGGCTCTCTTTATTTTTGATAGTGTTCGACTTTGCATGATCGATAAGTTCACAGGAAGCGACCGTGTCGGCAAGATTATAGCCGGTGAAGCGGCAAAACATCTCAAGCCGTGCGTTCTGGAGCTAGGTGGCAAGGCACCCTCGGTTGTACGTGATGTCTTCTGCGTATTTTTCCGGACAGGACTGATGGTCGACACACATCGATCAAGGTCCTTGCAGATGCTGACATTGACCAAGCCTCGCGAGCCATCGTGGTCGGCGGACTTTTGTATTCCGGACAGATCTGCATGTCCACTGAGCGCGTGATCGTACAGCGTCCGGCGCTTGAGCCGCTCGTCGCCGCGATCAAACAACACATCAACACCCTCAGCGTCGGTGATCCCCAGAACGCTCACCTCTCGTCGGTCTTCACGGAGCGCAGCGCAGATGGCATCATCTCGATGCTGAAAGAAGCCAAGGAAGCTGGCGCCGAAGTGGTCCTCGGTGACTTTGAAAAGGCTGGCCCCGCGCTGCTGAAGCCGCACGTGCTTCTGGGAGTCAAACCCGAGATGCGGCTTTGGCAGCGCGAGTCGTTTGGTCCCGTTCTTGCCTTGGCCGTCGTTGATACCATCGATGAGGCAGTCCAACTGGCGAACGCGTCCGACTACTCGTTGGCAGCTTCCCTCTGGACAAAAGACGTGTACAACGCGATCAACGTAGCGATGCGCATTCGTTCCGGTCCGTAGTTCTACTCTTTTTAATCCTTTTGTACCAAACTCATGTCATTTTGGATAGGTTCGGTGAGCATCAATGGCTCAACAATTCATGTAGAAAGTGGACACGGGCTTACCGGGTTAGGGTATGTTGAGATCTACATTGAAAAAAAGAAAAAGCCACTTGACTTACTGAGATTCCGCAGAGGGTCGAGTGGTTATGGCAGATTTAATGTCGACAACTTCACAGACAAACGTGTGATCACGCTGCACCCACCAAAGTCCAACTACGGGTTGTTGGGTTTGTAATAAATAAATAAGGTATATATTCCGTATCCCGTATATACGGTGTGTCGGGACTGGCTTCAATATTAGTGTATTATTGAGGACGACGACGACAGAGTTAAGAAAAAAAAATACTTGGGAAACATTGGACACATCCGGAATTGAACCGGACACCTCCCGCATGCTAAGCGGGCGTGATAAACCAACTACACCATGTGCCCTGCACTATTCGCGTGTCCTATACTGTAATAGCCTCTTCCCAGTAATCTCAAAAGAAGGAAAGAAGGAAAAAAGGAAGAAGCTGACCCTCACTCAGCCTAGTTCAGTCCACAGTCCACAGCAAACAAAAATCAGAGAAATGTGGTCTTTATATATTGAAATTGGGACCGACCTGAAACGGAACGGGCAACGGGCAATAGAAGGGACCTTCACCTTCGGCTAGCTGTTGGACGTAAGTTGATGGCGCACTCGCTCCGCACTTCGAAACGACCCGCAACGCTACTTTTCGGGCCCTACGCGAGTGCCTTGATTGTTTACAAACCGAATAAGTTCAGCCTCTTAGGGCCCATTTCAACAAGCAGTGCGTGTTGCTTCCTAGTCTCATGATGACTCTTAGTGCAATGGTGGGCTATATCCATTCACTCAGCACCATTCCCCACCTAGACTGCTCTGCAGGGTGGCCAACCACATCTTCATTTTCCTTTCCCAAAGTCTCTTTTTGTCTATGGGAGCTCGCAACAACTCGCGTCGCCTTGGCTGTATTCGGTCTTGTCGTCGTTCTCGTCGTCCGCTACGCAAGTAGCCCTTGGCGCCGTGTTCCTCCTGGTCCACGCGGACTTCCTGTTCTCGGAAATGCTTTCGAACTCCAAGACAAGAGTTGGATGTTTAAGGGAGATTGCAAGGAGGCATTCAGTGCGTTCCCCTATTCAACGACAGGGTTGCTATCCTCATGCTGTCTCAGAGGACATCATGTACTTGAATGCCCTTGGCCAATCCATCCTCGTTATCAACAGTCTCAAGTCGGCTGCAGAACTTCTTGACCAACGCACAAGCATTTATTCTAGTCGTCCCCGTTTAATCATGGGTCATGAAGTCCTCGCTGGTGGCCTATTCACTGCATTCCTTCCCTATGGGGATCTGTGAGTGTGCCACTTCTTTTTTTTGATTTACAACTCAATTATCTTCATAGTTGGCGTCGCGCTCGCCGCGCTGCGCACCAGGGACTTACAAAATTGGCAGTCCGTAAATATGACACGATCCTTCGCAAAGAGAGTGTTCTGCTTGCTTCTGCGCTTCTAAAAAACCCCGAGGCTTTTAAGAAGCACTTTGAGCGTTCAGCAGCTTCTTCAATCATGTCAATTCTATACAACTATCCCACCCTTGAGACTGAATATGACAAGACTCTGAAGGAGATTCACTCCTTCATAGAACGCATGTCCAGGGCTGCAGCTCCAGGGGAGTATCTCGTCGAGTTGTTCCCTTGGATGATGTATATTCCTGAAAGGCATGTCTTCATACCCTTCAAGTGTTTCTCGAACTCAGTTGTATGGCACGGCCTCAGGTTTGCAAAGTGGAAATATGAAGGAAGGAGGTATTTCACGCAGCACACGACCATGTTCGAGTCACTCTTCAACCAAGTTCGTGACGATATTGTGGGTACATAAACTGGTATCATCCATGCTGGCCTACTGACTAAGCGTGACCGTGCTAAAGTCCAACGGGTCGGAACGGCCGAGTATGAGTGCAACTCTCATCAAGAACCCTGACCGGAACGGGCTTTCCAATCGAGAAATGGCCTGGCTCGTTGGTACATTATAGTGTGTGCTCTGTTACTTCCTCCGGAGTTTTCCGCTAAACATACCCTGCTGACAGCTCTGCTGGCGCAGAGACAACATCCACTACGATGGATTGGTGGGCACTCGCGATGATTGCAAATCCCGAAGTACAGAAGCACGCACAAGCTGAACTCGACGCAGTTGTCGGACGGTCCCGTGCACCGACGTTTTCGGATGCTCCACATCTTCCATATATACAGGCAATGGTCAAGGAAACTCTTCGATGGCGGCCTGCGCTTCCACTCGCTCTCCCCCACACCACGACAGAGGATGATTGGTATAATGGAATGTTCATCCCGAAGGGAACAATGTGCCTTGCGAATCTTTGGCATTGCCATCATGACCCTGCATACTATGGTGACGATGCCGCGAGCTTCAACCCTCAGAGATTTCTTGATGCGGAGGGTAAGCTCATTCCAGGGTCGGCAGAGACGCGCGATGAAGGCCATGGGACGTACGGATTTGGGCGGCGCGCCTGCGTTGGGAAGCACGTTGCCAATGAATCTCTATTCATATACATGGCCACCATCCTATGGGCTGCGAAATTGGAACGGGTTCGCGACCAACACGGGTATGAGGTACCGCTGGATATGGTTGCTTTCGTCGATACTGGCATGGTCTTGTATGTCTTTATCTGTGTTACGAGCACAGGGTCGACTAATACCAACGATGCAGCAAACCGGTTCCGTACTCGTGCCAAATTACGCCTCGATTTCCTGAGGTGCCCTCGATACTAGAAGAAGAGAAAGAGAACCTCAAGACATGACGATAGACAATGAAGTATATGTTTCTGTGTACTTTATTGCATGGAGTAGAGCAAGTAAATCATTTCTTGTGACTGAACACGCATTTGAGCTGGATGCTTCTTGAACATGTCGGGTTGTGGATAAAGGCGGGCACTTTGTGATATTATATCTACATAAGGGAGGGGCAATAGAGGGAAAGTAAAAGGAAAAGACAGTCCCAAGTTTGTAAAAAAAATAGTGCACAATCTGTACCCTTGTCTCGGATCTGTTAATGCCATTACTTTCAAGAGGCCAAAAAAAATGCAAAAAAAGAATAAAAAGAATATTGGACACATCCGGAATTGAACCGGACACCTCCCGCATGCTAAGCGGGCGTGATAAACCAACTACACCATGTGCCCTTGACGTAGAGATATTTAATTAAAATGTTTAGTTTGGTTGTCACTTTAATGTCTTGGTGGTTCATTGCACTGCCACTGCCACTGCCACCGCTGGGCGGATCGTTGCTGATGGATCGTTCCTGGGCGTGGGCACACTACACTACACTACACTACACATTTCCATTTTTTTCACCATCGGGATGATGTCTGAACGCGACAAGCCTCTCGTTGGGTCCATTTTTGAGCGAAAACCAAGTTCCTCCACATCTGCTCCCTCCGTACCACAACTAATAGGGTCAACGACGGGTTTCCCTACAGCACAGCACCGTTCGAAGAGTGTCTTTGCACGCAATCGAGAGGCAGAACAACATCAATTTACTGCACGCTCACCAAGGAGTGCAGAGCCACCCATCGTGCAGACAGCATCAAGAATGCAAGAGCTTGGGCCATCGGAAAAACGCGATAGTGATACTGATGACTGGCGCACACGGATGAGCGAGGAGAATGAGAGACTTGTTGCCGCGATGACAGAGGAAGAGAGAGAGGAAGGCCGAAGAGAGATTGAAGAGAAATTCGGAAATAACATTGGGGAGCTGCTAAGAAGAGCACGGATGGCTCGGGAGGCTGACGAGAAGAAGCTGAAGAAAGCTGCTACTCTTGCTTCCCTGGAAAGTGACCTTGTGCATCCTCTGCCTGACAATACTATCCACACGCCTTCCGTGCCTCCAGGTACGTATATAAATGCCAGCATGTTCCACTTCAGATCTAACACCCCGAAAGCGTTGCGTATTTTAGCTCCGGGTACGCTGTTTCATCAGACCTTCCTAATACACACATGGCCGACCTTAACGTTTAGGCGAGCTGTCATCGGGGGCCCTTTCCCCTCCCCCAATTCTCTCTACTTCAAGCACGCGACCCTCCACTCCAGCGCGGGCGAATCGCAAACTACGTTTCGCAGACGTCACCCCCAATGACGTTCATATCTATGAATCTGCTCCTCCATCACCGCGGAAGACGCCGCTAGCACTCCCTCCTTCATCGGGAGACGACCTTGTGGTATCTCTCGGTCAGTGGAAGGGCCATGCGCCCATCTCCATTCAATCATCTGGCTCTTCAGAGCCACATTTAAGTGCGGCGCCACTCAACAAAGACTCTTCGGTTACCCTGCCATCCCTGACTTCTGAAGGACCCCCAGAGGAAGGCACACCCGAAGATATCCGACGTCGTTTTTTCCCTTCACTTCCTACTGGCGACCCATCTCTGGTTTGGATCGAGTCCACCCCACTGCCAGATCTCACCAAACCCTCCCTTCGTTTCGACCTCAACGGCGCACCTATACCTCCTACATTATCCGCAACCCTGCCAACACATTTAGGACTTCACCATCATGCCGAAGGTGCACGTGCTGGTTATACACTTGATGATATTTTCCTGCTTGTACGCTCAACCGTCCCCGCACAACGTGCTGCCATGCTTGGCATTCTTGCGAGAATTATGAGAAGACTCGCTCGTATGCGACATGGCATTTCGAGGGATGCAGAAGGAATCGAAGAACTGCGTGGAAGAGAAGAAGAGCTCCGGAAGAGGGCTATCGCTATGGGGGCAGAAGCAATGAGTGAGCGAGGCAGCCTTGGCTCGAGGGCAGTGGAAGTGCTATGGGAAGCTCTCGTCGGGTGGGATGAGGAATTGATGGATGTCGACGGTGCAGAGTTGCAAGGGGATCCGCCCCAAGTGGCCTCCCCCGATCAGGGAGGCGAGAGTGACGTGATGGGCGATGCTGTATCATATCTTCCATTGCAGTTCTTTCTCCCTCAAACGGCGACAATCTTCGGCGCCGCGGACCTTCCACGTCTCTCTCTTGTGCAACTTTTAGCTGTGCTCCAACGACTTGCGATGCATAGCAATGCCATCGCGGACGCGATCACCAACTCACCCTCCTTGATCGCCAATCTACTTCATGTTTTTATCCTGACGTCAATTCCTCCTTCGGAACACGCGCCTCTACCTGTCCCGGCCGCCATCCGCCTCCTCATCACGCTCGCCTCAGCTTCCCGAGCATCGGCATCCAAACTATTGGACCCTGCGGATGCGCTTCTGCGCTTTCTCATATCACCTCCAAACTCATCGCCTTACTCGCTTTCCCTCGCTACTACCCTCCTCACCCACACGTTAAACTTATACAGCACGTTCGCCCGCTATGGTCTTTATGCTCATATTGCGACGACTGCCAGGGAACCCCTTACCCGCCTCTCATCGTACATTTTCTCCCTCGAGTGCGACTCACGTCCATTGTTAGCCGCTTACATATCTCTTCTCGGTGCCTGGACAACCTGTGCTTCTGACCCTCATCAAACAACGCCGCCGCATGAAATACTTTGGAGTCAAATTTCCGGCTGGGGCTGGATATCCAATCTTGCCACTGTTGCCCGCAAGCTCAAGCAAGAGCACGCGGACTGGGGTACGTGGGCGGCACTGTGGAATGCAGAGGCTGCCTGGCTTGAAGGTGCCCGACATAATGGTGTGCGTGGGGGTGTCGAGGAAAGGGAAGGCTCATTGGCTAGACTGAGACCCGCGTTTGCTGGTGGTGCGGAGAAAGAGGTCGTCCTCAGTGCGATAACCTCGTTGAAGCGTATGCTAAGCGAGATACCCATGGGTTATGATTCTGATAAAAGTCCTGGATTCTACGGTGAGATGAACGAGTCCGCTTTGGTTCTCAGCGCTGTTATTCGTCTTTGGCTGGCGTGCCTCCCTCTGGACAAGAAGCCGCCGCCTGAGACCCCCTTCCAGCTTCCGTTTTCTCTCCTTGGGATGTTGGCAATATTCAGTGTCACTCATCCATTTCTCTCCAGACCGTCGAGCATCCCGTCATACACACGGCCTCTTCTGCGTCCTCTGGTCTCATTTATTGCTAATTTCGTGTTGCTTTCGCGCCGCCTCCCAAATACAACCAGTGGCCTATGGCTTGCGCAACTTAGCGTCACTCTCATGCGATTCCTGCCGGGCGATGAGGATGCTGCGCGTGATATGCTTGACGCTATCATTGGCTTGGTTGATGAACGGTGTCTCAACGACTACGGTTGGAGCGTCCCGTCCGAGGTGTGGTCTCGCGGCGGGCTGCGCATACTCGCACCTTTCCTCACCTTTGACCTCACCCCACACGCGAACGGTGCCGGTTCCGATGGAGAGGATGAAGAGGCTCCACGCGTCCGTGTCGCGCCGCTCATTCCTACACCTCACTCCCTCAAGCTCGCCACAACACAACGCCTTCCGTCTCTAAGCGGGTTTTCATTTTTGTTTGCGCGCGACTGGTCGCTTCTCCCGTTGGACCACCTTCTTCGTTCTGGCACATCTCCAGTATGGCGGAACCTACCTGGGGATTGGGATGCAAGCGAAACAGACGTCGTTCGTGCCACGCTCCTGCTCGCGCGCATCGTGCGTGAGTCAATGCTGGCAAATGGGACACCGGAATTTGCCATGACCCGCGCAGAAGTCACGTTCAGTTGCATGAAGATTTTCATGCTCGAACATGGGCAGGCTCAAGGCGCACCATCCGCAAGCGGTGAAGACCGTGAAGAAGTATTTCGCGACGGCGCTGTCGGCGAGCTTATGGAAGCTCTTCTCCTTCCCTTCACGCTCGTTGCATCCTCGAATGGCCTTTCTGCCTCTGCCACGTCGGATGAGCAGGACAATCTTGAATTGGC
This sequence comes from Multifurca ochricompacta, assembly GCA_022496185.1. Taxonomy (NCBI): domain Eukaryota; kingdom Fungi; phylum Basidiomycota; class Agaricomycetes; order Russulales; family Russulaceae; genus Multifurca; species Multifurca ochricompacta. The sequence goes on along the minus strand of WTXG01000030.1, from coordinate 16,314 downwards.
TGCGGCTCGCTTTCTCGGTTCCGGGACACCATTCTACCAGTTCTACACGGATTTCGTCGCTCTCTACGACGCGATCTCCTTCGGACACCCACTCTTTTCTGCCCTCCTCCTTCCGCCCCTTTCACAGAACTACGCCCCCGACTATCGCAAACTTCTGTATGACGATACCGCACACGTACTCGGCACCGTCCGCACACCAGTCGAACGCGTCATTGGCGGAGCCGCCGGGGGCTTCCTCTGGCCTGTCGAAAACGTGCCGCAGGTTGTGGGGGCGCAGCTCAGTCTGCTTGTCGGTCGCCGCGCACGTGTACCAATCGAAGGGTTCGTACGCTGGATGGCGGTGCACCATATCGCAGCGAATGTGTGGCCAGATCTGCGGGAGGACCCGCCCAGTTCTATCGCAGATGAGCGCGGACGCAAGTTGCTTGAGGCGCTGGTGAATCAGGGCGAGTACGCTGTTGTCCGTGAGGTCACTCTATACTGGCAAAGGCGGGAGGGCCGTGTTGTCTTACCCCCCGTTTGCTTTGACCTAAAGCCAGTGAGGAGAAGAAACCGGCTTGACTGGGTAAGATTCTGGGCAAAAAGCGATCTGGTAAAACGCATGCAAGGATTATTAGGGGCTGGCGATCTCGAGTAGGCACACATGTAAGGCCATTAGCTACTGTAAGGATGGCTCCGGCGTTGAGCATGAAACCTCCAGCTATTGCCTCTCCTCTCTTTCATTACAAACCCTGAATTAGAGTAATTATGATCTAGTTTGTATATCTTATCATATATCTTTTATCAGAACATCTGCATTCTGGGCTGCATGCCTGTCCATTCCTTATACCAGTTTCACTACCTCCCCATCTTAATTGCCAGGTTTTCACCTCTCCATCTACACCTCTCCGCCTTTATTGCCTGGCATCATCTCACTTGTCTCCTTTTAATCCTAATTCATCCTCTTTCTGCTTCATAACTAGGTCTCTCTGCAAGTATATAAGGGTACATACAATGCTTGAAGTAGACCAGCCAGTGAGCCAACAGAAGCAGAAATCAAAGAGCATTTCTCCCCCTTTCTTTATCTTCTTTTGTGTGCTAAAAGAACTTCTTGACAACATCGAGTGCAAGGTCAAACAGAACCAGCAAGCAATAGATACGCAACAGTTCAAAGCACGATACACCCTCCTTCGAAGTCTTACTTATCTCTGGGACTCCTACGCTCTCTTCTATCTCTCTCCTCTCGGGAACACTTTGCCTCGCACTCACCGCGGATTAGATCCGTACACTACTCATATTTATGTACTAATGTATCACACGCATGTTTTGGGCTGTACTGGGGTCGGGTGTGATCTGGTCTTAAACGGACATGGTATTGCCATAACCAATGCTGATACCGTCCTGTGTGCTCTCTACGAATATCCCTGAGTAAATCAATGCCTCGCATGAACCCTCTTGGATACCAAAATGTACAACGTCAGCTTGCTCCGCAGGCGTCTCAGAGGGGTCGACCAAAGGGAGCTATGCAGTGCGATATGCACATAACGATTGTGTAAACGTGGAAAAAGCAAATGTGGCCTCAGGACGGACCTTGAGCACACCAAAGTGAAACTCTCCCTGTCCGTTCGGGCCCTTGACGGCGCTTGAGTTCTCCTCGACGTTCGTGACAGCCTTGAGAGGCCGCGCGCCAAGCGAGTAGAATACTTTGAGGGTGAGATTGTCCCAGTCGACGACAACGGCGAAGTTATGCCACTCGGTTGAATGAAAAGGCGTCTGGAAGAGAACGGTTCCGTTGTGCGCACGGATACCAAGCACATGTGTAGCCGGAGTCTGCAGCGTCGTGTTGAACGGTGCGCGCCACACACACGCGCATCTCAATCAACATTGTTTCTAGTAGATTTTATCAAATTTGAATACCACTCGTACCAATTTGGAGGTAATTTGGAGATCGAAAATGTGCGACCCGTCATTTGGTTCTATCCATACACCCTGATACTCGTGTGAGTAATTCAAGGGCAGTGCCTTGTCCGTTTTCAGTGAGAAATGAAACGCGGTGACGCCACTCTCAAGTATCGCATCGAACGCTGTACGGTTCCCGCTTTCGGACGGCTGGGCGATGATCTCACTGCGGCGGAAGCCAAGCTGGGGCGCGCTGCTTCCTGGCGTAAAAATAGACGAATTGTCAATGACTGTCCGGATTGCCTGCTCCGGAACCGGCCATATCGGCGTCGTGAGAAGAGCGTGGCCAAGGAATTGAAAGTACTGTAGATGGATGCGAGCTCTGCGTACTGCAACGCGCGATACGAGGAGGAATAAACTTACGTTACTAGCATTATGTGTCCCTTTGACGGCACTGCGATCTCTCGGTTCAAGAATTTTACAGCACTAAAGGAGGAAAGAGATACCTAAAGTATGGGCCGATCGATTCGTCGATATCAGCCTTCGTATAATTGTATGGCGCACGCCCTTCCCACAAAACAGGGGTCGCCCAAACGAGGGCATCAAAGAGCAATGCAAAGGCAATAGTGGAAAACAACATCTCTCCTCGACGATACAATTTCCGACAATCCTTTGCACCTTTTATACTGCACTGCATCGACCTCAACGATGTGAGGGTACGTCCATATATAATTGCGTGCGCCGCTTGAGAACCCGGCACACGATTCGCTGGCACTGGGGGATCTCCAAGCTTAGAAACCGTGACCCGGACCCTTGAAAATAAAAAGTTGGCATGGAAATGCGCGAGGGTGGTGCGAGCATCGCAAGAAGGCGATTTCCACTTCTTGCATGGGTCAAATCAGAGATGCTGCATCTACTGTCATGGTAATACCTTCACGGGTCCCTTGCCGTAACGAGGGTCTGAATCTCCGAGGCCCAGTCACCTTCCTGTGACTTTTCAACTATGTGCGATGAAGGAAATTATTGTACTCACCAGGTATTCCCGTGCTTGGATGTAGTGGACAACGCTCGTGATTTCGGCTTTTCACCTTCGCCGATGCTCAAAAACTACTCCATATCTGTGACTCGCTGACTGGAGTGCGCCGCCGCGGGAACGTCGAATCACCAAATTACCCATGTATTAGGACTACGTAGCAGCTAGCCACATAGGGCGACCCCGTTATAATTCCAAATGGTCAATTATCAATTACCCTAGACTTGAGATGATGGGCATAACTCAATAAACGAAAGCGTGATGTCTGCTGTGCTCTGTTTCGGTACAGGGCCAACATAGTACTTACTTTCTTTTCACGTGCCCGCGCGTGAGTGGGTGCATCACGTGTCTATCCACCGTACACCCACGCTCTCACCCATACCCACACCCACACCCACAACCCACCATACACACTTGCTCAACCAGTCTTCCATAAAGGCTATATGCCATTTTTCTCACCTGGGCTCCAAATCGAGTCGTGCGCAACGGTCCTGCTATTGAGATACCCCGCGTTGCATAGACTGAAGGACACTCTATAATCAACTGGTGCTCTGTAGATTTAGGAGTCACTAGACACCACTGACAGGGCACATAGTATGACTTACCCTGTGACCCTTCAATCTAATCTTTTTAGAAACCACTTCAGAAAAAAATAAACGAAACATGTATTTCTCAGGCGACCAAAAGCCCGAGGTATCTAGAATTCTGCAGGAGTACATGCTATTACATTGCTCCTGCTTAAGTCTACATTGTCTTTGCAAGAAACTGTGTTAGCGCCCAACCAACCCAATACCTTATTCCACCAGCAGGACACTATCCAATACACTGAAGCCCACAGCGACTCCGCCCTCATCAACGTCCTCCGCTTTTGTTCGCACCAACCACCCAGCTTGTTCTTCCTTTAACTCTCGCCCTTCCCCAAACAATGCCCAGCCAAACACACCGAGCTCGCTCACCACTCGTGTATGCACTCTTTCCGAGCCGGATCTTAAAAGGTGCGCGCCAACTTCACGTGGGGGGCGAATAAGCTCCATCGCGACCCACGCCGGTCGCTCCCGCTGCGGAAGCTGGGCGACAAACGATGGTATTTTGTCCCGATAGATGTTATTGCCCCCACCCTCACGTTGGGGCTTGATCACGAGCTCGTTGGCCTCCCGCACGGCTTCATCTGCCCCTGCGCCGTCACCTTTATCCAGCCCCCACAAGCGGACCCAGCTGTTGCGAACTAATGCGGCACCCTCAGAGGGAGAAAGGAAGCGCTCGAGTACGCCTGGGCGGGTGAGCACTTCTTGCACCTTCTTCCCACCCGCGAGCTGCAAAGCGAGGCTCGGGCATTGAACAGCGTGCGAACTCTCCAAGAGGGCGCGCGTTGCGTAGTCAGCTGGCGATGCGTAATCTACCGGCGTGTATCCAGCACGGTAATATACAACGGAGATTTCTACGGGAGTTCCGTTAAGTCCGGAAGAGATGGGCGCGACCAAAAGAGCGCGTGAAGGGGATATCGATGCGGTCGTGCCAAGTTCAGCAAAGGTTTGACGAGTAACTCGAATGCCGTGACTACACTCCTGTATCACTAAATTGAGCAACGTGCCAGGAAAAAATGACCTTACGATTGGAAGAGTTGATATTCGAGCAATCGTTGATCGAATATGTTGCGCTCATTTGGTTGGACAACAAAAAGAACATGTGCACTGTTTCACGAAGCTTAATCACGGTCTACAAGATGGAATTGAGTGACACGCACTTAGAAATACCATATGCTCTATGTGCCTCCTCCAGTCCCTCTGCGAGACCCTTGACAGTGTCGTTGAGTGGGAGATTATCCGAAGCCAGAAGCGGAGAAATGCCAAAATATTCAGTTGACTCTACAAGATAGCTAAATGAGGGGTTTATCAGAGCTCCCAAGTGGCATGGTGAAACACAAGGCTGGGCCACACACCGATGCATTCCAGCGACTTGCTGCGAGAGGGCGCCAAAGGATGCGGAGATGGTGTTGAATTCTACTTGCTTGAGTGAGACTGGATCATTAGTTGTTGGTTGATGCAGCAGATAGTCCGAGCGAAAGAGACCCAGGTGAAGCGGCTGGTAATAGTAGATTTAGTATCGTGGAACTGAACGGAACAATGCTCACCGCACTGGAGGTACACCTTCATCCCGAAGCCTTTTCCACGCAGACCATAACGCGCCAGTAAAGTCATCGATGTCAGAGATACCCCCCGAGCCCATGACTTGATCGAGGAAGGCAGTGTCGAGTGCGATCCGAGCGTACAAAGTGTTGTAAGCACGCTGAAGACTCAGTGCTTGTGCAAAGAGCTGACGCGGGATAGGAGTTGGCAGCAGAGAGAAAGGGGCATGGATGGCAGATTCTGGCGCAGGTGGGGGTTGTTTCTCGGGAGAGTATGGAGGCAGGTAAAGCAGGGAGTGTGAGAGTGCATAAGTCGTAGCTAGTAGTGTGAGCTGGTCGAGTTGCTCCAATGTTAGATCGGGCGGCCAGGAAGTGAATGTGCTCATCGTGCTCATCAATCTCTCTTGCTGATATTTAAGTTACCTCGAAAGCTCTGAAATGGTACTTGGGGGGAGTGAGTGATAATCGCAAGACGGACGAATGGTTGAGGTCATTAATCGAGTCGAGCGAGTCCCGTAATCTTATCTTATCTTATCGTCTCGTCTTAATCATCAGGGTTCAAAATTACAAACTTTATTAGAACGAGATAAACCAGCGTCAGTGACCATATGTCGCTTGAAGTCTCATCTTCACGTAGTCGCCCGCAGTCACGACTTCATAACGTGGTGGCCTTTCGGCACTCACGCAGCTAGGGATTGGCTGGTAAAAGATATCAGCTCCAGTTGTTTCTCAGAAAAATAGGAGGATGACTCACTTCGAGCAGAACGTCATAGTCGGTGCCAAAGAAAAGAGGGATGGAATAGCGTCGTGCGCCCGAACGATTTGCGGCGCGGTGGACGGTACTCTTGAAAACATCATCTATACCGTGGCGATGAGTATTTGTTCTTCATAGTCAGGGAGAAGTGAGGCGACACACTGGTCCATCTAGCAAACTGGTCTCCTAAACTGTAGAGGAACCTTCTTTAGAAGCTAGGACAGACCCTAAGATGTAAGAGACATACTTGATAACAAGTGTCCCTGGAATTGACGGTGCATCAATCCACTCTCCACTTGTGTTGCATACTTGCAGAGCCTGGATATCTGGTTGCTGCCACAGGATCGTGAAGCACTGCCAAGCCATTAACTTAGCATCGAGTGTACGTGACACTTTTAGAGAGCTTACCTCAAAACTGGGGGCAGGGAAGATGGAGGCAAAAGAAGTAGGCCGATAGAAAGAGATAGACAAGCCTTACTCGGTGTGGGCGCCGATGCCAATCACACGTTCATCGATCGGTCCCGTCTGTGGTGGGTAGTGCAACACGCGTACAAGCGCCGCCGAGTTTTGCGTCTGGTTTTGTGCTATATCGTTAGCATTCTCACATACTTACCCGTCAGGGTTGAACACACCTGTACGTACCTTATCGTCAAAAAAGTCTGGTGCAAGATCAAGGGCACGCGCAAAAAGCGGGAAGAGATTCTTGCCGAGTGCGACCGCAGCATGGCTGCACAACAAAGACAGGTGAATCACCTTCCCCGCAATCCACTATGGTCTGCCAACAGACGCACTAGTAGCGCAACAAAGACACCCGGAACCCGGGAACGTCGGGCCACACATTCGCGCCGGCCATAGAGCCGTCTTTCATGCGGCGAGCATCAAGCGTGCCTGGTGAATCTCCCAACGCCTCCCAACCGAATTCGAATCCTTCGTGCATGTCTCCTGCGCCAGTTGGATCATTGTTGCTGCTCAAAATTGCATTGTAACCTTTAAAATTCGGCGTTTTTTTGTTGTCGAGCTAAGATACGTGTCACGATGACAGTGTAAGGCCTCTGAAAACAATGTGTGCGTGCCTCCATCTTGACCTCTAGTGGTGATGCAAAGTAAGTCTTCATTGATTCTAGGGCAGATTCGATGATCGCCTCGGAAATACCGTGATTGGTAACTGTCGACCCATCAGTGAAAGGATGTAGGACCCTGAAGATGGCCAACCATAGAAGAAGCCGACATCAATACATGCGTCCCTGATCTGTTTAGCGAGGGCTTGTTGTACCACGGGGTCAGGATCGGTAATTTCCTTCAAATCTCTAAAGATAGAGAAAAGTTAGTAAGGGTAGGCTTGTCTCAAAGCAAATAGGCAAACATGATCGGTATCTCAGAGAACGCAGTATTGGCATTCTTTGCAGCTTCAAGTAAGGACATCTTCAAGTCTTGAGTCCAGTCCAACGGGACGGCCCGGCTGTATTTTTGGCTTTGGCGCAATAAATCAATGCTCAGCCTTGATTCTCTCTTTTTTTTAAAAAAATCTATAGACAGAGACGGAATGAATTATAGTTTAGTTTGCGGTGAACAGTGGACGAAATAATGTATTGGTTCCACAGACGGCGTTTTTAATTTTGATTATATTACCAACCAATATTTAGTATCTCCCCCTTGGGCTGTATTCTCACTTGCAGCGACTGCACACCTGGGATTCGAGAGCGATGGTACTTTTCTTCACTTGCACAGGTCAGTATCCTCATCTGTAGCAAGAGATTCACCTCATCAATACCAGTTAGCGTATGAGCCGCCTGTAACCATCTACATGGGCCGGGATAAGGTTGAAAGTGATCGCCTGTCCTTCATTTGTGTCATTATCTTGGGTTCACTAAGACTCATACTCATAGATGAGGACCTGATCAAGTATGCATGGCCACAAGACGTATGGTTCCATGTGGACAAGCTTTCTTCAGCACACGTTTACCTCCGTCTCCCTGAATCGATAACCTCATGGGAGACTATTCCCGAACCATTACTTGTAGACTGCGCACAGCTCGTCAAGGCTAACTCTATAGAAGGTGCTATCTAGCGATTTATACTCTTTTTCAATTCTGATCTAGGCCGCTCAGGAAACAAGCGGAACGACATCACAATAATTTACACCCCAGCCGACAATCTCAAGGTGCGCCAGCTCGCTACGTCGTCGTGTCTTCCTAATCTCACCAAGGAATAAAATAAAGAAAACTGGAGACATGGCGGTTGGGCAGGTGTCGTTTCACAATGACAAGCGAGTATGCTGCGCAGTTTCTGCCCAATAGTCCCTCAGACTGAGATTCACGTATTTAGGTGAAACGAAGTACGCAATATTTTTTCATTCTATATATTTGACGTAATGAGCGGCTCATACTGTCCAGTCTGTATACCAAAGCGCGAAAACGCCATTGTAAATCGTCTGAATAAGACCAAGGTCGAGCGTAATGTCGACCATGAGGCAGAACGGATTGAACGAGTCAAGCACGAGAATGCCGTCAAGCGCGCCGCAGCTGCTGCCAGGGTACCTAACGCGGTTCACATTCGTAGCGGGAACGCATCTAACTCGATTCTGAATTTTAGAAGAAGGCTGACCTAGAGCTAGCTGAGGCACGCAAGGCCGAGAAGGCTGCACGGTCGTACGACTCGTTCCTAAATGGAGAAGTGGAAGATGAAGGTGATGGGGAACCACAACGGAAGTATAATTCGGTGAAGGAAATGGAAGAAGATTTTATGTAGGATTATCTTGCATCTAGTCATGACTCTTGTTCGGATCTACAAGTGTGCCCCCACTATACGATGAGATCTCTCGTCTACTGACAATTTCTATTCTTCGCGGACTGCACCATACATGCGCTTGTGACACGTTACATGACAAAATCATCCACACCGACGGGTGTCAAGCAAAAAAATATACTTCCAGTACATTCGGATAGCTATCAATTTACAACTGACACTTGACGACATGTGATTCTTCAAGAAAGCACACCCCTCATTTGCTCTAGTCCAGACGCTTTAAACCCCGTACTGTATTCGCTCTTCCGCCAAAATTGACGTTACTTCAGGGAAGCGGGGCGTTAACTGGAGATCGAAGGGCAGGGGCCGGCTGTGTCAAGGAGGTTAGCCGAGCTCGTCCGTGGGCGCGGGTACATACATGACCACGCCAGTGTCCACAAAGGAGTCTGTATCCAGCGGCATTTCATTCCCGTTCTCGTCCCGTGTGCGTTCCAAGTTCATCGCCCACAGAGTCCTCGCCGTGTCGATAAAGAGCGCGTCATTGGCGAGGTGCTTGCCAGGGCAAGCCCTGCGTCCAAACCCGTACGTGGAATGATTGTCCTGATTTCCTTCCGTCGGGCCGGTTATCAGCTCTCCCTTCTCGTCGATGTATCTCTCCGGCCGGAATTCATCTGCATCGTCACCAAACACGGCGCGGTCATGGTTGCCATGCCAAACGTTCGCCATGCAGATAGCGCCTTTCGGGATGAAGATGCCTTCATACCAACCATCTTCCTTTGCGGCGTGGGCTATTCCGAGCGGAGCGACAGGTCGCCAGCGAAGAATTTCCTTGACAATGGCGCGCACATATGGAAGGTGCGGGGCGTCGTCAAAGGTGGGAAGGCGAGAGCGGCCGACTACGTCATCGAGTTCGGCTTGCGCGCGACGTTGCACCTCAGGGAACGCCACCATGGCCAGTGTCCACCAAATTAGAGTGGTAGCAGTAGTTTCAGCGCCAGCAGAACTGTGATCGCTCGCTCTGTTCGAGTTCTCGTGGAGATTGAGAATACTGTTACTCACTACATCAACCCAGCCAGGAATGCCATTTCCGGCTCCGTCAGGTTGTCCCGATCATTTCCCTGCAGCAACGAAGCGCAGAAACTAGGCCTGGTCCCTCCTTCGTCCTGCAATATCTATCAGCTAGACAGCATATGCCGTATGCGAGACCAGGGCATACAAGGTCGACTTTAACACGATTCAAAAGGCCTTGGAACAATTCCTGGTGCTCGTCTCCATGCTTGAGGCCTTCCCTCTTCCACTTTGCAAATCTATTTGTTGACTCCATGTCAATACTCTCATCGAACCAGGAAAATTTAATTAAATACCTCTTCGGAATGAGCATCATCCAAGGGAATAATTCGACAAAGTATCGCCCGGGGGCACTAGCACGCGTCATCCTGTCGTTATACGTCTCGATCCCTTCAATGGCCTTATCATGCGCTGAGGTGAGTGGCGGATAGTCGTAGAGGATGGACATGATCACGGAAGCAGTCGTGCGTTGAAACTCCTTCGGCCAATCGTGATGCGACCCGTTCTCCAGAAGCCCCGAAGCCAACATGGTGGCTTCCCTCGTCAGGATTGAATAGTATTTTCGCACCACCGTCTTGGTGAGAGCTGCTTGTGAAGCACGACGCAGACGACGACAGCTGTGTAAGAATATAAGCGTGGACAGTGCGCGGCCATGCGGCCTAAACAAGCACTTACTGCGCGTCATAGTTCATGAAAACCATCAGAAGACCTTTGTTGAGGAGCTTTTGCGGCATAATAAGTTGAGGGCGGTCGGAATAGTTATTCGCACTACGTTCGAGAACATCGAAGGCCGACTTGAAACTGTTGAACATAATCACCGGTGTTCCTGCCACATCGAGGTACATAACCTCCCCTGCATTACTCATTCTTTCATGTTAGCAACGTCCTGGAGAGTTGATGACGAGGGCTCACCGAAGCGTCCCTTGCAATCTTTGGAAAGCAGCCATTTCTTGTCTAATAGCTGAAATGTATTCCCAATAATTGGCGAGCGTCGAGGCCCAGGTGGTAATTTTCGCCAAGGACTTTTAACATAAGAGATAATAAAGTAGGTGATCACAGCGAGAAGGGCACCGATGATAAGAGTCTTGTTCTCCAGACTCGTTCCAAAAGTGGTTTGCCTCAGGAAGCCCTGAATGGCAGATAAATTGAAGGAAGACTGCGAGATGAAAAGAAGCGGAGGGTCAGAGATTGCCCCACTCGTGCGGAAAGCACTTCCTTTGGGAGGAAGCGCAAATGCATAGGTCGAGGGGTCATAAATTCCAGGTACCCAACCCATGCACTTTTTCAAAACGCTCACCCTTTGCAGAGGACGAGGTTCCATCAGAGATAATAGGAGGAGGGTAGGGGTCGTAATTTGGGTGGGAGGTCGAAATATATAGGTCCTTACCTCCCAGTGGATAATATCATTGGCTTAGAGGACGATAAATGGAAGGATGTTCACTCGCTGCTTGTACCCATTCAGCATTAGAATTGGTGAAGAAGCGAAATTGAGCCGTAGGAGATGAATAAGAATAAACTTCGGTTCTCAAACGGGATTAGCCAGCTGAAAGCCGAACATTCTACCATGTTACAGACTGACGCTACATGCAACACTCACGGGTTATTATTACTCGGTACAGTACAGTACAGAAGCGAGGTGGCAGCTTACCGAACTTATTTATCATTAATGGATGTGTCCAGGACAAGCGGTATATCCATAACACTTTTGGTGTCTGCCCGTTCGAGGTGGGAAGTCCATAGTACAATGAATGGCTATGTAGAAGAGATATGAATCGTTGGCGACGTATCCGAATGCCTCCTAGACGTAGCAGTAGACCCGTTATGTTTGCCTTGGACCAAGAATATATGGCAAACAGTAGAGCAACAATTCAAGGAAGTGCTTTATGACTTTGCAGCACAAGAACAAGTTCAAGACGATTTGCGAGGGTTGAGGACGAAAGGCGGACGAATTGACGCGTATGTATGTTGTAGACCTTCAAATACTTGTCCACCGCGCAGGATTACATCGCGACAACATCAGCATGCTTCGAATTTTCGGATGGGGACTACAGGGACTACTAACTACCTAATGCCTAGACCGACATACTCCCTCCACGCTAGACGTATGGATAAGGGGCAGCTCATATGTAACAAAAGAACATTCTCATCCAACAGGGGATCTACAGCACCAATAACAACACCTGATGAAACCAATCCTTCTTTTGGCAAAAGGGAAGTCAACAAGGACAATCCCAAGGACGACCGAGTCAACGAGACCTGAATGCTATAGATGTTGATGTTCATCTGATGAGCAGTCACTGAAGAAGACAAAGAATACATCAGACTGCTTTCACGAAGATACATCCCACGAAACTGCCGCAGTAATAACCACGACCAGTCAAACTAGCCACTAGGGCTGCGCACCGTAGCCGTACCTCACGGGTATGGACGAGTCCGTAGCACGGCTGCCGTACCCGTGCCGTACCAGCTCAACTCAATCATTGAGACGGACGGGGGACGGGGAAGGGGATGGGGACGGCGATGGGGACGGAAAAACCCATCCAATCCTGTCAAAAAACAGCATTAGACGGCATTAGACGGCATTAGACAGCATTGACTAAATGAACTAAATTTAATCTTGTCATCTAGCCATCAAAACTGTCGTAAAGATAAGATAAACTAATACTCACTTGACCACATGAAGTGAATGTGACAAGACAGAAGGAATGTGTTGTGTGTGCAGTGTGGAATTGTCTCTGAATCAATTATCTGACACACTTTAGATTATCTTATCATGGATCATAAGATCGAGTCCTCCGGTTCCCAATAATCCAGTTGCTACTGGACTGGCCCATCTCAACAGCAGCTTACAGAGTTAGCTATATGATCTCCCTCCATTGCACTAGTCTCCATCTGTATTCTGACAGGAAGTGGTTGCATCTTGCACCCATGCAAGCTGATACTGGACTGGGTCATTGAGCTGTCTATCAGTCTAGATATTGAATTTTGGTCTGCCAGAGTCCAGTTGGAGGTATGCTCGCATGTACCATACTTGGCTTCAGGAGTCGCGCCCGAATATAATTTATGGATGCTCCCTTTGGGGGCATGTTTCAGTTAGTGATGGCTCGGCTCAAAGCCGTAAGCCGGCCGTTGCTGAGCCGGAAAAGCCGAGCCGACATGGGCCGTGAAAACGGCTTCCAGCGGCCCACGGCTCAGGCTTAAGCTATGGAAAGCCTGAAGCCGCGGCTTTTGGTGGCTGAATCGCGCTTTTTATCCGGATTTTCGCAAGGTTCAACTGTGCAGTTTACAGTGTAAGGATGGTGTTGAACCAGAATACCGGTACAGAGATACCGAGATAGCGGTCCGACGTAATTGTGATCGCGTTGTAAAACAATTGATGAAATCAATACTGATTATCTAATCTTATTCCAACTGATTTGTAATGATACTTTGTTGATAACTTTCCTTTTTAAAATAAATATTATTACAAATCACAGTCGTGTAACAAGATTACCACTTTAGGGATATCAGCGGTGGGGGAGAGTAAGGTGACCTTTTCAGTCTTGTTTCTCTCATGTCTCTTTTGTGACAATGTACCTATGATGAGTCCAATTCCGTTTTTCCCTCTTTTGTTACCGAACACTACTCGCGCTCGTGGAAGCAAATGCAACACTTTGTACTTACAACTTTCAGATTAGTTATTACTGTCTCGATCCCTCATGACTGGTCTGTGTACTGTGCCCTAGCCACAGCCAGTCCACCCATGTCCAATGTGCCATGACTAGGCTTCAGGCACTTCTCAACATGGAAACATCAAGCACAATGAACCTTCAAGTCCGAAATCTTAAATTACACGGAGCCCCTCATCCTCTCTCTTTGATCAACTCTGCCTCTCTCTCTTTCTTTGTTTGGGAACACGCTTCACTTGACTTTGTAGACCTTTTGCTACTTTCTAAGGTTATAGCACGCAATGAGATCTAGAGGCGAGAACTAGTCTAATATTTCATGATTAAGATACTCGTCTTTCATAAACATGAGGCCAGTATTCGGCGAGTCCAATCCAAGTCAAGATGTAGGGAATGTAATGTAAATTAAGGGACACACTTCATGGGTGTGAAGATGAAACGAAGATAAAACGAAGCAAACAAGTATTAGTTCATGAGTGTGGTGTGGAGACGAGGAGGCAGGAACGGGCAGAGGCAGAAGGTTTCGGGTCCGTCCCGATGTTTAAAGCGGGGAAGATCTGTAGATCAATGCAGCAATGCAGCAATCTTTCAATGATCTTTGCCGTTCGGGTCTCCTCGGATTTTCTCTTACATTCTTGCTGTTTAAAGCTCAAGTTTCTTCTCAAGTGAATGTAGCATCAAGTTAGTGCCGGTTCCTGTTTAGGTCACGGTGATCATTCATAGTGATACGGCGCGCGATATCGCCGTACTTCATCGCAACGAAGCAATTCCTTTCTGGGCGATGTCTAATGTCTAGTTTTTCTTTCTCTGTTTGGGTAGCAGGGATCCGATTATGCCCATATGCTGAATATGCTGAAAAATTCGGACCAGCCCCCCCTGGTCCAACAGAGTTCCAGTGCGAGAACCGATCATGCAGTGGTTGTTTCAATGGTTGTTTGGAAGTTTCATGATTAATACAAACGCGCGTATCATTGGGAACATAATCAAACGCCACTCCATAATGGTTACTCGGTCCATTGTCGTCCAAACACAAGTCGAGAGGCGCCATTGATTCCCTGGCTTTCAAGACCGACTTTACATGGGGGCTCATCCGCAAAGTATAAAAGAACGATAACAATCGCCTCACCCCACAGGTCTCATTCCAGCTCTTCATACTTTCAATTTCTTCAATTTTGAGAAAGCCTATCATGACCATCAGCTTCTATATGCCCGACACCTTAGAAAACTGGAAATGGCCTCGTCACCTCAACCCACACCACGTTCAGGCCAATGAAGCATCCTCAGCCTGGTTCAAAGGCTTTAAAGCCTTCAGTCCAAAGGCACAGGAAGCCTTTGATCGCTGTGAGCTCGGTATGACCCGTTCCAACCTTTAATGATAATTTTGTCGACTCAACGCTTGCCAGGCCTCTTCACATCACTTGCCTATCCTCTTTACGACGAAGGTAGGTATATCAACTCCACCCGATAAATCATGCTCACCTCCAATTTAAGAACGCCTGCGCAGTTGTTGCGACTTGATGAATCTGTACTTCTTATTCGACGAGTATTCCGATCTCGCGAGTGAAGATGAAGCTCAGCTGATGGCCAATATTATTATGGATGCCCTCCGCAACCCACACACCCCTCGTCCCAAAGACGAATGGATCGGTGGTGAGGTCACCCGACAGTAAGTCATTTTATTCAAGTTAGAGAGCGTGGAGACATGTGTTGAGGGCATTGACCTAGGTTCTGGGAGCGAGCGATCAAGACAGCTAGTCTTCCTTCACAGAAACGGTTCATAGAAACATTTGAACCTTACGTGCAAGGTGTTGTACGACAGGCAGCCGATCGAGACAACGGGCATAATCTAACGATTCAAGAGTACTTCGAAGTCCGACGAGATGACATTGGCACCATGCCAGCTTTCGCGATGCTCGAATTAGAAATGAACCTCCCAGATGATGCCATTCACCATCCAGCCATCGAAGAATTATCTGTTTTGGCCACTGACATGATCTTGCTGGATAATGTAGGTTGTGCTTGATCCCACTGTATGCTAATTCTGACAATCTTTTCTTGACTTAGGACATCGTTTCATACAACAAAGAGCAGGCGCGAGCCAATGATAGTTGCAACATTATAACTATTCTGATGCACCAGAACGAGGTCGACATCCAAGGGGCCATGGATTGGATTTATGAACATCGCAAAGAACTGGAAAGGAGTTCATGGACATATACGAGAACAAGATTCCGAAATTTGGTGAGCCGGTGGACAAGCAGCTGGCGCAGTATGTGGATGGGCTGGGAAACTGGGTGCGAGCGAACGGTCAATGGGGTTTTGAGACCGAGCGATACTTTGGCAAGAGGGGTGCAGAATTCCAGAAAACACGCTGGGTGAAATTGTTGCCGAAGCGAGACCCAGACGAGATCGGTCACCAACTTGTAGATGAGTTGGAGCTGTAAAGTCGCGCTGGTCCTAGTACACTTTGAAAGTATCATGTCCAGGTGCCGTTGTTTACTTTAGATTTGTATCACTGATCAGATGGATTATCCTCTGGCCATGTGCACCCTTTCGTGATATTAGAAATATAACTTAGAATGAAAACAGGTGGCGATCATGGATGCAACGTAGACCATTGGCTTTGGTAAACGTAGGGGGACGCGAGTTGCCACGATTTTCCTACAACTTGTCACTTTCTGCTGAATCAGAGACGCTCGTTCGCAGGGGTCAACTGGCGGGGCAATCACTCGATTGAATTGACTGGGCTCCGTGATTAGGCCTCGTTTGGCTTCCGGGACTTTAAGCGATGACATCCATTCCAAGGTGTCATTGCACAAGAGTGAAACGTATCTGGATGGTCACCGTAACGGATTCACTTGTTCATTCATAAATAACAGGCTCGGAGGTAGAGCAATGACAGCTTGGTGACAGGTAGCTCTCAAAATTCATAGCTTTCATGAGCGCGCTGAGATAATGGTTATCACTTGGGCTGACAATCAGTGGCGTGCATACTAACGGTGACGATGCCTTAATAATTGATTTTAATATACCTCCCTTGGTTAAG